>JAWPHD010000923.1:0-377905 GCA_037043455.1 Cyrtodaria siliqua
GGAACCTCTGTATGTTACTGCCTGTTAGTATCTATTTCGACAATTTAAAGTGGATGGCAAAACGAACCCGGTGAAATAAATTTCGTTTAAGGGCTAAACGTTAAAAAATACTAAATGCATATTTAAAAAGAACGTACTTAGTACACTATACATTTCAATCTCGGATTTGACATCTACCATCTGTGAGTGAAATTGGACGATCACGCCTCTGATTGGGATTATTTTCTGATCCGCGAATTTATTCCTTCTCACAGATGCACCATCACAAGGATGGGGCGATTCATTACATTCGATGCGGTGTTTATGTTGCTCCTCGTATATTTTCGACAAAACTATTCCTACGGTGGGGCATTCGGACTACATTTCGTTGTGATATATTTGATCGATGCGCGTGCTAATTTATTAAACTGGTTCCCTGTGTAAGTGTTGATGCTAGATACATTGGATAAAATGCTCGGTATACTGCAGGGAACCAGTTTACTAAATTAGTTGCTGGGAACTGACGGACTGGGAAAGGATATTTGGCAAAAGGTGCTATCCTAAAAGTCGGTGGGAATTCATAATTTTGATTAAGAGTCATCAAAATAAACTGACCAATCAGTGACCAGAAATTTGACACATCTTTACATTTTGGAAGATGGTAGACTCGGTCTTTATCGTAGATGTTCAACCACCTTCACCGTAAAAATAAAAACAAAAAATAAACAAATAAAAACAATTTACAATATCATTCATTTAAAAACCCATATTTCATGCACACATAAGCAGTCTGATCAATTATATTTGTCTGTCAAATTCGAATCTTGAAAAGTGTCGTCGTTTTACTCTGCCAACGATTTTTTTAATTCTACTATAGAACCTAAGGATTAAAGCCGAGTAACACAAAGTATATCATCTACTGTAAATAAGGTAAAATGTCAACATCTCGGCAATGGAAAATTATAAATAAATATTTATTATAGATCATAACTAGTTGACTGTAGTATCATATAAGAAGTTAAAATAGGTTACTGAAAAATCACATAATCTTAACTACATTCCTTCTGGGACGAAAATTGAACTTATAAGTTCGTCATATATAGCCCTGATTCCTTTGGAATATATCAGTTTTATCTCTAATGAATCATTACTGAATTAATTTAGGCCCTTAATCTATATATCGGTGTAAAACGTTTAACATAATTCCGCCGTAGACAAAGAAGAGTCCACCTGAGTCCACCTGAGTCCACCTGGAATCCCAAATATGCTGTAATCTGACAATATATTAGTTTTATTATTTATAAAACTCTAATAAAACTGCCATGTTAACGAGGACTGTAAATAGATTGTACACGATAAAATCCCATTCCAAGGAACACGTTTATTATAATAAAACAAGTGCTGATTAGTTATCTGGGCTCAGGTTTTTTTTCTTAGTATATATTTCAATTTCTTTATTGCGCTTTTTCAATTTGTATGTCATAGTAAAATAAGTTTGATTAAAATGTTAGTAAACTAAACAATTGCACAGTATTTTAGTGCAATTTTTAATATATATATCTATATTTGATTAAACGTTAAAAATGTACATGTTACCCGATTTTAATTACATTTTATTGTATTTATTTATATATTATTATTTTATTTTTATATATTAAGGAGACATTGATAAATTAGTTTGCTTACTTAATGATTACTCTCTTTTGCATCGGTTTTAAATTACTATGTAATGTTATAGCGTATTTGAACGAAGCGCTGACTTGGAAGCGTAACTAATGATTAAACAAAACAAAATGTATACTGTTATGAATCTGTTATGAAGAACCGACGTAGATAAAACATCCATACAAATAATGTTTGTATTTATTGTAAACCATGATGAGACTTTAATAAAGAATAAAATATATTATGGCATGTCGATCGACTCACGAATATATGAACGCATTATCCCATAGTAAAAAATAAACATCGAACTAGTTAACAAATCTTCAAAACAATTTGCGCGAATAGTGGTGTTATTAACAATTAGACGGCACATAATAGACAAACATACATACTACATCGTAAACACTATAATATAGACATGCCTTCTAATTAGAATTATAAGAGACTATACATGTAGTTATAAAACGATCAACACATTATACAAGTAACTTATGACATCAAACTAAAAGGATATTAGCAAATCTATTGCGCATTAAGACTATGTAAATGATGCTAATATATCTATAAAATATGTACAAAGAATGAGTATGGTAAGATTTGAACAAATAAACAAAGCACTATTGCGAATATGTTAGAAAAAAATCATGTATCCCCTTTGATCAGCTCAAAAGGAACTGGCTATCAATTACATAATACACACTCCGGCCAGTCTATATCGGTTCAGGCATGTGCCTAAGCTGACACACGTGTTGTTAATTCGGCTTACGTGTTTATTCTGTTTTCGTGACACTTTCCGGTCTCTGTACTCTGCATATTGCAAACAGACGCAACGCAATATTTGCATAATGCCTGTCATTTAATTAATGCCCGAGGCATATACTAGTACCTCGTTTAGCTCTGGTCACATTCAACGTTTGGTAAATGTTTCGGACGGGACACATGTAACTTCGCCGTGGTTTTGAATTAAATAAGTGTGAGAGTTAAATTTAAATTGCTTATTAAATTTCGGACAGTACAACTCGGATCACGTTATATTTTAATTGTTATGATGTACTTCACCGACACGGCTTACGGAATATCAGAGTTTATGAAAATCCGCCGTTCTTTGCTGGTAGGTTACCATTTATTGAAACGTTGATATAACACATTTATTTTTAAGGTATATTTTAATCAATCAGCGTTTGCAGTGACGTTAGAAGTTTCTTACTTCACTGGCGTTTGTGTTCTAATGACTGACGTATAGAAGAATTCCAAGTCGGCTTTTTGGATTTGTTTTCATATTTTCAAATAGTAATTTGTTTATCCAGGGATGTAATGACACCGAGATAGGCAACTTCCTCTTTCTGATAGGACATCCGAGAAATTCAAGTAGGCTGTTAACAGTTTTTCAATCATATCGAAACAACTGTGTAGAAATTGCCCGGATTTTTTTTTTAAAGAAAAGTCTGCAAATAGTCTCAAATTAAATGCTGAGTGCATTGGTATTATCATAAGGCAATGTTAACTAAACATGTCAACACATATTATTTAAAACTCTGACTATACATATTCATGCTTCTTCCTGTTGTTGTTGTTGTCGCTGCGTTATTACGTTTCTGGGTTATCAATTATTTCTTTGTTTCAACCGACCAGTAATTTCTTGCAGCTGTTTCTTGCTGCTACACTGATTTACTCCACTGTTATATATGCAACATGCGTTATATTTTGTTAATATGCACCGCAAGTCAAACAATTTCATTATTTTAACCTTGGTGTATGCAGGGAGTCAGTGTAATATAAACGGGTCCTGGTATATGTGTATTCCTGTTAATTTCTACACTAACGGCTTTCCGTAGTTTTTTAGCTCAAGAAAATGAACATTTGATCCCTCTGTATGTTGACATAGGCCATTTATAACTAACTCGGCGGAGTTCAAGAACAGACTTTTACCGTTCGTTAGTGAGTTCGTTGTAGGGAAGTTTCAAGTTCGTGTTTGTTTAGTTTCTTATAAATGTGTTGAAAGTTTCAGACCGATGTAAAAGTTGTTTGTGTAGCCGGGTTTCTACAGTGATATTAACTTGTATATACATCGCATACGTGGGGAAATGATGGATACGGAAACCGAGATAAGAACTGTTAGGGAATTATTACTGCGGTAAAGTTGTTTTTATTTTTTATAAAATGTTAAAGTGTGCTTTTTCTCATGTAGAACTTATAAACACTGTTTGAGCACAGGTTTATAGTTGGTATGTTGTTTAAATAATGCTTTGTTGCTTAATATCATTTCTAAAATATAACCTAGGTTAAAGTGAGTGAATGATTGAATGGTGTTTTACGGCACGTTGACACATAAATAGGTCATATTGTGCGCAAAAACTGATGAAAGATGAAGAAATGAAGTATTAATTAAAAACTTATGTAAATATATAAAGCTAAAACTATTTACAAATAAGGGAACCTAGGTTAAAGATACCGGGGCCCGTTTTATGAAACAACTTACAACCATTTTGATCTTAAATGCTTGACTATAAAGTTCACATTAAAATAAACGTGATTTCATTTCATTTCCTTGTACATGTGATATTTCTGCACTACATGCACACATACTCGTGTCTATATTGAATGCGCAGGTGAAAAAAAGTGGACGATTTTAAAATTTAAGACTTATCGTAAGATGTTTAATAAAACAGGGCCCAGATGAATTAATGTTATCATATCATATTAATTATATCTATAGTTTATTTTTCTTTGTACATATAACTTTCTTTCTATTTTCCGCCTTCTTTCTCTTTCTATTCTTTGACTTTTCTTTCTTTCCTTCTTTCTCACACAATATGACCTATCCGACCTATTTATGTGTCGACGTGCCGTAAAACAACCATTACGTGGTCCGAGTATTAACTTTCATACCCCATCCAACCCCTTGTCCTGGAAGCGAAAACAAGGTTGGCTGGGGTATGAAAATTAATTTCGGCTTAAAAAGTTGGAATATTGTAAAATTAAAACATTAAATAAGTAATTTTAAACAGGTTATCGCATTTTGTCAGTAAAAATGTTTTTAAACGTGTTTTATTGTCGAAATATCCGTTATACAATCCTTCTAATATAAACTTTCCCATCGTATGATGAAATTAAGGCGGGACCACGTAATGATTATTTCTTTCTTTTTCTATTGAATGATAAGTTATGCAGCTTTAGTGATAAACTGTAAGACCACAACAATATTTGATAGAATTAAACTGTTTGTTCTCTTGTTAGTTTTCTAGCTTCTAAACACAGGCAAATATATTTTTAAACCGACCAGTAATTTATTGCAGCTGTTTCTTGATCATACATTTATTCAAAACAGAATCAGCAGTAGCAGAAATAGTTGTAGATGTATATTATGATAATTATTATTATTATTATTATTGCTATTATTATAAACATTCCACAATATACTCTTTTATATATTTTCCAACAATGATTTTGGAAATGCCCCCTTCTATTACCAGCTATATTAAGCCGTGTAGCTCCGGTGTTCAAACATTCAGTATTTCGTGTTAACTCGATCAACCTGGGCCCCCGTAGTGCCCTTACTGACCCCCGACAGGTTGTATTGACAAATTGGAACTTTGATTTACGATAACTTGGCAACTTGATAGCTCTCTGGGAACGCACATGATGGAAACCTATGGTGGATAGACTGGCTGCGTGTACATGCGTGTTTATAAGAGTAGGCCTAAACGTCGAATAGAAAATGTGGCATTCACCGGGGTCCATATTCATAAGCATCTTAGCAATATCATAACTTAAAGGGACACACGGCAATCTTAATTTTTTTAAAACTCACTGCGTCCCGCTTGTTTTTCTGGATGGATAACTTACATTTGTTCAATCATTAATATTAATTATAAGAATAGTAATAAGCAAATTGTATGTGCATTTTATTCAATTTTGATATTATTGCACCAATAATATATTAAAACTTAAAGTAAAATATGACGGAAAAGTGAATACTTAAATTTTTATTTATTTAAATGTAACCAGGTTAAAAGTAAACATGATCCTGGATATACAAGTCAAGACACCCATTTCAAACACTTCAAGATTGCCGTGTGTCCCTTTTAAGTCAAATTTTATAAAAAAAAAAAAAATCTATCGATATAAGACGTTTTCTTGATATTGTTAATAAGGTTATGGATCAATAAAACATATGTAGCTAATTATTTATCTTAAAATAGATGGTGTTTTGTGTCTCTGAGAGGTTAATACGGATGTTTAAAAATATGTAAAAATCTAAAATCTTGACTTAAGTAATATTTCCCATTTAAGTGGCTTGATGAATACGGGCCCAGGACATCGTCTATGTACAGGCCCTGCATTCATAGAAGACAGTTAACCAAAAAAAAAGCTTTCTAAACAACAACAAACACAAGGAAAAAACAAGCAAATTATGCTTAGGTTTTAAACCAGTTTCCATGGTTACCAACGCCTCGTTTCACAGAAATCCTTCATTGATATATATCAACTGCAAAAAAAAACATTTCTTCATGTATGAGCAATACATCTATAGATGTAATATTTGTCTTTTCAAAGTTCCCTTTATGACTGCGATCAAATTCAATTCATAAACGTTATTTATTTGAATGCTTTTTTACGTCATTTTAGGTCATATATGACGGTCGATTTTTTGTGGTAATTGATATTAACCATGTTATTATAATGAAATAACGAACCGACGTTTTAATTTTCAAATTTACCTCCCTTTTAGCTTTAAAATGAACTAAGAACAAACTGATAATTTCTGTAAAACAGGTTAAATTAAAACATGTTGCTATTTTTTCCCCGCAAATATCGTTGGAAAAGAAAGTCCTGTATAAACTTGATAATAATGTTAATTACATCGTTCATGCCCACTGCAGCACATAGCCAAGCATTTGTTCAGTTGGATTAACCACAGACCTAATAACACATATTAATATGTCTGTGGATTAACCATGTTATTTACTTCTTGAACTTATTTTTATCAGTATACATTCTATACAGGCTATACACACATGCGCCGAGAGATCAAACAAATATGTGATTTCTTCTTATAGGCTGATTAACCTAAACATAACAGAACTACAACATTATAAGGTTATAGACACCCATTGTTGACTTGTTATCGTTGTCGTCGTTGTTAATCTTCGTCGTCGGTGCTGTTGGTCGTCGTTGTTAATCTTCGTCGTCGTTGTTGTTGTTGTTGTTGTTTTTGTTTTTATTGATGTCGTCGAGCTTGATTTGTTATTGTTCAACATAAAATCAACATTATTTGTCTTTGAAAAAATATTAATTTATTCTTACATATATATATATATTTACAGTATAGCTACATATTTGAAGAAAAAACATCAATATATTGTCAATGTGAAATAACAACGTCAAGTCAGCAATAAAGAGGGTCATTCATACAGGGTTCTTGGAAAGAGTGGCTTTAAATCGTAAACATGCAGGACACCATAGTTCTCGTCCGTGTTGGGGTCACGTTATACATGTCCGCCTAAAGTTTCAGGGAAGTTTGCAAGCAAAATTATTGCAAAATCATAACCAAGAACGTGCAATGGGTTTAATTGTTTTGAGGAAATTAAAAACAAAATTATAATACGAGAAATATCTTAGAACAAAACCAAGATGCAGCGTCACTGTAATGGCTTAGTCTGCTATTAAAGGGACACACGGCAATCTTTGTTTTTTTAAAAACTCACGACGTCCCGCTAGTTTTTCTTTCTGCATAACCGGCATTTGTTCAGTCATTAATATTAATTATAAGAATAGTATTAACCAATTTGTTATGCATATTATTAAGTTTTGATATTATTGCACCAATAATATATTAAAACTTATAGTATACTAAGACCAAATAGTGAATACTTAAAATTTGATTTATTTAAATGTAACCAGGGTAAAAGTAAAAGTCATACTGGATATATAAATCGAGACACCCATTTCAAACACTTCAAGATTGCGGTGTGTCCCTTTAAAATAGGAAAATGGAGAAGTGAATAACATGCGTACAACTATATATTAAATAAAAAGTACGTAGTACGAGTAAAAATATGTATTTGTTTTCTTTGATTTCAAGATAATAACAAATAAAAATAAATAATAAAAAAATACAAAAAAACAACAACAACGTTTCCAATTAATTTTAATAAAGAAAACAATAGTATTATATAATTAAAATCTTCCTTATTAAAACTGAAAACGCATTAGCTTAAAACATCGTTTTCTTGAAAGGGAGTTTTTGAGCTAGTCTATATCTCGTTTCATGGTCGATCGTCTTTCATGTCTTTGCATATTACGGACGGTTTGAAATGCTTTAACATGTGCGTATAACTGTAAAATTTAACCAACTAAAAGTAACGTCTGCGCCTAATACACGTGCAATTGTATACACGTAGGGTTTAAAAAACAACGCACATAGACAGTAGAGACTATACATGCATCTGTGGTTTAACGCGAAATTATTGTAACTATATGTAAATAAAGAGCAATATTCGATAGTTTCGCACTGACCTCTTCAGATATGGCGTATATGAACACACCCTATATTATGAACCTGTGAATTGGCTTTTATTTCATAACAAATATTAAGGGTTTTTTTTCTAAGTATATTTGTTTTTATTTTCTTGATTCCACAACGAAACTGTTTGGATATTTAAGATACGGATAATTAACGATGTTTACCATGTTTACAGAACATGAGAAATATAATTATTCCGGTCCTAGGAGAAATACGAGACTTAATTTACCGGGTGTAAAGGAAGGTGAATGTGGGTGTGAGGTGGGGTGGGAGTGGGGTGGGTGGGAGTCGTCATAACGAGTAAAACAGAAATAAATAATTGTGTAATCATGGTAATAAAATGGTACGTATTATAATTAAATCAACCGAGGTACACACATATTTTCGTATTACAATTAAATCACATACAGTGAAATGCAACATAAAAACACGCGCGCACGTGGGTGATCGCAGTAGTCCACTGTGACACGTGCTTTGAGGGAGTCTCTGTTTGGCACACTGACAGGGGACTTCCAAAGGCTGCTTCCGGAGAGAGAGAGATGTTTACACCTGGTGCTTTTTCGTGGTACCTGATACGATAACGACCACCGTCTCCCTAATATCACGTGATTTGGAGATTAAGACATAATTGGCGATAACGAAATTTAAATAAGCACATTAACGAAGTCATTACAGCCTTGCGGTGTCTATCAATTTAAGTATGTGATAACGGGGCATTGGATTTAACTGATAACTATACCATGTATACATAACATGTATAACGAACATCATTGTCAAGTATACACATAGGATAGTGTCTAATTAATTGTATTCTTATGATTATTTAAGTTTTATCCTGTGAATCGTCAGCATTGAAAGGAATAAAGATTCAAGATTCAAGATTCTTTATTAAGTAACGTAAACATTACAATGTTTCTTGTTACGTGATACAATAAATAATATTACATACAACAGTCAGTCATGATAAATATGTGCATATACATGAAGGCAATGAGCAAAACATGATTTATACGGAAAAGATATACAAACAGATATTGTACGTGAGGTTGTACTAAGTACATTGAAAAAAATAATAGAACAATGCAATGTGTATGTATGTACATATATACGTATTAAAATATCATGAAGAACGTTAAAGCATATAGATGTGCAAAAGATGGTGTAGTATTTACTTTAGGTGAGATTTACAGTACATTTTCATGTAAAGCAAGACCTCAGATCTAGCACTATAGTACGGTATTCCCCTACTCTCACCGCTGCTGTTCGAATCCCACTGGGAGGTCAACTTGTCAGTGAGAAAGTGTCGATTCTTACGGATGACTTGTCAGTGAGAAAGTGTCGTTTCTTACGGATGATTTGTCGGTGAGAAAGTGTCGATTGTTACGGATGACTTGTTAGTGAGAAAGTGTCGATTCTTACGGATGGCGGAAGGTATACCGCACTGGTTCTACATTTTAATAAGTGGGTGGTCTGCCAAAAAAAATCAACCGTCATATGTGGCCTAAATCAACCGTCATATGTGGCCTAAATTAACCGTCATACGTGGCCTAAATCAACCGTCATATGTGGCCTAAATTAACCGTCATATGTGACCTAAATCAACCATCATCTGTGGCCTAAATTAACCGTCATATGTGGCCTAAATCAACCGTCATATGTGGCCTAAATCAACCGTCATATGTGGCCTGACATGTGCTTAAACTGACATAAAATAACATTCAGAGTTGTTGTTGTTGTTGTTGTTAATGCACTGCTGTTAAAGACGTTGTCCGTTATATAATTTGAACCATTCGACACTACTGGTGTATTGAGACTTACTGTATATTTTCCCCCACAGTGATAACATTTGAATTCTATCGCAAACAAACCATTGTTTATTGTAACTATTTCACCATGATTACTAGTATTAAAACAAGGTGGCGAATGTGTTTGTTCTCCTGCCATTATGTCATTATCAAAACTATGCATGTTTATATGTTTTCTAAACATTTCCCTGTTTTAGCTTATAATGTTTTGTGTTTATTCTCAAGGACTTCAATTTTTGCTTTGCCGATTGTGCTTGCTACTGTTGTCCCTGAAAAACCATATTCCTGCCTATTCGACCAAACATGCTACTGTTCTGTCACTATCAATATGTTAAACAGCCTTTATGAATCCGTGCTTGTCGCCATCTGCTATCTACGTTTCCATTTACGGTTAACACGGATTTCATTGACGAATCCTTATCAGCAGAACTATTTGTTTTGCCATAATTTATCTCCGTCTCAACAAGCCAACGTATTCTTTGGGCAAGTTGTGGGGAATTTATACTGAAACACACTCTTTGATAGAGATTATAAACTTCATTTTGACCTGCCAATGCTTAAATATGTACCAAAGTTTTATAAAGGCTCAGTAGCGGATTTAACGGGGGATGGTGGTCCGAACCTTTCAGTCGTCCCCACCCCGTGAGATTTGTCCTCACCCCACACACCCGCCCCGTATGATTTAAACAAACAACACAACATAAATTTACATGACAAAAGATAAACTCTTCATACTCTAAAATAGAAATATATTGTATTGAATAAACACGGACGCTACAAATATACATGATCCGTGCTGTACATTTACATGGACCGTGCTATGAATATTATGTTGAAACGACATGTTCACCTCATCATCATATTGTGTTCTTCTGTCGTACAAGCGATGCGGATGGCGTCCTTTGCGCGTTTCATGAATATTGATCTTTCGACCACTGTACAGTCTTCTAATATAAATGTCCATCGTAAATACTTTTATAAAGGCCGCGTCCATGAACATCGTGAATACGGTTTATAAAAGTTCTGTCCATCGTGAATACGGTTTGTAAAATATATGAACATCGTGAATACGGTTTATAAAAGTTCTGTCCATCGTGAATACGGTTTGTAAAATATATGAACATCGTGAATACGGTTTATAAAAGTTCTGTCCATCGTGAATACGGTTTGTAAAATATATGAACATCGCGAATACGGTTTATAAAAGTTCTGTCCATCGTAAATACAGTTTGTAAAAGTTGCGTCCATCGTGAATACGGTTTATAAAAGTTCTGTCCATCGTGAATACGGTTTATAAAAGGTCTGTCCATCGTGAATACGGTTTGTAAAATATATGAGCATCGTGAATACGGTTTATAAAAATTCTGTCCATCGTAAATACAGTTTGTAAAAGTTGCGTCCATCGTTAATACGGTTTATAAAAGTTCTGTCCATCGTGAATACGGTTTATAAAAGTTCTGTCCATCGTGAATACGGTTTATAAAAGTTCTGTCCATCGTGAATACGGTTTGTAAAATATATGAACATCGTAAATACGCTTTATAAAAGTTGTGCCTATCGTAAATACAGTTTGTAAAAGTTGCGTCCATCGTAAATACGGTTTGTAAAAGTTATGGAAATGGAACGCATCCCCGGTAACGTTTGCCATCGTTCTGCACGTATTACTTACTCCCTGATTATATTCATGCATGGTTTACAACACAATTATTTCTTCTTTGTTTTTTTTTGTTTTTCATGTGTCGCAGTTCTGTTATCGATAGTTTAAAATTGTTTTGTTTTTGTTTTTCAACAGACACTTTTTATCAGATATCGTTAACATTGGCGTAGGAACAGTTGGGCCGTGCAGATGGGGATAGCCCTCTCCACCCCAATAATCTGAGAGCGAGGGGCCAGAGTATGTTTGTGCTCCCATTATTGCACAAATTTAAGGATGACACCCAAAAACGTGTTTGTTTGCTAAAGTTTACAGTCACAGGCGTAACATTTACCAAAGACAGAAAAGTATTCATTCATTAGCATGCGTAAAATACAGTAATTACTAGTTCTTGTTATTCATACACGTGTCAATTTTTCTCTCCATAATTAAAACGGAAACGTTTTGCCAGGTGTGTCGGCTGTCAGCAATTTAATTATGTGGTCTGTTCACCTATCCGTGCTTTTTTTCATTTTATTTCCAATTCATGATTCAAAAAAATGTGAAAAAAAAGGTTCGAGCGGAAGCACTTATAGAGTTCCTCAGACTCTCTTTATATAATAATAACTATATAAAATACGTACAACACATACATATAGAGCTGCAAAAGGGAAAGGCTTATTATTAAATTTAGATACCATCTAATAGTGATAGAAATTGAATTTTAAGGAAAAAAATCTGATTAAGTGCACTAAACAACCTACCGGTAAGTTGGAGCAACCACAAGAGTAACCACAAGCAAACCATGTTTATAACAGAACAGAACAGAACAGAACAGATATTGTATTTGACTTATACATATTATAACGTAAACACTTTAGTTACATACATGACAGGCATGCACGCACGCACGCACGTACGTACGCAGAAACCAGAAACAAAATAGCATAAAGTAGGTTGGCGTCTAAATCTTCGTACACGGATTTTAGCAACATTTCAGGAATCATGAACATATTGTTTTCCAGTTCGACTTAGAAGGTTTAACTTGTGCATATTACAATGTTAAAAAATAATGTGTAAAGACAGTAACGGCTTTTTATCGTGTAATGAGATGTAAACATTTGTTTTACCGGGCATTTGTCAAACGTTTTATTTTAAAATGGCAAGTATCGAGATTTCTGAATTGTACGGGAATGTCAACAGGGTGATTTGTAGTTAGGCAAATCGAATTTGGCTTTCATCTAAGTCGTTGCAAGGCTGATAAAAACACACACTAACAATCGATATACGAGATTTCGTCAAATGAACATACGACAGTTTTCGCACTATGTGTAGCAAAATTGCAAACGTATATAACAAGAGGACGGATCACGTTCATCGCGAGCTGTTGCTGTTTTGCGCTATATTATGAGAGTTAAATTCTTTTTTAAAAAGGTGACGTGTGTTCCCATCTGGTGTCATACTTTCATCACGTGTCGCTATGTTTTAGCATGTGTCGCTATGTTTCATCATGTGTAGCGATGTTTCAGCATGTGTCGCTATGTTTCAGCATTGTCGCTATGTTTCATCATGTGTTGCTATGTTTCAGCATGTGTCGCTATGTTTCAGCATGTTTTTTGCCACTATATCAAAATTAAGAGCGGTGCTGTAATGGACCGATCATTATTTCGAAACACAGATTTCACACACAATATTAATATTGAACATGTATCTCTCTTTCTAGATGATGACTACTACGCTGAAGGCCGGGAATGTGTCAACTGTGGGGCGATATCAACCCCGATGTGGCGTCGTGATGGGACCGGTCATTATTTATGTAATGCATGCGGGCTCCACCACAAGATGAACGGGCTCAACAGATACCAGGGTAAAAACTCTCCGACCTCAGAGGTAAGAATGCTCGTTTGTCCGCTATTTAAGTAATCTCTACACGGAGGTCTTTCCTTACATTCACATTGTTCATCAAAATGAGAACAAGAAACGACAACCCCGGTAGAGATTGCAATTTAAGAAGCCTGTAATGTTCTACACAATCAACGCATTATAGGTGGCACTGTTGTTAATTACTGAGCATTCCTTCGGGTGAGACATAAAGCCTAGGTCTAGTTCGTTAAAATGCACAATATATGCAATACAGTGAAGGTAAATATATCCTCATAAACATACGAACATATGCCCACACGCAGGCACGCACAGACCGACGCACGCACGCAACTTTCTGATTTCATTAAGAATTTTTATTGGTGTTGCGTTTTCTAAAAAAAGATAGGTCATACCACGTTCCACTCCTGCTTAGCTTGTTTACCTTTAGTTGTGACAGAAAAATAGGCTTTTAGTCATATGACTAACAATATCTTTCAACAGTCAATCGCCTCTCAACCTGTTGTTTCGTGTGTTTTGTAGTAACCAACATCTAATCTCGTCATGGGTCGTGTAATATTTTCAATATCCACGTCACCGTGGCCGAATGTTTAACGACGTTGCGTTGTAAACATTCGCCTCTCATCGCTGCGGGTTCGAATCCCACTGGGAGCTCGACTTGTAAGTGAGGAAGTGTCAATTCTTAGGATGGCGGGAGGTGTACAGTACTGGTTCTACCCAGGGAAAGTGGGTGGTCTGCCTCCACCACAAAAAAAAATCGACCGTCATATATAACCTTACATGTGTTGAACATGACGTAAAACATCATACAAACAAACAAACAAAATAATACAGTATCCAATTACCTCCCCTTGCAGGATGATCCACCTGAAGACAAGATGAGGAAGTTTGACCCAAAGTTCGACAAGGTACATTGTTATAGACATAGCTGATATTGTATTATAGTGGTTATTGCACTATTTTCATACATCGTTTTGTTTTAAACAGCTCTAAAACCTAGGAAAAGTCAAAATAATTATCAAAATCCCATATCAAATAAATTAATTGAGTTGAATTGGGTTTTGCGGCGCACCAACACATGAAAGGTTATATGGCGCCTAACAGGAATGAACATGCCAGGCTCATCTTCCACTTTCATCAAGATAACATATGGAGAATGGTCCTCGAACCTTCTAACCTGCAGAACTGCAGAGTTGCTGCACATTCTGTAGTAAACACTCCATTTACGATGGAGCCACGTTAGCACATTTGCATACGCACTGTCATGATGAAGACCTTGAATGAGCATGATAAAAAAAATGACAAATTGAACATGAAGAGAGGTCCTACCCCTCTGCCTCTAGCGGGATTTGCAGTGGTTGTATTCTACCCCGGCAAAGAGATATGAACTATTTACTTATAGATGAATATGGCCGTCTTGGAAATATGGCCGCATTAAGGCATTTTACTTTAGAAACATACACATAAATACTCAACAATAGCAACAATAACACACTTATAACCAAAACCATTAGTTCATCATCTCAACACTATCAACTACAGTAATTTCAAAGTGTTGCATATGACGAAAAGAATGTCATAGCAACAATGAAATGAAGGCAGCAAATATATAAACTTTTAACTTTCAACATCTACGGCATTTCCAGGCGAACAACAAATCCAGAATGGGTCTCCAATGCGCTAACTGCAACACAACTACGACAACTTTGTGGCGACGCAATGGGGAAGGTGAACCCGTCTGCAACGCCTGTGGGCTTTACTTTAAACTTCACCAGGTAAAATATCTAAATTGCTTAATTTCCAAATGTTACAAATGCCCCCTTATGAAATTGCATATAAACACTCCTTGGAATAGGGATGAACAAGCATGTTTTTGCTGATAAGCCACTCCTGAATTATGCTATTTTACCCCTTGGATTGTAAAATACGTACAAATAAAATAAAATATTTATATTATTTACATACTTTTTGAGTTTTATATGTTTATCTAGTCAGTGATAGCCTTGTGATAACGCAGTATGCCATATTGCTGCAGTATGCCATGTTGCTGCAGTATGCCATGTTGCTGCAGTATGCCATGTTGCTGCAGTATGCCATATTGCTGCAGTATGCCATTTATCCATTTATATGGCTCACTGTTGCTAATAAGATAGCATTAGATACTGTTCGTGAATATTTTGAAAAGCTTGGCAGTGATGTATTTAACTGTACAAATGAAGACGCGGAATATTTTTGTGAAAATAATGATTTTGCTAATCCTAATGGGTCCTTCCCAGAACTTGACCAGCCCATCACGATTGATGAAATTTTAAATGCTGTAAAAGCTTTAAAAAGAGGGAAGGCTTTTGGTAGTGATTGTTTACTGAATGAATATTTTATTGAAAGCATAGACATATTATCGGCTCATTTATGCGATATATTCAACTGCATTTTGAATTCGGGTTTTTACCCAGATAAATGGATGGAAGGGATTATAATTCCTATACACAAAAAATGTGATGTAAATGATGTAAATAATTATAGAGGCATTGCGCTAGTTAGTTGTTTCTCAAAGGTTTTTACTACTGTACTCAATAGGCGACTTGAAAACTTTTGAAATGAGCATAACATAATTTCGGATGCTCAGTTCGGATTTCGGAAAGGAAGATCCACTGTTGATGCGATTTTTATACTTATGTCATTAGTCCAAAAATACTTGAATGAAAACAAACGATTGTATGTTATTTTTGTCGATTTGATGAAATGTTTTGATTCTATTTATAGAAATGCATTATGGCTTAAGATGTATAGATGTGGTTTTTAATGGCAAATTACTTAGAATTATACGCATTATGTACCAAAAAGTCAAATCATGTGTCAAATTCTGTGCTAATTATACTGATTATTTTAATTATGCTGTTGGCTTACGTCAAGGGGAGGTAATGTCCCCTCTTTTGTTTTCTCTTTTTGCTGAAGATTTGGAGTTATATTTGCAAAATAATATAGATTCAGGTTTGCAATTAGATGATATAGTACTAATGTTATTTCTATTTGCGGATGACATGGCCATTGTAGGAAAAACACCTGCTGAAATACAAGTACATTTAGATACATTAAATAATTATTGCGATTCGTGGGGACTTAAAGTAAATATTGCCAAAACTAAAATTATGGTTTTTCGTAAACGTGGCGGGTTATTAGCCAGTGAGCATTGGACCTACAATGGAGACGTTATCAACGTAGTGAATGATTTTAACTATTTAGGGAATGTTTTCAATTATACTGGAAATTTCGCTCTTAATCAGGAGCATTTAGTTGGTAAAGCTCTTAAGGCAATGAATGTTTTATTATGTAAATGTAAAGTATATGATCTGAGTCCTAAAACTTTATGTCAGTTGTTCAATGCCTTTGTTGTGTCTGTTCTTAGTTATGCATGTGAGATTTGGGGCAATACTAAATCTAAAATAATTGAAAGAATTCATTTAAAATTTTGCAAAAGGTTATTAAAGGTACTACCTAATACATGCAATGCAGCTGTGTATGGTGAACTTGGAAGATATCCCCTATATGTTAATAGATATATAAGAATTATGAAATATTGGTTGAAAGTAATAAATACTGACAATATCATTCTAAAGACTGTGTATGGACACGCTTTACAGGACTGTGATAGCGGAAAAACGAACTGGGTTAGCAGTGTTAAGAAATTACTAGATGATTACGGTTTTTCTTATGTATTCGATAATGCTTCTTATATAAACAGTGACGTATTTTTGTATGACTTTAGAATTAGAGTTTTAGATGCCTTTAAACAAAATTGGTGTGGTACCTTAAACAACAGTTCTGTGTTAACATTGTACAAAGATATTAAAACTAGTTTGGAATATGAAACATATTTAGATATTTTGCCAAGAAGTTTACGTCTATATTTTACTAGACTTAGACTATCTGTACATCCACTCAGAATACAGACTGGTAGATATGCCAACAATAGAACACTTCGTGAAGAAAGATATTGCCTAATTTGTAATAGTTTAGATATAGAAGATGAATTTCATTTTGTATGTATTTGTCCTTGTTATATTGATATTAGAGAGAAAAACTTAAAACGTTGTTATTACAAACGTCCTTCTGTTTTCAAATAGTTGGAGTTACTGAAATCACATGACAAGATAGAAATAATAAAACTTTCGTTATATGTTAAAGAATCAATTATATTAAGAAACGCATTATTAACTATTGAAAGGTAGTTACTTAGTTCAACCTCCAACTCTTATTTACTATACTACATAATAATAATAATAATGAAATGATAAATTATACCATTTGTATATAATTCACCATTGAAATCACATGACAAAAAATAATAAAACTTCCGTTATATGTTAAAGAATCAATTGTATTAAGAAACGCTTTATTAACTATTGAAAGGTAGTTACTTAGTTCAACCTCCTACTCTTATTTACTATACTACATAATAATAATAATAACAATAATAATGAAATGATTAATTAATATGCCAACAATAGAACACTTCGTGAAGAAAGATATTGCCTAATTTGTAATAGTTTAGATATAGAAGATGAATTTCATTTATGTATTTGTCCTTGTTATATTGATATTAGAAAGAAATACTTAAAACGTTGTTATTACAAGCGTCCTTCTGTTTTCAAATATTTGGAGTTACTGAAAATCACATGACCAGATAGAAATAATAAAACTTTCGTTATATGTTAAAGAATCAATTATATTAAGAAACGCTTTATTAACTATTGAAAGGTAGTTACTTAGTTCAACCTCCTACTCTTATTTACTATACTACATAATAATAATAATAATAATAACAATAATAATGAAATGATTAATTATACCATTTGTATATATTTCACCATTTACTTGTATATATACGTTGACATCATATATGCTAATATGTATGTATTGTAGACGATGTACTTTGTACAAGTCTGAATAAAAAGTCTGTCTGTCTGTCTGTTCAAATAATACATACAAGCTTGACAAATATAAGAATTAATCAAACTGATCAATACTCATCACATGTCACTATATAGGCCATTGTTTATTGATCAATAAACATAGTATTGATCAATAAACATATTTAATTGTTTATTGATCAATAAACATAGTTACCAAGTTTGTATTTATCATTCAGGTAATTACCGACTACACATATTTGACTGAACATTTCATGGAACAATATCAGTTATGTCACGTTCTAATTCGCATATATAGATATATTGAATCATGAAATATGAAGGGTTTTTAAAAGAATCACACTGTAAATACGTTAATTTTAAAAGTATTAAACTTGGTTGAACATCTAGGATAAAGACCGAGTCTATCACCTACCAAAATTTAGAGGTGTGTCACAATTGGTTAGTTTATTTTGCTGATGCTTTATCAAATGACACATTCTTGTGAATGTGTCCTTATTAGATGTTTACTACAGATTCTTACGGATAGCCGTATAGACTACTGGTTCTACCCAGGAAAATAGGTTGGTCTGCCTCTACCACAAAAAAAACCGAACGGCATATATGACCTAACATGTGCAAAATGACGTACAAGACCATTCAAATCAAATCAAATCTCCATTCTTAACGCAGCGAAGTAGTAATAGATGAGGGGTCTCACCGAGCTTTTATTGCACGGTGTTTAGTGAGGGGTTCGTATCGACGTGGATACTGAATGAGAATATGAAAAAAATATAATATTACACAAAACACATATGCTATGCAGGTAAACAGACCGATGTCAATGAAGAAGGACGGGATACAGACCCGGAAGCGGAAGCCGAGAACCTCCAGCACGAAAAAGTCGTCAGTAAAGGAACCAGCTCACGGTGGCCATTTGTCGCACGAAATGAGGACTTCGGGTCCACAACCAGGGCTTCTTGACCTTAGTCAGAGGAGCGAACCCTCACCTATAAATACAAGTAAGATATCCTTTGTGTTTCAAACTTATATGGCATCTTAACTAGGACCTTTAAAAGATGTGAAGCCAAGTACAGCAGCCTTAGTGTCCGCATAATATCTACGTATACCTATGATCGTTGCCCTCTCCACTTTGACCTCCACTCTGTTGTGTTTGGACGGGCACAACTTCTCGGACGAAGTTCTCTCCTTTAATGGGAAGAGCTTTGTGTGCTGTTGTGAATACAAGAATTATTTAAAAGTCTGTATTAGCAACAATACTCTACAAAGGCAGGGATGTATATATATATATACGACCTCTACTTCAAGCTCATGATTTCAGAGAATTTCAACTAAGGATTTCAGAAAATTATCTAACATAGGACAAACAGAGATTTAGTCAAACTAACGATATATTTATCTTCTTCTTCATTTGTAGTGCAAGATATCAAGCCGACAATATCCTACAACCATATGTACCAGAATCACGGATCTGCCGTCCTTGCCGCCCTCAACACGCCGCCACCTGCTCTACTTCCGGTCGGCGCTCTTGCATCCCAGCTTAGCGCGCCTGTCAGCTCCCCCTACCGGCCAGGCCAAGATATACTGTACGCCAAAGCCATGACTAGTGCCGTAGAACGTGAACAATCTTATTCTATCGCGAAAAACAATCCAAACTTGTTAAGTCTGATGAATTTTAAAACAGAACCGAACAATGTAACAATTAAATCGGAACACTCGCCTCAGATGAGGTCAGAGTATCAGCATTATTCCATGATGAAGGCTGAAGACTCAATGACGTCATATAAATCTGACCAATCGATGATGTATAAATCAGAAACGGACCAATCAATGTTGTTGAGAACGTCACATGACCTATACGAACCATCACCACCAAAGGCGGTTCCCGTCTCTGTGGATTCTCCTGGCCTAAGAGAGAATACACCAGGACCGGAAACCAATGGCGATATTATTCAGCTGAAGCCAGCAATGGCCATTTCACAATCGTAGAAAACATCAGAACGTAATCGTTTGCATCACTTAAAATTGTAAAGTTGTATATTTCGTTTCTTCAAAAAACCTAAACAGATGAAAACACTACATTGAAGATGTCGAATGCTATCCTGGTAAGGAAGTGGTCGAAAATTCAAAAGATAAGTCTAAAACGAAAAAATAGACAGGTTGCTCAGAAGCATGCAGGGTTTGAGATGGTCGATCCATATATAAATATGCATTGTAAATATTATTAACTATAAACCAACCGATATAAAAGGATTTAATTAAAAATGGCCGATTTTAGTTTTTTTCCATACATAAAATTTATGTTTGGACTGGTGCTAAAAGTTAAGTATGTCTAACTAATGTTATCAAAACGATATTCATTTGCACTTAAGTCATATCTGTTGAACGTTTGCTTTTTATCTCGATCCATTTATAGTATGTTTTGTATACATGTGTTACTTGCCAATACTGTCGTGTAATGAAATAGTTACCTGTTAATATCAATTATGCATAATCATAGTCACGTGGAGGGTGTGTAACCCACAGTAAATTGAGCGCCGGATTCGGTTTATTTCGTATGCTGGTACACTAGTGGTCAAATTTGAATCCCTCTTTGTACGCCAGATGCTCGGCCAATTAAGACAGTGTTTAGTACGCCGGATGTGGGTCTAATTTATAAACTATTCCGGACGACAAATAGCCTTGATCATCTTCGGCTCTTGATTGTAAATACAATCGTCTGGACCGTTTGTGCAGAAACAAATTTGAAACCGGAAGCACATGACCCTAATTATTATTTCTTGTATTAAAAGTATTTCTGACCATCTGCATTTAGTTCGTCGATATAATGATGAAGTTTCTCTCTTTATTTATAAATGTATTGTCTTTCTGCCTTTCTGTACATCTTGGATAATCAGAGGAAATTGTATATTTTAATATTTGCCTTCTGTTATTATAATTGTCTATAAGGCCTAAAAAAATAAATTCTGTGGTTCGGGTAACATGTTCAAATTTTTTTTTTAATTATTTTTTTTTTTTTTCGAAATGGACCAAAAAAACGTCAGGGAAGATGCACTGAATTATGTACTAAAATTACTGTGACTTGAAAAAAAATTTGTAAATTTTTTTTAAATTTTTTTTTTTTCGAAATGGACCGAAAAAACGTCAGGGTCGGCGGGTATTCGTAGGTAGGGTCGGGTGACCCGAACCACACAATTATTTTTTTTTAGGCCTAAGGACCGTAACAGTGAAATTCTGCGGTCAATCAAACGTATTTTTTTTCAAAGGCAAGCACACTATACATCGCAGAAACGATTTCCTGTGAACAGAATCTCGGCAAAATCAATTTTTTTGTAGGAGAACTGTCTTCAAAACAAGCAAGCGTCGCAGATGATCTAGACTAGACGACAAAAGGGGATGGGGGTTACACCCTCATTGTGACTTTCGGGAGTGGTCGGAATAGTTCAGTTATACTGTTGTTACAGCATACATGTTATTCTGGAGTTGCATGTGTTTATAAGAGAAGAGAGAATGATTGGAGACAAAATGTCGGAATACACATATTATTAAAACACGCATTTTACAACTATTAATGTACCATTTTACAACTATAAATGTACCTTTGAAGGCGGATCTGAATAGAATGAACACGAAACTTTATATATATATATATATATATAAAATATATTTTACATTATACTGTAATAGACTGTACATGTAATTGTATTCAAAGCTGGCCCGATCGCTGCCCTCCATCTCTCTCATACAGAAAGCAGCACAGCCACTTTCTCTTGTCTCTCTATAGCTCATATAATAAAAAAGCAGCCCAGCCACTCTCTCTAGCTCATAAAGAAAGCAAACCCAGCCTTGTTGTCATCTAGAACATATCATCGGCCCTAAGACTCTCTCTCTACTCTCACCTAGAAGACATGCCAGTTTTGTCTCACCTGTATTCTCTCTGTTTCTCTCCCGTTTAGAATCATCTCTCGCCTGGAATCAACATCTCTCGTCTAAAACCTTTCTATGTCAGATCGTTTTGTACATGATTATTGTTTTACGCAAAAATACTAGACCCAAATCGAGAACAAAACATGCACAATAATGAAACTGGCTTTTAAAAATAGAGCACAATTCTCACAATTATCAACTTTTAATTAGACGTTTTTGATCATGTTTCGTGTCCATACTTATTCATTTCCGTGATATTGTTATTTCTTTTTATTTTGGACAAAAACGAGAATAAAAAGTTACCAGTATTTCATCAAATAAAATGATGACAATAAATTAAAAATGTTTCTTCTTATATCATGTTTTCCCAGTAGATGACATGCCGTAGACTAGTTAGTTTGCCTCCGTCTTAAACTTCGGTGTTAGAAAGTGTAACACGAAATTAAACTAAAATATTCCATGACCTGGCACATTTTAGTTAAACTGCATAGTTTGATATTCCTTGACATTTATTTTGCATCTGATCGTTTCAAATCGCTTAAATCTGGTGCGATGAATTTTAAATGTCTAATGGTATATACGGTTTCACGAAATGTTGGCTAGGTGGTGTTCCGTCAAAGCAAGTTTAAACTCACCTGAGCGAAGCTTAGTGCTCACCTGATTCAAGCACGGGTGAACTATTGCTCCTATGTCATGAGCCAATCTCTAGTGAGCCGCTGCCCCTGAGCCAAGCTCTAGTGAGCTATTGCCCCTGATACTAGCTCTAGTGAGACTAGCTTTAGTGAGCCAGTCCCTGAGTCTAGCTCTAGTGAGCCAGTCCGTGAGCATAGCTCTAGTGAGCTACTTCTTCTGAGCCACGTTACCTGAGCCAAGCTGTATTGAGATATTGCTTCTGAGCCTAACTCTAGTGAGTTATTGCTTCTGAGCTATTGCTCCTGCACCAAGCTCTATTGTGATATTGCTACTGAGCCTAGCTCTAGTGAGCTATTGCTTCTGAGCCTAACTCTAGTGAGTTATTGCTTCTGAGCTATTACTCCTGAGCCAAGCTCTATTTTGGTATTGCTACCGAGTCTAGCTCTAGTGAGCCATTGCTCCTGAGCCTAACTCTAGCGAGTTATTGCTTCTGAGATATTACTCCTGAGCCAAGCTCTATTGTGATATTGCTACTGAGCCTAGCTCTAGTGAGCTACTGCTCCTGAGCCTAACTCTAGTGAGTTATTGCTTCTGAGCTATTACTCCTGCACCAAGCTCTATTGTGATATTGCTACTGAGCCTAGCTCTAGTGAGCTATTACTCCTGAGTCTAACTCTAATGAGTTATTGCTTCTGAGCTATTGCTCCTGCACCAAGCTCTATTGTGATATTGCTACTGAGCCTAGCTCTGGTGAGCTATTCTCCTGCACCAAGCTCTATTGTGATATTGCTACTGAGCAAGCTCTAGTGGGCTACTGCTCCTGAGACTTGCTCTAGTGAGCTATTGCTCCTGCACCAAGCTCTATTGTGATATTGCTACTGAGCCTAGCTCTAGTGAGCTATTACTCCTGAGCCTAACTCTAATGAGTTATTGCTTCTGAGCTATTGCTCCTGCACCAAGCTCTATTGTGATATTGCTACTGAGCCTAGCTCTAGTGAGCTATTCTCCTGCACCAAGCTCTATTGTGATATTGCTACTGAGCCTAGCTCTAGTGAGCTATTACTCCTGAGCCTAACTCTAATGAGTTATTGCTTCTGAGCTATTGCTCCTGCACCAAGCTCTATTGTGATATTGCTACTGAGCCTAACTCTAGTGAGCTATTCTCCTGCACCAAGCTCTATTGTGATATTGCTACTGAGCAAGCTCTAGTGGGCTACTGCTCCTGAGACTTGCTCTAGTGAGCTATTGCTCCTGCACCAAGCTCTATTGTGATATTGCTACTGAGCCTAGCTCTAGTGAGCTATTGCTCCTGAGCCTAGCTCTAGTGAGCTATGGCTAGTGGGCTATTGCTCCTGAGCCAAGCTCTAGTGAGATATTGCTCCTGGGTCAAGCTCTAGTGGGCTATTGCTCCTGTCGAACATAGGTATGTCCGGTTACATATATTTAAAGAAGTTTTCTCCGTTACTAAAAATAGATTAGCCGTTAAACAGCATACACTATGATTTTAATTGTTTTTATGCTCCCGAAGGGATATAGTTATCTCACCATTTGTCTGTCAGTCCGTCCGTCTGTCAGTCCGCAGTTCGTGTCCCGACTGTACCTTCAAAACCCCATGGATTTTTAACTTTGCACAAGTGATCAAGATTACAAGACGATGTGTCGCGCGCAAAACCCAGGTCCGTACCTCAAAGGTCAAGGTCACACTTGCAGTTCATAGGTCAAAAACAGGTACGCAATTTCGTGTCCGGACCGTAACATCACAACCCCTGCAGGGATTTTTAAATAACTTGGCACAAGTGATCACCATAACAAGACGATGTGTCGCGCGCAAACCCAGGTCTTCAAGGTCAAGGTCACACTTGGAGGTCAAAAGTCAAATCGTGTCCGGTCAATAACTCTGGCATTCATGGACGGATTTTCAAATAACTTGGCACAAGTGCTCACCACAACAAGACGATGTGTTGCACACAAAATCCAGGTCTGTGGCCCCAAGGTCAAGGTCACACTTAGAGGTCAAATGTCAAATCGTGTCCGGTCAATAACTTTTGCACGCCTGGACGGATTTTCAAATAACTTGGCACAAGTGCCTACCACAACCAAAGGACGTGTCGCGCACAATCTAGGTCCGTGGCTCCAAGGTCAAGGTCATACTTAGAGGTCAATGGTCAATTCGGGGGCATTTGTCACTTACAGTGATAATTCTTGTTTTTATTGTTTTTCGGCAATCATGTTTATGGCATATGTAATCTGGCGAACACATGAAGTCCCTTGGTTAAAAAATGGTCCCGTGTGTTGTCCAAGGGAAACGACTACAAAATAGCCGCACTTCGCGGTCTTGAGCCAATGTATAACTACATTTAAAGTCACTCTCCCGCAAACAACAGGTACATTTTGTAACACAAAACCGTTCTTTCAAACTCTGTCCATTTGTTGAGGTTGTAAAAAATAATGCATGTATGCAGATTAAAGGCCTAGATTTAGTAACAGGTACCTAAAATAACTGCGATTGAGTATGCGTAAAATGACTTGGTAACTCATAATTCGAAGCATGATATGTTTGCCTGGCCGATTGAGGTGATTTGGAGTTGGTAACTCATAATTCGAAGCATGATATGTTTGCCTGGCCGATTGAGGTGGTTATATTGTAGTTTTGGAGTTCATATTTGCAACATTTGTAACTTACATACTTATATACCTTATGGTTAGTAAGCTTAGAAACGGTTTACATTTGTTGTAAAA
The DNA here is from genome assembly GCA_037043455.1 of Cyrtodaria siliqua. Classification (NCBI taxonomy): domain Eukaryota; kingdom Metazoa; phylum Mollusca; class Bivalvia; order Adapedonta; family Hiatellidae; genus Cyrtodaria; species Cyrtodaria siliqua. Next base: position 25,720 of record JAWPHD010000923.1, read on the forward strand.
TGTGCATGTTGTTGGCGGGATAGCTACAAAACTATGTACAACAAAACTATCAGTGTGGTCTTGAGCTAGCCTATTTCAGAAATAATTGAATTGAATTGGGTTTTACGGCGCAGCAATACATGAAAAGGTTATATGGCGCCAAACAGGGATAAACATGCCAGGCTCGTCCTCCATTTACATTTAGATAAAAATATGGAGAATGGGCCTAGGACCTTCTCACCCTGAACCTGCAGCACTACAGAGTTGCTGCAAATTCTATTGTAGATACTCCATTTACGATGGAGCCACATTTCCACATTTGCAAATGTGGTGTCATGAAGAAGACCTTGAATGAGTATGATAAAAAAAATGACAAAATGAACATGAAGGGGGATGGGGGTCCTACCCCTCTGCCTCTAGCGGGGTTTGCAGTGGTTGTATTCTACACCGGCAACCACACGGGCCTATTTCAGGAATAAATAAAGTACAGAAGACGTTCTTGAAATTCTTGTGAGTGTACTTGCTGGGAGAGTGGTTATGAGAATTCGGTAGTGTCATTAGACCAACCTAATGTATTAATTAGCTACATGTTACTGCAATCAAAAACGCATGACTTTGCTGCAAATACTCATGAATTTGCTATGCCTTTTTGCCAGCTTGTACCCCGGATTGAACACATGAACACATTTATCAAAAAACATACAAATTGTTGTACTAGAAGACAATTATTTGAAGAAAACAGGCATTTTAAACACAGGTTCCAGAACTCCACCAAAACTCATTCAACTGGAAATAATCGGATGAAAAACGTAGGACTTGAGTGGACAAGCTATCGAAAAAATTTAATGTCCCATCAAAATCATTCAACAGGAACGTCCTGATAATGAGTTACTAGACATCTGAAACTGAAACTTCCTATGCAGTTGCATGAAAATCGGATGTAAAACACGAGTTGAGCAGACAACGTTTAGATTCAAAAAACTCCGCCAAAAATCACTCAACCGAAACATCCTGACAACATGCGCTACTAGACATCATAGCGGACATGTAGCGTGTTGTGCCCAATGTTTGTTTAGCCTACTTTTGAATGAATTTATGGTGGGTGCCTCAATTACTGTGTTAGGTAGTTTGTTCCAGGAATCTACCACTCTGTAAGCAAAGGATTTCCTCCTAATATCAACTCTTGCTCTTTTCTTAAATAATTTATTTGAGTTTCCCCGGGTGCCAGTATTCGGGGCCATAGTGAACAGTTTATTTTTGTTTACTACAATGTTATTTAAAATTTTGTAAACCTGAATCACATCGGCTCGCTCTCTTCTATACTCCAGGGTTGGTAGTCCTAACATAGTAAGTCTTGTATGGTATGGAAAGTTGCGAAGGTTACCCACCATTCTGGTAGCTCTTTTTTGGACATTTTCTATAGTGTTAATGTCTTTTTTGAGATATGGAGACCAGACAACTGTGGCATATTCCAGGTGAGGTCTAACAAGGGATTTATATAAGCAGAGGAACATTTCTATGTCCATATAGGTAAAAGTTTTGAATATTAGTCCTAAGTTCCTATTGGCCTTAGAGACTTTCCCACTTATATGGTTTGAAAACTTAACTTAGAGTCAAAAGTTACCCCTAGGTCCTTTTCCTGCAATACCTTAGTAATTTTTTCAATTTTATTTGCTTGATCATTGATAAAATACACATTGTTTTCATCATCGTTGTTTCCAATGTGAAGGTGTTTACATTTTTTGGCATTGAATACCATTTGCCATTTTTTAGCCCAGTTACATGCATTGAATATGCAAACAGTTTAGTGGAACAGGAATAGGCTTCGGGGAGGTCATTGATATATATCAGAAACAGTACGGGCCCTAGAACACTGCCCTGAGGAACCCCGCTTGTGACATCCATGAGGCCAGATTCCTGCCCATTTACTACTACCCTTTGTTTTCGATTAGTTAAAAAAAATTCTATCCAGTCATAAAGTTTGCCTGAAATTCCCATGGCTTTAACTTTTCTAAGTAGACTTTTATGGGGGACTTTGTCAAACGCCGCTTTGAAGTCAAGATAGATGACATCTACATCTTCCCCATTATCGATTGCTTCCGACCAATCATCTATACATTCCAACAACTGAGTAGCACAGGAGCAGCCCCGCGTGAAACCGTGTTGATGAATTGATATAAGAAGATACCTAATGAGATGGTCGCCTAGTTCCACTCTAACAATCTTTTCCATGATTCTACATGTTATTGGTGTCAGACTAATTGGTCGATAATTCTCTGGTTTAGATTTTTTTCCAGATTTAAAGACTGCAGTTACATTAGCAGTCTTCCAGATATCAGGTAATTTCCCTTCATCCATTGATTTCTTCATTAGTTGTGTAAGGGGTACTGTCAGTGCATTTGCACATTCTTTAAATACTCTTGGATGCAGGTTGTCGGGTCCCTGGGATTTCAATGACTTTATATCATTTAGAATTTTGTTTATCTTATCTTCTGTGATGTTTATATTGATAAGCCTAGTTATGTTTGGTTTTTCCTCCATAGTTGGAATCATTTCAATGTTTTCTTTGGTAAAGACCGAGGTAAAGTGATTATTTAATATTTCCGCCTTTTCTTTATCACTCCTTGTTAGTTCTCCACTGGGTTTTTCTAAGTTGCAAACCGATATTTTGGTTTTAGTATTTGACCTTACATACTTCCAAAATAGTTTACCATCCGTTTTAATTTTTGATGCCAGATCCTTTTCATAATCATATTTGCATCCTCTTAATTCATATACTACATTATTTCTGGCAATTTTGTAATCGTTGTAGTCGTTCTCACTTTTACAATGTTTATATTTAGTCCATTTCCTATGCTTTATCCTAATGATATTTATTGCATTTTTGTCTATTAAGGGGTTATTCCTGGTAGGTTAGGATTAGCTCTACTCACTGGTATTGAGTTATCTAATGATTTTGTTATGGTTTCAGCAAAGCTCCTCCAGGCCTCAGTTATTGGTTTTTCCCCTATGACGCCATTCCAATTTATATCACCCAAATCACTATTTAACTGAATATAGTCTCCTTTATTGAATTTCAATTTAACTGTCGTATTGACTTCGAGGTCTATGTAACAATTAAATATAAAAGTTAGGATTAGATGATCACTTTTTCCTAGACTTGGGTTATATTTGATTTATTCTATCATGTTTTCCTCATTCGTAAAGACGAGGTCCAAAGTTGATGGTTCATCATCAGCTCTATATCTAGTTTCAACAACTTGCTGAAACGAAATTTGTCTCGATGCATTCAAGAAAAACATTAGCAGGATGCTCTTCCCTACATGTAGTTCTCATCTCATTCTATATTATTTCCTTATAGTTAAAATCTCCCATAATTAACACGTGGGAGTACTTGTTATGTAGCACATGACCAAAAAGACCCGACAGTTTGAGATTATTCCCATTATCACTGTTGGGACTTCTATATACATAACCTATTATCATTTTATCAGTATTATGGAGATTTACTTCGCACCAAATTGATTCCTTGTATCAACTTCAACTAGGATTGAATTTAATGCTATTTTTGTATATAGCACTATCCCTCTTCCTGATTGTAGGTCCGAGATGTGCATATCATATCCTTCTAGTTGGAAGAATTCTTCACATTGTTCTATGGTTGAGTGTTTTGGTAATATCTCGCAAAAAGCAATAATGTCATAATAATTAGAATCTATTAATGTTAAGAGCTCGGTTGTTTTTCTTTAGTTAAACAATCAGCATTAGTATAAAGAACACTCAATCTACCCACCTTATTGGTCACCACATTAGAGTTAGTTTTATTAAATTGGAATAAAACTATTGTCCTATTGGTTGTTTATTTGCGGATCTGTTTCATCACTGGTAGTTGTAAATGAAAAATCATTTTCTGTGTCAGCCGGTAACTGTGTGAATCCGCCCACAATTGTTTCATCCAACCCTATGGTGTCAGAGATATATATATTTTTGGGATGATGGTTTCTAGGAACCATAATATCACCTGGTATGTGTTCAATGCACTATCAGACAAGTTTGCACTACTTAAGTAGTTTGCGAGATTACTTCCACTTTATGAAAATTGATCAAGTAGTTCCAGTTCGCCACATAACAGTTTACGGACAGACAGACAGACAGACTGACAAACACTGCATCATGGCATAAGCTCTGCTATTCTTTGATGAGTAGAGCTAAACTGGAAGGGTGTTCCTCGGAACACTTATGTCGCCTGCCGTGTGCTTACTTCAGCAAGTACAATCTAATTATAAAGTTTGAAGACTTGTGCAATCCTTCATAAATTAATGGAGCAGTTTTTTAGTTAATGAAAAGGGACATAGATATGCATTGGGTAACTGATAAAGAAGAACTGTATAAAGTTTCATGACCATAGGTCAATATTTGCCATACAGGATTTTATTAACCAATTAAGGGCCCTCAAAGGGGCAGGTAATTTAGTACATTCATTACAATGATTGGTAAATAACATAAGCTAGGTTAGGTTACAGTTTTATGAAATGGGGGCATAACTCGGCCAAAAAGGAAGTCGGAGTTATTGAACATGTGTAATGACATTCCTTCGGTTAAGATGAATTGAATTGGATTTTATAGTCGCACCCACAGCTAAGGTCATATGGCGACTTTCCAGCTTCCACTGGTGGAGGAAAACCCCAGGTGCCCCTCCGGGTAATTATCGTGCACGGGCGGGCACCTGGGTAGAACCACCGACGTTCCGCAAGCCAGCTGGATAGCTTCCTCACATAAAGATTCCTAGGCCCCTGAGGGATCGAACCTACAGCTTGGTTAAGATGCATGTGTGTGTGAAGTTTCATGACTATAGGTGAAATACTTCATAAGTTATGGCCAGTTATGAGCCTGGTTAGGTTGCAGGTTAAAGTATTATGAAAGCGGGGCACAACTCTGGCAAAATAAACATCAGAGTTATTGGACATGTGTAACAGTATTCCTTGGGTTAAGATGAAGATGTGTGTGAAGATGTCAAATACTTTTAAAGTTATGGCTAAGGTTAGGTTGAAGGTTAAATTGTGACGGACGACGGACACAGTGATCCCTAAGTGTCTGCCATCCTACGCAAGCCAGACAAAAACAAACAATAAAGCCTTCAATTGTATTTAACATTTATATTTTATTTATATATTTCATTCAATAATACTTCCTTAAAATCCATTACATATCCAGTACACATCCAGTACATATACTGCATATTCTCAGTACAATCATGTATGATATTACTGGAACTGTTCATCAAGTACATATACTGTACATTTCCATTACACAAACAATATATACCCTTACACATACAAAGCATATACCGGTACCCCTAATAAATGCCCCCACCCCAACCCCACACACTCAAACCCCCTTTTTCAAAAATATCTTTTTTAAAAACTTCCCAAAAGATGCATGTTAATTTATTTCATTTACAATGGAACACACAAAATCTCTAGAAAACTTAACTCCGATGCATTACTTGATTGACATGCAGGTTTTCTTGATAAAAAAAAATCATTAAATAATGTTTGAATTAAGTTATGTATTTTTGGTCTCAAATAAACGCCCCCATTTTGAAAATGTTACGCCCCCAGGGGCGTTTATTAGGGATTATACGGTAGTATATTTGTATATATGTACGAGGTTAAATATTGCTTTTAACAATCTTTGAGTCATATCACGATGGTGTTGACTTGTAGCAGGGAGCTCAAGGCTAAACTCTGTAGTGCTGCTTCGCTGGATTACCATGCCGTAGACACATGGCAGGGCAATGCTGACACCAGGCCGACTTTTATCTACACTGGAATACTATGCCATAGACACATAGTTACTCGCAGGCTGATCTGGGTTTACAATGGGCGCATAGTCGTGCTTAGCGGGTTAAGGGTTGAACGAGTTGCATAAAATTACATGATGCAAGGCTGTGCCTCTATTTAGTACATATGCAGCACAAATGCAGTACAAATGCAGTATATATGCAGTACTATAAGAAATTGCATGACTATAAAGTGAAGATCGGGAATTCCAATGCGAGGTAAGATTGTTTTTATAGGAACCGAGGCTCTGCCGAGGTTTCGATTAAAACAGTTGTACCGGATACTCATGTTGCATGATATCATTTACATTGTGTGCCTTGACATCGCCAACTACTAACATTTTGCATGTTATTTTCATGATGACATCATGCTACTGCCGACAATATTGAGGTGTTTATAATCTTCTCCCATGTGTAAGATCAGGCTTTTCATCACCCATGTAAAATGTGGATAACTCTCTCTGGTATGCAGGAAATATTCAGTATATATTCAGTACATATATTTAGTACATATACAACACATACAATACATATATTTAGTACATATACAACACATACCACGTACGTATGTAGATCTGGTACATATACAACACATACCAAGTACGTATGTAGATCTGGTACATATACAACACATACCAAGTACGTATGTAGATCTAGTACATATACAACACATACCTAGTACGTATGTAGATCTGGTACATATACAACACATACCAAGTACGTATGTAGATCTGGTACATATACAACACATACCAAGTACGTATGTAGATCTGGTATATATACAACACATACCAAGTACGTATGTAGATCTAGTACATATACAACACATACCAAGTACGTATGTAGATCTAGTACATATACAACACATACCAAGTACGTATGTAGATCTGGTACATATACAACACATACCAAGTACGTATGTAGATCTGGTACATATACAACACATACCACGTACGTATGTAGATCTGGTACATATACAACACATACCAAGTACGTATGTAGATCTGGTACATATACAACACATACCAAGTACGTATGTAGATCTGGTACATATTTAGTAGATCTGGTACATATTTAGTACATCTGCATAACACTATTTAGTACATCTGCATAACACTATTTAGTTCATCTACAGTAAATATACTTAGTACATATGCAGTACAAATTATTTAGTACATATGCAGTACATACATTTAGTGCATCTGCAGTGCATATATTTAATACATATGTACATATATTAAGTACATATAAGACATATGTGGGACATATATCTAGTACACATGCAGTACATATATTTAATACATATGTACATATATTAAGTGCATATAAACACATATGTGGTACATATGTGGGACATATATCTAGTACACATGCAGTACATATATCTAGTACATCTGCAGTACATATATTTGATACATCTGCAGTACATATATTTAATACATATGTACATATATTAAGTACATATAAAACACATGTGGTACATATGCAGCACATATATTTAATACATATGTACATATATTAAGTACATATAAAACACATGTGGTACATATGCAGCACATATATTTAATACATATGTACATATATTAAGTACATATAAAACACATGTGGTACATATGCAGCACATATATTTAATACATATGTACATATATTAAGTACATATAAAACACATGTGGTACATATGCAGCACCTATATTTAATACATATGTACATATATTAAGTACATATAAAACACATGTGGTACATATGCAGCACATATATTTAATACATATGTACATATATTAAGTACATATAAAACACATGTGGTACATATACAGAACATATTATATTTAGTATATATCCAGCCCATCTGAGTGCATACCCAGTTCATATCAAGACCATATTCAGTACATATATAGTATATAATTATGCAGACCATTTCAGACCTTAATTATCCAGTAATATGCAGTATACATCCAGTACATTATACTGTATATTCTACAACAAACAGAATAAGTGTGACTACAATATTTATATAGTAACAAAACAAATGTAAAATTCCTTAACAAACAAGTATAACAACCAATGTACAGAGTTATTTCATGATAAAATATGTAGCAAAATATTGTACATCTAAAATAGCAAAACAGTCCCACTACATGCACCATTATCTCAGGCAAATCTTCCTCTATAACAGTCTATTAAATCATTTTAAAATTATTTTTTGTCTAGAATTTGCCATATCAGATAGTCAAGAAACTCATTACTCAATGAGTAATGCAAACACTCAAAATATCCATTTTTATGCAAAAAACATAACTCACTGTGTTCTGAGAACAAATTGAGTGTTTCCTATAATAGACTCGCTGTGTTCTGAGAACACACTGAGTTCAATGTTTTGAAGAAAATGAATATTTTCAGTGTTACCATTACTCATTGAGTAAAGAGTTTCTTGACTGTCTGATATGGCGAATCATAAACAAAAAGTAAGTCTAGAATGTATATTCATCCGAACATGTGTTATAGTATTTAAAGGTCTCGTGGTATTACAGAAAAACTCATGTTTTACACAGTAAATTTATATGGCATGGTATGTGTTTTAAAAAAATCGAAAAACTGTTTCCAAGTCTCAAATCTGAAAAAACAACGAATTTAGCTCGATAAACCTACATGATCGCTCGATAATTTCTATTTATCAACGAAAAACGGTTGTTAGTCTCAAAACCAGTTTTAAGAGCCTTAAAACCAAAAGTAACTCTCGAAACCGTTTTCGATTCGATAAACATACATTATCGCTGTCAAGTACAAATTTGAGATGGTAACTGTCATTATCAAATTGTTATCTATGATTATCAACCATACCAGTACTTTATTATCATTATCAAATCTGTATGTTTAGGGAGTTAAAAACGGTATTGAGAGTTAAATTCAGTTTTAAGATTCTTAAAACTGGTTTTGATACTAACAACAATTTTTTTATCGATAAATAGGGATGAGTGATAATATAGGTTTAAAGAGCTGAAACCGTTTTTGAGAGCTAAATTCTCTGAGACTTAAAAACAGTTTTCCATTTTATTTGCCAGCAAATACAGTGCCATAAATTTACCCTTTTTTCGTTTCCATGTTGATTACATTAATTGTTACTGGTAAAATCAAGCTACCGGATTTACTAAAGAAAAAAGAAATGCAACTTATTTGGGGTTAGTATACATGATGTTTTGTTTGTTCAAATACTCTATTGCCATTTGCCAGTGACTGAAAATCGCACCAATCGATACCTCCACCATTGTTTCTATTGAAACGTAATACTGTGTACCGAAATGAAATTACTGTTTTTTATTAAATGCACGTAAAAATATTAATTACATAGAGTTGCATTTCTTTTTTTCTTTAGCCATAGATCAATAAGTGATTAAAGATAAAACTTAGAAAATAAACGTTCTGTTCCTTGATAAAAACTTGAGAGAAAAAGCATATAATTATATGACTATAAAAATAACGTTTAAAAACTACTAAATGATGAACCACTTCTGTCTAGCATTTTAAATGAAACAAAAATATTTTCCCCAAAGAGAACTGTGCTCTACTGGACAGCTGTTGAGTTTCTGCAGGACATACCGGTGTTCTGAATGGGCTTGTAGACAATGTTGGAGCAGGTATTAATGGAGAGTCGAATTCTAATAATTTATTAAACAAGTTGGCAAAAATAATATGATTCGACACCATGCTGAGCAGCCCATCATTTTTGCTAATGACAAATAAATTCAATAATAAATTCGCATGAACGTGAGATTTTGTCACATACCAAACGCACAAATATACAGTACTAGGATTCTGAATACCCATTAATGTTACTAGTTCACTGTTACAATTTTCAAGAATATGTTCATAAATTTTTCTTCCATTTTGCCAACAGATTTTTGTCTGCCTGTGTAAAGTAAGCACCGCCTCCCTACGAACCATATAAGGGTTACTACAGAGTGCACTAAACAAAGTAAAATAATGTAAACCATGACGACGCATAACATCCCATAACAACCACAAATGTTTGCAGAGATATTAGAATATCACACTGTTAAGGTTTTTGTAAAGCACTGAAAACTACATGGATATAAATATGGAATTTTAGAAGTTACAGATCTAAAACGTTTCTTAATATGTTTTAACCAAAATTCTGCTGTTTAAAACCTTTATATACCTATAGGTAGAAGGATTGGTTTGTTTGGTTCTTCACGTCATTTTCCAGACATTTTAGGTTATGCACGACGGTCGATTTTTAGTGGTGGAGGCAAACCACCCACTTATTCCTGGGTAGAACCAGTACTGTATACCTCCCTCCATCCTTAAGAATGACACTGTCCAACTTACAAATCAAGCTCCCAGTGGGATTCGATTGTAACATTTATTTTGTATTTAAAACAAAGGAGTTTTGACAAAGAAAATGAGGTTTAAAAAAAACAACTTTATATGGATATTTCCTTTTATTTTCTGTCCATTCTACCTACTAGATTGTTATGTGAAGAGTTTATATTGCAACGTCTGTGCACCTTTTTTTTATAGTGATGTGTTAGTTCTATAACCTATATCATGCATATAATTCAATGCATTTACAACAGCATTACATTAAAGGGGTTGTGGTACAATTTTCAAACAAGGTTTATTTTAAAGGGCTCTGAAAAACTTGAAAAAAAGCTGAAAGAATTATCAATATGCCCTGAAAAATAAAAGAGATATGACCTATTGAAAATTTGCAAAGAAACATAAATGGCCACCTCGGCCATCTTGGAACGATGACGTCATCGCGCCTTTTTACCATATATGGTATATTGACAAAATGTCATTTAAAGCAAAGAAAATTACTGCAAATGAAAAATAAGCATACAATTTATACATTGTACATCTGTATATTTATTTTTAATCAATCGCAGAGATTTTCCTTGCTTTTAAATGTATTTTGTCAATATGCCATATATGGTAAAAAGGCACGATGACATCATTCCAAGATGGCCACCTCCATTTATTTTCTTTGCACATTTTCATAGGTCATACTTTTTATCTCCTTTATTTTTTATGGCATTTTGATAATTCTTTCAGTTTTTTTTTCAAGTTTTTCAGAGCCCTTTTAAATAAATGTGTTTAAAAATAGACTTTTTTAGTGCATCAACTCCGTTACTTAATCAGTTACACTTGGCACAAGCAGGCGTATAATTTTATTATGAAAATAAATTGTCAAATCGGGATTAATTTCGCATTTTATAATAAAGTTCAGGCCTGCAGCCGACCGTTAAATGCAACGGAGCCAAATCCATTTCACAGTGGGTTCCGCAGACACACCCCACAACACTTCCCTCAACACCATCCCCACCAACCACATCCACAATAAACTGCGTTTAAGTGCATTTTCACAATTTCTCGGACAAGGTGTGCATTATTAAGCAAGATATTGTTTGTCTCAAAATATACAGAAGAAAGTCTACTTCAATTGTTGGTAGCTTCTTAAAATTCTATTAAGACAGATGTCTCAAGCTTAAATAGTCCTTTCATTACAGCAAAAGAAATTTGCTCATTTAAAGTCATTGCAAGAACAAACTCACCGAAACAAAACTGGAACAATGAATATATGTAGATAGGCAATGCTTTGTAGCTTGTATATATTTGATGATTTACAAAATACAGAACAACAAACCACCGAAGATGTACAAAGGCGCTAAACGACCATTCAAATTTACCCGACACTTTAAAATACTTCAACATGATACAAGCTGAATAACTAACACATAAAAATACTTGAACAACAGATTATGTTAATTATTCATCAACTGTACACGCATCTTCTTGTATATTATACATTTATTTTTTAGTTTTATACAAGTCTGTATATACAAATAAGATTATATCTAAAAAAAAAAGAAAAAAAAAAGCAAAAAGCAAAAAAAAAGCGCATTATAATACATAGTGCATGCATGCAATTATTTTAAAATTCAATCAGGTTAATATGACCCAAAAAGATTTTAAGCACACAGAATTTCTTTAAAAATATAACAAGTATCTTCCGATTAATGCATATAATTATCATGAGGAGAAATAATAATCAACATTTAATTACTGTTCACATATTAACAAACTAAAAAACACGATTATATACATATGGCAAGGTCAACAACAACAACTGAAACAACTTCCGACAAATAGTTTTAATATTTGCAATCAAACCTGGATGAAGTGAACGAGACAATTTTTTATAGATTAATAGAACATTCCATTGTTTATGCAGACTGAGTGTATTTTCAATATAAAAAAAAATTGTATTTTTTAATCATTATGAATAGGGTTGAGAATGCCAAGTGTCGAGATGAACTGACCAGATTTTTAACTTTTCGGGGAGAATAAAAACATGGATGTTAGAAAAAACAAGAGGCCCAAGAGGGCATATGTATGCTCTACTGGCTAACATGGCTCTTATAACATAATGAAGCGAGTAACTGCAATTTATTTTTGAAAGTTTTGGGCAAAATACAGCAGTTTTAACTAAATCAAGGGCAATAACTAAAAAATCTGGTACAGTTTGGTAAAGATCAGATGAAAGATGAAGGCTCTATCGTATTGAGGCAAAATATAGCATTTTTAATGAAATCAAGGGCCATAACTCCACTGTTGCTTTTCGACCATTTCCGAGCTTTCATCGACATTAGCAATCTGGTAAAGTTTAGTTAAGATCGGATGAAAAATGAAGGCCCTAGCGTCTTAAAGAGGCAAAATATAGCATTTTTAACTAAATCAAGGACCACAATTCCGCTGTTTCTGGTCCGATATGGCTGGTTTTCGAATTTGTCCGAGCTTTCATTGACATTAACAATCTAGTAAAGATCGGATGAAAAATACCGAGGCAAAATATAGCATTTTTAACTAAATCAAGAGCCATAACTCCGCTGTTACTGGTCCGATCTGGCTGGTTTCGAACTTGGCGAGTAGAGGTAATAATAAAAAAACTCTTGAGGCAAAATATAGCATTTTTAACTAAATCAAGGGCCATAACTCCGCTGTTACTGGTCCGATCTGGCTGGTTTTCGAACATGTCCGAGCTTTCATTGATATTAACAATCTGGTAAAGTTTGGTAAAGATCAGATGAAAAATTAAGGCCCTATTGTTTTAACGAGGCAAAATATATCATTTTTAACTAAATCAAGGGCCATAACTGCGCTGTTTCTGGTCCAATCTGGCTGGTTTTCGAACTTGTCTGAGCTGTTATCTACATTAGCAATCTGGTAAAGTTTGGTAAAGATAAGATGAAAAATGAAGGCCTTATCGTCTTAACGAGGCCAAATATAGAATTTTTAACTAAATCAAGGGCCACAACTCTGCTGTTACTGGTCCGATATGGCTGCTTTTCGAACTTGTCCTAGCTTTCATTGATATTAGTTTGGTAAAGATCAGATGAAAAATGAAAACCCTATCCTCTTAACGACACAAAAGTTAACGACGGACGACGGACAACTCTCCATCCCATAAGCCAAAAAAAGTAAAAAAATCTGGTAAAGTTTGGTTAAGGTCAGATGAAAAATAAAGGCCCTACCGCATTAACGAGGCAAAACATAGCATTTTTAAAGAAATCAAGGGCTAGTTTTTTAACTTGTACCGAGCTTTCATTGATATTAACAATCTGGTAAAGTTTGGTAAAGATCGGATGAAAAATGAAACCCTTATGTTATCGTGTTAATGAGGCAAAATATAGCATTTTTAACTATATAAAGGACCATAACTTCACTGTTAGTCGTTCGATCCTACTGGTTTTCGAACTTGTCTGAGCTCTCATTTATATTAACAATCTGGTATAGTTTGGTAAAGATCGGATGAAAAATGAAGGCCCTATCGTCTTAACGAGGCAAAATATAGCATTTTTAACTAATTCAAGGGCCGTAACTCCATTGTCCGATCTGACTTGTTTTCGAACTTGTCCGAGCTTTCATTGACATTAGCAATCTGGTAAAGTTTGGTAAAAATTGGATGAAAAATGAAGGCCGTATCGTCTTAACGAGGCAAAACATAGCATTTTGAACTAAATCAAGGGCCGTAACTCCACTGTTAGTGTGAGATTTCATTAGTGTGAGCTTTCATTGATATTAACAATCTGGTAAAGATCAGATTAAAAACGAAGGCCCAATCATCTTAACGAGACAAAAGTTAACGACGGACGGACGACGGACAACTCTCCATCCCATAAGCTCTAAAAATCAAATAAATAAGTCAAATTCTAACCTTTCTGAGCCAGAAGCATGGTCTTAAAGAATAGTCAAAAACATATTTGATGCAGAGTGAAATGGCGTCTGAGTAAAAAAACAAGTTCATATACCCAAAACTCACTAAAAATCCAACACATGAGGTAATGTATCTGAGGTCAGTTTTGTGTACAACATGTAAACACGATATAGTTACTCTACAAGATACAGGGTTATTATGTTGACACACGGTCTATGTACAATCACAGACCTAATAACAAACAGATTGGACACTACGAAACTTATCTAAATTTCACGTGACACTATGCGAAAATTTCACAAAATATTTCTCAACTTTAAACACACATATCAAGAGTTTTAAAGATACAAGTTACATTCATGCCAAATCCCATCACAAATTTAATTTTATTTCCTATGATAGTATTTTGCTTTCTCTTACATTTAGAGCAAAAAAAAGAGTTTGACGGAAACTATGACTATGTCAAAACTTTGATTTTTAAGAGAAAAGCGAAAAATGATGAATTTTTTAACATTAAACATCTTTTTATACATCTTTTTTATATTTGAAATAAACATAAATTATTATAATCCTATTTTCCTATTTACTATGAATCTTTTAAATGTATTTTCATCAGAATCAGTGAATAACTGAGAGGGAAGATAGAAGGAAAAGTTAAGTCGCCACGTGATATTTTGGTTACTTCATTGGTAAAGATAGGAAGTTTCCTATCTGTTTATTAATATATCTGTGGTACAACTTAGCAAAGAAACATAACATTTTGCTCATTTGCATGAGGTATTCCTAAGAAAATGACAGGTGCCTCGGTCAATTATACCATTTTAGAATTATTTTATATTTAGAATTGTGCGATTCTTGGTTTCAAGAAACTCTACTAAATGAGAGGTACAACAGTCTAAATCTCTTTACAGTAATTTATACACTCAGAATTGTTCTCAGAACTGAAAGTGACATCATACCAGGAAGTGATGTCATATTAGATGTAATTATTCTTTAATTTTCAATATGAATGAAGCATTCCGATTGGTTTAATTTGGCAAAAGTGGAGAGACTCGATCAGTTCCTAGAGCTACTCTACACAGAGTAATGAATTGAATTGAACTGAATTGGGGTTTTAGGGTGCACCAACACATGAAAGGTTACATGGCACCTAACAGGAATGAACATGCCAGGCTCATTCTCCATGTACATCGAGATAAAATATGGAGAACGGGCCTAGAACCTTCTCACCCTGAACTGCAGAGTTGCTGCAAGTTCTATTGTAGATACTCCATTTACGCTGGAGCCACGTTATTGTTTTTCTGCCACTGCTCTAGTGATATGAGCGAGATGGCACCTGAAACAATGCAGGGGTCATGATGAAGACCTTTAATGAGCATGAACAAAAAATGATAAAATGAGGGGAGTGGGGTGGGGGTGGGGGTCTACCACTCCAACGGGATCTGCAGTGGCCCTATTCTTTGCCCCGTAACCAAACGGAGTAACGAGTTTCTTGAAAACATGAATCACAAAATCCTAATATGAAAGAATTCTAAAATGAGTTAAAAGACTGTTATGATTGCAGTCTCATTCTTTCATCATTTTTATATAAAAGGAGCTACAAATAATTCTCATATAAAACCTTTTATGCGATATATATGTAATAGGAGTTTCATATAATTTTCATATGAGAATGAATTCATAAAAGTTTCGTTTTTAAAACACGCCATTTTCATGAAAAAATATTGTTCACCTTTTATATGATTCTCATATGTTATTTATATGAAAGATTTCATTACGTGGTCCGAGTATTAACTTTCATATCTCATCCAACCCCTACTCAAAGAAGCGAAAACAGGGTTGGTTGAGGTATGAAATAAAACCTTAATTTCGGCTTAAAATGTTTGCATAATGTAAAATTAAAACATTTAATATGTACTTCTAAACAGGATATTGCATTTTTTTAGTAAAAGATGTTTTTAAACGCGTTTTATTGGCGAAATATCCGTTATAAAATCCTGCTAATATAAGCTTTCCCATCGATAAATGCGGGATGACATACTGTTATATAAAATTTATGTACTGCCCCTTTTATATAAGTATCATATAATCGGTATCATATGAGAATCATAGAAGAATCATAGGATACTTATATGTGGCAAAATTGGTAGCGATTTTTAAAATTTAATATGACCCCAGTATGAAGCGGCGTAGAATGGCATATTATTTGGTTAGTTGTAGCCCTCATGAGATCAGGAATCTCCATGTGAGGAAGCTATCCAGCTGGCTTGCGGAACATCGGTGGTTCTACCCAGGTGCCCACAAATTGATTAGTTGTATGTTTACACACAAATGAGTGATTAATAAATATGTCACCAATTCAACAAACACTTTCAACGACCAAATTTCAAGTGTCGTCTGCTAAAATTAGAATTTAAACCTTCTGGATATATTTTATATATAAAGTTTCATGGAAAACATTTTTTACCGTATGGAGAACAGTGTAAACCCTGATCGGCCTGTACATAGCGTACATGAAGAGCTGGGTCTAAGTGTAAACCCTGATCGGTCTGTACAGTGTGCATGCAGATCTGGGTCTACACTGGTTGTAAAATCAATGTTTCCGACCGTGGCAGCAAAAGGGTTAAACAGTATTTGAAAAAATGTTCCCGTCGAAAATCGAAAATCAAAAATTTGTAGGAACAAAGTTTAGCTTTTGAATGAAGAACAGTACCTGAAAATACAACAGGAACATAACATTAAAACGGAAAAATAAAACAGAATTTAAAATGTAAAACTAAAAATGTAAAAAATCTTGAATATTTTGAAATGTTGATTTGACAAGCAATTCTCTTTTTAGTTATATTAAAAGTAATGCATGACCAACACACCTGCGTCATTAATTTTATATAATGTTGAGAGCACGATCTTCTGAGAGGGTATCTTTCTTCTTTTTTTGAAGTATCAGCATTCTGTTATTTACTTCACTTTTTTTTTTTTACATAAAATGCACGTTTGAAAATCATCATTTAATTTTTTTTTCAATAGTTCAAAGCAAAATTGTTTTACTTGTAACTTATGTGGCAACAATAATATATTTAAGCATTTTAACATTTTAACAGTGTTGTTAAGAAACTGTTTAACCAGAATTGTAATTTTCACTTTTGCATCAGTATACGAGTTGTTTAACGATTTAAAGTGTCACTATTAATCAAAATCTGTGACCATCAAACAACTGCTATACTATCGCAAAAATTGAAAAATGTCTAAAATTACCCTATACGAACAATTATGCCGCAACTTTTAGCAATATAATACCTGGGCCCAGTTGTTCAAAGATCGGTTAACTAAACCGAGCGTTAAAGTCAAAATTTCAAATCTCTCTAAATTTCCGAAAAATCAATATTTTACCAGAAATTGAGCATGTGATAGCATTATGTTAAGAAGAAATGCAAGTTAAAACCTTTTAGCACTACAAAATATACTTTTATGAGAAAATGTATTTTGAAAATTTACACTAACCAAGGATTAAGCTAACCGATCTTTGAACAACTGGGCCCAGGGTCTATGACTCAATGAATGAACATAAGAACGAAAAGATGGTGTTTTACCACCCTTATCAGCTCAAGTCATAAAGGGGGAATGGGGAATGGAGGTGCGCAAAAAAATAGTGATGAAGATGACTACTGGGAAATGAATATCATGTTTCATTACATTTTTATTGGTGAAAGATTGGGATTTCTCAGTGAAAGAATATTCATAATCACTAAATATTATTAACTATGAACACAAAAATAACTAACTGTGACGCTGATCAAGTGGTGCTGACGTCGACGTCATTCACCGATAACGTTCAATAAAGCGAATAATTTCGGTTAAAAACATGCACAAACTGATTTAAAATCTAATAAACAGATTATTTAACTCCTGTGTTCGATTCTAGGGAAATCCTTCACTCGATGGTAAATGTGTTTTGTTTTTCACTCACTCGCATACGCTCGTTCATGAAAAGAACCACACGTCTAACATCTTGTGAAGGATTTCCCTATAATCGATCCCAGCAGTTAAATAATCTCTATTTCAATCCCCATTCAAATCGTAACTCATGGTATTCAGTTTCCACTTCCCAACAGGGAAACTTAACTTCCTGTAGGGAAAGACAGTTGGCTATCTTTGGCTCACCCTGCACATGATGTACCACTCAAAACAAAGTCAAAATCATGGCGACGCTGTAACCACGATAAGCAAGCCAATACAAATCTTAACAATCACAAACAGTGTATCTCGTCTAATATTAGACGCACATGACATTACAACAATACTGAAAACCAGCATTATACAGCCTTGTTTACACCTAGAACAAGCATCATCGCTCATAGAGTGAATTTCACATCTTTAATATTCGCATTCTTCATGCTTTCCGTCTTCAAATAATCAATCTCGGCGTAAGACACAGGTGATCCCGTTTGTGACAAATCGTCGATCGAAGACGGGTGACGACTTTTTACAATCCTCGGCGATTTCTCGTCCATGTTTTCCGTAGAACCAGCCAGCTCGAGCTCGGCATAATTGAGCTTGGTGTCATTTTGACAAATATCCGTGACCAGCTGCTGGGAGTTTGATCTGCTTTCAATGCGTTTATTATCCGGAAAAGACATTTCCTCATACTCGTACTGAGACAAGTCTGTAAAGCTATGTCTACTTTGACCATACATTATATCGTTCAAACTGTCTCCAATTTTTGTCTTTTCAGCAATTAGAGGTGTCATACATGGCACGCTATTTTGTTTATGCAACTCCTGATTTGGTGCCATGGGCTCTAGGGAGAATAAGCCTTTTCCTTTTGGCAAGCCTACATTTCCAACAACTCCACTAGCACCGCTGTTGGCATTTCCAGTTTTGATACAAGACGGAAAATTTGGCGGGCCGCTTGCTTTTCTAGTTCTCTCTCCAGACGTTCGGCGGTTGTATGACGGGGTCACCGGCACGCTACTCTGCCGCGATATATGGCCACTGATATTCAGACTTAAAAGTGGCTGAGCGGGGAACACTTTTGAATTGGGCAGTGCTTTAAGTGCAGTACTGTCCCCTACTCCGCTTGCTGCTAATCCACAACCAATGGATTTTGGCGGCGGCGAAGCTGGAACGTTTGCTGAAAATTTCCCAGGAAATTGCTGTTTCCATGGTGACCCGGCTTCCTTAATACCTGGAGAAGTTTCGCTACTATTATTACTACTATGTCGCGATCTATCACTCGTATGACTATCGTCGCTAATATAACTCTTTGGCTTTTCCGTAACAGGACTTTCCGTTGTGTCGTCGTAAATATAACTAACTGGCGTGTCCGGGCATCTTATTTTATCATCACTCAAAGCACTATCTGCAATTTTTCTACTTCTATCACTATTGTTGCTAGAGGAACTACCCGACCTGTTGTGACCTTTCCCAAACGAGGTCGTGGATTCCTTCTCAGAGAAGTCAAGGTCAACATAACCTTCATCCTGCAAAAGATCAGTTTCTGTGCAAGCACTAGCAGGTGTACATTGTTTTATAATAAAAGTGTTCGCTTCATCAACACTACACAGTTTCATTGCCCCTTTACTGTCCCTCTTTTGACCACCCACTTCCCAAATCACATTTTTTATATCACTTGTAGTATGACCTTCACTTTTCCCCCCTTTTTGATTATCTTTCTCTGAACAACTACTGAATTGACCTACTTTACCGCTATTTACATAGTCAGTTTTTCCTTTATTCTCTTCAACACAACCTGCATTTTCTAATCGATTATCACAATGACCTTGACATATATCCTCTAAATTCTGACCTTGACCTTCAGTTGTAATCTCCATTTCACCAACACTCTCTATGTGAGCAACAAAAGACTTGACTCTAACAGGGGCCTTAATTGGTTCAGAATTTTCTGATTCCGTTGCCATTTCTGATCCTGGATCAAAGTCCATATAAGAGAAGTTCTCATGCTTAGATTTGTTATTGGCACCTGCTGTTGTCTCACTTGATTTTACATCCTGTGACGGGTCAGCATCCATATAATTCGACTCAGATGGAGGCTTTACGCTTGTTTTCGGGGATTTTATTTCAGCGTTTGGTAAAACGTCAGCTGCTTTCGGTGATTTTACATCAACGCTCGGAGAGAAGTCAATCTCATCGTATAATCTGTCCGCATGCCTATGTGGCTTCTGGAACGCGTTCGTGCTAGCAGGTGGATTTTTCAATTTAGTCTCTTCTGGTTTATTCTTTGATTTCACTGGTTGTGGAAGTGTTGCCTCAAAGCCGGGGCTGTAACTCATGTATGAACTTTCATCAGAAGCTGTGTTGGCACTGTTTGAAGCAGCCGCAGAAGCTTTATCTCCTGGTTTTGCTTTAGCTGTATTTTCCAAGAACATTTTGTTTGAAAAAAGATCAGAGTCAGGAATAAATTCTATCTTTCTCTCCAATGTAGGACTTTGACCCATTGCAACTTTCTCTTGTAAAGCTGCTGCTGCTTTGAAAGATTCTTCTTCTTTCATCTTTGACTTGTCCATTTTGGGGCTTTGTTTGTTTCCATGCTTTTCACGTTTTTCATGCTTTTCGTGTTTCTCTTGCTTTTCTTGATGTTTCTTGTCCTCCTCCTGTTTTGATTTATGTTTGTCATCTTTCTTAGATTTGAAAATATCAAATTTGCTATGACTCTTCACTTTTCCTGCTTCTGGGCTCTTCATTGCCGAATCTAACGATTTGCTGTAGCCGTGCTGCACCTTGACCTCAAGATGACCCTTCTGAGAAATGTCCTGCGATTTATCACGTGATGCACCACGAGACCTGTCATTCGAGAAACTAGGTGATCGATCATGTGAATAACCATGTGACCACCCTGTCCGATCATGTGACGTACCATGCGATACTGTTTTATCATGCGACGAGCCGCGCGACATTGTCTTATCTTGTGACGCACCATGTGACAAAGCAGTTGATTTGAGAGATGACTCCTCAGATTGTCCGGTGTTGCTGATAGGCTGAAAGGGGACATAACTCTCATCCTCCGATTCCTTTCCCGAACTCGATGGAGATCTTTTGTCATTTTTTTTTAGAAGAGAAGATGATACTTTTAACTGATTTTCAGAAGTGTGAGGGTGAGTTACAAATGTCTGCTTCTGCACAACCTTTCCAGACGCTTTGATAACTTTGGTATCTTGATTTTTATCATGATGTCCGTGCCCAACTGAACCTGGCGATGATGCCAGACTGTGTGTCGAGGAACTTGGCGACATTCCCCGTGAGTAAGATTTTGGTGCACTAGTGCCGAGTGTCATGTCAACGTACCCAGTCCTGTCTGATTTAGGTACCGCAACTCCCTGAACATGGGGCGAGGGTGTTTTACGCTTGTCGCACTGCATGTCCATGTAATCGGACGAAGATGATTTGTTTTTATTCTGATGTTCTTCCCCGAATTTTTTTAAAGAATCATTTGAGGAGTTTCTTGATGAACTTGAAAAAATACCTAAAGATTCCTGCGACCATTTCTTACTAGACAGGTCCTGAGATGCTCCTTTCACGGAATCAAATGAGTCGGAAGGTACATTTCCTAAACGCGTCCCCAACTTCCCCCTCGAAGCCTGCCCATAGCTTGAAGCCCTTGGCCTGTGACCTTGAGGGGTTGTATACTGTTTTCCAAAACTTGACGCACGAGGTCGGCATCCGTAACTGTCGCTCGCAGTCCGTTGACGATAAAAATCCATCTCCATAAAACTGTCGCAATCGTCCGACTTCACCGATTGACTGAGCGAAGTTGACCCTGACGCCGAATCTAAGTAAGACATATTTTTATACAACTGGTCCACCTGTGACGACCTGGACTTTTGCACAATTAAATGTGGAGCGCTGGAACTCTTGCTGCTGTCCATTGCCTGCCGATGCAGCTGTTCTTGATGCTGATGTTGCCGGGCTGTCTGCTTCGGCGCTGGTCGGCTGCCTACTGAGTATGCCCTCATTGGAAATTCACCGGACATTGAATCATCAGAGAGGTAGCTAAAAACCTTGGCCGGTTTCAGGTTGGCGCTCGACACAGGACTATGACCAGTTGGAGACATGGGTAAGTAGGCCTCACCACCTGCAATGATAATTAGTATTCATAACTTTCACATCCGGTCAACTTCCGGTAGGTTGAGATATTCAGTAGGTGAAAATAAAGGGGTTTACTCGGACTTTATCCTCAATCTATATATGAAAAATAAAAACATAAGACCATGATTTAAATTAAATGTATCCATATTGGTGTTTTAAAATCACACAACACCAAAAGAAGATACATATATGTACACAAAAAATAAAGCTTTTAACATAATTATCGCTACAAACTAGTTTTACAAAGGGCTAAAGTCAGTTGAGCACCAACAATAAACACCGAGTTTACCCCCTACCAGAATGTAGATGTCTTTTATTTTATTGATCACTGATTGGTCAAATTATTTTGATGATGCCATGTGAAAGTTATGAATAGTAAATACACGCAATTAATCTACATATTCATTTAATACGAAAATAGAAGTTTTTTAATGCACCTTGGCATCACACTTTAAAGCTACCTCTGTCTAGTGTGGGTTCATCTAATCTGACAGGAAACTTGATCCGTCATCTAATCTGACGGGGAAACTTGATCCGTCATCTAATCTGACGGGGAAACTTGATCCGTCATCTAATCTGACGGGAACCTTGATCCGTCATTTAATCTGACGGGAAAATTGATCTGTCATCTAATCTGCGGCACCGCAATCCCTTAACTTTTGAAACCGACATGCTGTGATCCCTTAATCTGACCGTGACCCTTTAAAACTGTGCCGCGATCCCTTAAAAGTGAGTCAAAACATTCACTTTCCCAGTATTAATTAATGACATATCTGACCAAATAACGCCTTGAGGCATAAACTCCTGACAAACATATGTCCTTAGCTCTCGATTGGAGTGTTTTCATAAGGATTAAAGAAGCAGAGATGTTAATTACCTCCGCGATAAGGGTCTAATTCAAGAATTCAACCATGCGTACCAGATGTCAAAACATTACGTATTATTGTAGTGTTGAATTAACGTGCCTCCATCCATTATATCGTGATTTTAAATAGATAATGATAAGAATATAATCTCATTTATGCAAAATTATTTGATAATCACATAAAATTGTAAGAGACCCGGAGTTGCAGATTATAATTTAGGTTACTTCCAGTTTTGAATTTGCTTCCGTATTTCAAACTAAAACAATTATGAATAAAGACAGCAATTTTAGTCGCTACAACTTTTTATTATATAACTCTATATAAACAAAGATGGCAGCTGACGGCCATGTTTAATGTTTAATCAAAATAATTTTCGACAAGGATCAACATCACGTCATGCTGATCGTTTTAGAAAAAGTCCCATATCAATATCATTTATAGGTTTCAAGAAGTAGTCGCTACAAACTTGTTTTTTAGCCCTGGCAGCCATCTTGAATTTCCGGCCAACCTGAAATTTTGCTAGGATCAATTAGACATCAAGAGCAACATTCCTGTGAAGTTTCATGAAAATCCGTCAAGTAGTTTCAGAGGAGTAGTCGCTAAAAGTTTTTACTATATAACTCTTTGTAAAGATGGCAGCTGGCAGCCATGTTTAACGTTGAATCAAAACGATTTTCGACAAGGAGGAACATCATGTCATGCTGTTCATTTTAGAAAAAGTCCCATATCAATATCACATAATTTTCAAGAAGTAGTCGCTACAAACTTATTTTTTAAAAATCTGTTTTTAGCTTTCGTGGCCATCTTGGGTTCACATCAACATGAATTTTTGCTAGCATCAACTAAACATCATGGGCAACATTTCTGTAAAGTTTCATGAAAATTCATCCAGCAGTTTCAGAGGAGTAGTCGCTACAAAAAAAAGTTTACGGAGGATGGATGACGGACCTCGCACCATGGCATAAGATCCATCTTTGATCAGTAGAGCTAAAAATAATGTTGTATATAAGCCAACCAGGACCACACCCATCTGTACTACTGAGGGTGAAAACACAGGTGTCCATTATAGAGTTATCAATTTCAATAAAGAAGAACTTTAACATTTTGATAGAGAATATGTTTATAAAACATGAAATAATTAAATTGCTGGTATTATAAGGAAATAAATTTTGTGTTTTCTGTTCTTTATTGGAATGTTAACTTTAATCATTCACTTATCAAGTCGATAAGGCTTTAATCAAGGTTCAATGGCTAGGTTCACACTCCAATAAATAAGAGAAAACATGAACCTTTGTAGCACTACGGGGTCGTATGACATGCTTGGTATATTTAATAACAAGGTCTGGACTTCGCGCTGTGATTTCCATAATTTATTGGTACATATAAAACAGTCCGAACAATTACAAATTCATAATACGCTATGAACATCCTGTTATATATACACATGTCCGTTTCGTATAGTGGTTTTTCAGTACTTCCATTTGTCAACTACTTAAATAGTCCCTACTTAACTAGTCCCTATTATTAAATGTCTTGGGTCCACAAAGTATAATAGTATTTAGAAACGTTCAAATGTCCAAATCCTCAAATTATTATGTAACGCTGATCAACTGCCCTCCAATACTGGCTTCCACAATATAGTTTAACTTATCCCACACCCTGTCTTAGACTGCGGGATCCATCTTGTGGATACAAGACCTACTAACTATTGAAACTGACTCTCCACTCCTGAACCACCGGCTCTGTACTCTCAGAGACCCTCCGTGCGCTCAGTATTATATTAGAAGATTCCCCCAGACTACCTTTCGGCAGTTAGTCATGTGCCAAATATGGACATCGACCTGTGTAGCAGGTTAACGCCATGGTGATTGCATCATTGTATGCATACATTACCTACATTTCAGCGAATGGTCTCCCCTAATATGGCAATACCTCTTCACTCCCAGAATTCATAGTTTTCCAGAAACTTCCCGAGAAACTAAGTGTAGAGCAAGTAAACAATAACAGGTGTTCAGATGATTAACCACAGAGTAACTGCCAGTTTTAGGAAACTCCCATTGCATGATGTTCTAGAGGGATTAACAGGGGTGTACTTTACCTCCAACTGTGTTACATTTATGTACCGTTAACAGGGCTTTCCCCAGCCATTTATGGCGTGGCGGTGCCGCGATGCCTTCAACTCAGAAAGTGACTTACCGCCACGCCTTAATGTAGCCGCGATGCCTTGAATCCCTTGCCGCGATCCCTTAATCCTATCAATATACAATTTTCCCTTTCTGAACAGCTGATTACCTGGCTGTGTGTAAACTGCCTGAAGCTATGACGCGTGTTGATGCAGTAAAGGCGGTCACGTGGTACTCAATACACAGGGCTTGTGTTATGCCTGGCAGGTTATATGCTAAGTGTTAAGTAAACAAAAGATGATGAGGGGAGTGAGTGCCGCTAATTAAATTTGGTTTATTGCCCAAATTGGTCATGTTTAAAGGAGAGCAGTATCCGTGATTGGTATTTGTAACGCATGGGGCTAAGTGACGGGTTTATGGATAATTTAATTGAACGTACGTTTATCGTGTATTAGTAGGATGAATTTACGAACACTAATCAATGTTTTAATCGTCAGCTTTGTCGGTAAGTATAATGAATGAGGTAGATATTTTGTAATTATTTAATAATAACTCAATCAAGTAATTAAGTTAGCATATTTAACTGATTTTTTATCTTGATAGTTACGCTAATTAATCGATATTTTCGGGAACTTTAAAGAGAAAACGTCAGTTTGCTTATTGAAGTTCAGTGAAGATTTTGTAATGATATAATTTTTTCTTTATTAAATAATTAAGGTCGCCACCAATTGCAATTGGTATTAGAATAGCATTTTTTATTAAAAGATTTTGAAATAAAAATATAATAAAATATGTTTTTTTATTATTTCATTCATTCTTTCTGATACCAGATATACGCCAAATCTCTTCTTTTCAACTGCCATTAAAAAAAAAAAAAAATGACGCGGGAAGGGGGTACCTCCCGCCCCCCCCCCCCCTTTCCCACACCCATCCCCCTTTGTACGCAAAAAATGACACCACTCCTTAAAAAATTCCTGGGGAAAGCCCTGGTTAATAGGTTAAGTACAATGGCAAGGCTGTAGTGCTACACCTTGAACTGAATGTTGTTTAACAGCTCATCAACACAGTTTAGGTTATTTAGAGCCGCCCCAGAGAGAGGGGAAGGATCCATAGGAATCCGGGAACTGTGCCCTACTTTAATATCGAATAGATTCCTATGGTTCTTTATCGTGCTCGGAGGATAGACCGATACACGGGACCGCCCGGTTTACGTCCCCGTCCGACTGACGAGGCTAAGGGAAAGTGTCTTGCCCCAAGAACACACCGACGAAACGCAGTTGCGAATAACCCGCCGGGGCCTCCGGTTAAAATCCGAACCTTAACCGTTAATAGATGGTAACTTGATTCTACATATCCCCTCGATTGCACTCAATCAGTCTATCCAAGATGTTATACCGGTGCCAAAATACTAAATAAAAGGCTAGATAATAAAGTGCTGAGGGGTCAAGGTGAAACTTCTGTATCTTGTAATTTATTCATATATAGTTACAATAGACTCGCATTAACCCTTCACTGGGTGCGTTCAGGGTTTTCCCTGGCAACCACGTTGGTCAACTTTGGGTTACCAATGGCCACCGATGGTC
The DNA here is from genome assembly GCA_037043455.1 of Cyrtodaria siliqua. NCBI lineage: Eukaryota > Metazoa > Mollusca > Bivalvia > Adapedonta > Hiatellidae > Cyrtodaria > Cyrtodaria siliqua. The sequence continues at coordinate 52,449 of JAWPHD010000923.1, forward strand.
ACTTTTGGTACCAATCGGAACTGCCTCAACCATTTTTTTCAAAAATAATCTCGGAAAAAAAATAGACACCATCTTCGATACTACTTTTCGATCACGTGGGGTCAGTCACGTAAAAAATGGCGGCGAGCATTGAACCATCATGGCGCTCCGTCATCCCGAAGAATGACGGGATTGGCCGAGCGTTTACGATTGGCTACTCCGTTTGTTATGTAAACAAAACAATACGCAATTAATTACAAAATATTTTTATATTTAACTATTTTAACTTAAACTATTACATGATAAGACTTATTTCAAAAGTGAATAACATTTAATAAATAATACAAATATGTTTAAAATCAATTCATTTCCGGGTCTATATTTTGTTACGGTTTACACGGTACTTTGCCGGGGCAAATCACCCACCCATCAAATCGACGTTTATCCTTGGAAATACCCACGAGGATTATTTCCGATATCTACGGAAATAAGCGAGTTTGCACGATTGTTTTGGTACGAACGAGGCCACCGATACTACCTCGGGAAGACTGGTTACCAACGTTCTACTTATCGGTGAACCAATGGCTAACGACGGTGATCGATGGTAGGTGATCAATGGAAGCCGATAGTTACGGAGTGTGCTATTGGTAACCGATGGGAGAACCCTGAACACACCCAATGTGTTTAATGTAAACTTACTTCCTCCTTCCTTGACCGTTGGTAGGGGCTGGCTGGACGACCCCATGTCCATGTACCCAGGCTCCTTGTTGGTTCGGATTGGTATAGGGGCAGTGGTACGGATACGACCTCCATCCATCACCATGTAGCCTGGCGCAGGATCTGTAGGAGCTAAAGATTTGGGACAAGTTAGGTTTTTTAGTTTATTTTTACATAAATTTCAAAACTGCAGAGTATAACCGAAATATGAAAATGATATCTTTGACCTATCCCAAAACCAAAGCGGAACCTAGTACTACTAGTGAAAAATAAAACTACTGTGCATTTCAGGGTGCCTGGATGTCAAATATGAATCAAGATTTGTTTTTATTACTTGCTATTTGTTTTCATACCTGATACGGTCAGACAGAATGAAAACAGACGCTCCTGGATCTCTTTATAATCTTGCAATAGCCATCCGTTATGCTTCACAAAGACTAAAATTCATTTTGACCCCCTTTTTGTAAATTTGTAAAAATTAAAACAACATGACGGCATTATTTTTAGACATTGTCGTCTGTGCATGTCTGTTTTTAGGTTTCGGATGTACAAAGTAAAACATAGGTTATGCAGGGTGGTGGTGTTGTTCAATGTTCAGCACCTCCAGCAATCGATCATACTTATCTTTTATTTTGGAACGAAAAGCATTATACGAGAGGTGTTCAACTTATAACGTAACACTTTCATTTTGTAACTGTATCAAATATATTGATATTCTCGTCAAATATGTTTCTTTTAATGTCAAGTATAATGATTTCTTCGATATAAAACAATATGACATGAAATTTGATGGGCTTCCTAATTTTGCAGCATCCCATAGGATAGGTAGAGAAAAATCTTCAAATATAAAAATAACTGCAATACAATTTAAAAACAAGAGGCCCAAGAGGGCCTGTGGACGCTCTACTGGCTATAGATAAAGTTTATGTATAAGGGGCCATAACTCTTTCAAATATCGTTCAACCAGAACATGGTGATGATATACGCAACTAGGCTTGGTACTGATTGTCCCTGACAAGTTTCGCTGAAATCCAGCCAGAGGTTCAGGAGAACTAGTCTGTACAAAGTTAGTGTATTAAAACCTTTTAGGGGTCATAACTCAGCCAAAATTCATTCAACCAAAACACGGCAATGACAGGTGCAACTAGGCTTGGTACTGATCATCCCCATCAAGATTCGTTGAAATGCAGCAAGGAGTTCAGAAGAGACTAATCTGGACAACGTTTGGCTATTAAAACCTTTAAAGGGCCATAACTCTGCCAAAAATCATTCAACCCGAATATGGCGAAGATATGCACAACTAGGCTTGATACTGATCATCCTTTTCAAGTTTCATTAAAATCCGGCCAGAGGTTCAGGAGAACTAGTCTGTACAAAGTTAGTGTATTAAAACCTTTTAGGGGTCATAACTCAGCCAAAATTCATTCAACCAAAACACGGCAATGACAGGTGCAACTAGGCTTGGTACTGATCATCCCCATCAAGATTCGTTGAAATGCAGCAAGGAGTTCAGAAGAGACTAATCTTGACAACGTTTGGCTATTAAAACCTTTAAAGGGCCATAACTCTGCCAAAAATCATTCAACCCGAATATGGCGAAGATATGCACAACTAGGCTTGATACTGATCATCCTTTTCAAGTTTCATTAAAATCCAGTCAGGGGTTCAGGAGAACTAGCCCGGAAAATATTTGTGTATCAAAACCTTTAAAGGGCCATAACTCCATCAAAAATCTGTTAACCGGAATGCCACGATGAAATGCACAACTATGCTTGCTGCTGATCATCCCTGTAAAGTTTCGTTGAAATGTGGGGAGGCGTTCAGGAGAACTAGTCCAGACAAAGTTTGTGTATTAAAACCTTTAAAGGGCCATAACTCTGCCAAAAATCATTCAACCGGAACACGGCAATGATTTGCACAACTAGACCTGATACTGATCATCCTTGTCAAGTTTCGTTAAAATCCAGTCAGGGGTTCAGGAGAACTAGCCCGGAAAATGTTTGTGTATCAGAAACCTTTAAAGGGCCATAACTCCACCAAAAATCTGTTAACTGGAACGCGACGATGATATGCACAACTATGCTTGGTGCTGATCATCCCTGTAAAGTTTGGGTGAAATGTGAGGAGACATTCAGGAGAACTAGTCCAGACAAAGTTTGTGTATTAAAACCTTTAAAGGGACATAACTCCGCCAAAATCATTCAACCAGAACACGGTGACGACATGTACAACTAGGCTTGGTACTGATCATTCTTGAAAAGTTTCACTGAAATCTGGCCAAATGAAGGCCCTTTCTTCTTAATGAGGCCAAAATATAGCATATTTCAGAAAATCAAGGGCCATAACTCCGATGTAAATGGTCCAATCTGGCTGGTATTGAAATCTGTTGGAGCTTTCATTGATAGTAACAATCTGGTAAAGTTTGGTAAAGATCGGATGAAAAATGAAAGCCCTATCGTATTATTGAGGCAAAATATAGCATATTTAACTTGATCAAGGGCCATAATTCAGCTGTTCTGGTCCGATCTGGTAGGTTTTCGAATTTGTCCGAGCTTTCATTTATATTAACAATCTGGTAAAGTTTGGTAAAGATCGGACGAAAAACAAAGGCCCTATCGTAATATAGCATTTTTAACTAATCAAGAGCCATAACTCCGCTGTTGCTGGTCCGATCTGGCTGGTTTTCGAATTTGACCAACTTTCATCGCCATTAACAGTCTGATAAAGTTTGGTAAAGATCGGATGAAAAATGAAGGCCCTATCGTCTTAACGAGGCAAAATATAGCATTTTGAACTCAATCAAGGGCCATAACTCCGCTGTTACTGGTCCGATATGAATTATTTTCGAAGTTGTCCGAGCTTTCAATGATATTAACAATCTGATAAAGTTTGGTAAAGATCGGATGAACAATGAAGCCCCTATTGTCGTAACGAGGCAAAATATAGCATTTTTAACTAAATCAAGGGCCGTAACTTCGCTGTTACTGGTCCGATATGGCTAGTTTTCGAACTTGTTCGAGCTTTCAACGACATTAACAATTTGATCAAGTTTGGTAAAGATCGGATGAACAATGAAGCCCCCATCGTCTTAACGAGGCAAAATACAGCATTTTTAACTAAATCAAGGGCCATAACTCCACTGTTACTAGTCCGATATGGCTGGTTTTCGAACTTGTCCGAGCTATCATTGATATTAACAATCTGATAAAGTTTAGTAAAGATTGGATGAAAAATGAAGGCCCTATCGTCTTAACGAGGCAAGATGTAGCATTTTTAACTAAATCAAAGGCCATAACTCCGCTGTTACTAGTCCGATATGGCTGGTTTTCGAACTTGTCCGAGCTATCATTGATATTAACAATCTGATAAAGTTTGGTAAAGATTGGATGAAAAATGAAGGCCCTATCATCTTAACGAGGCAAGATGTAGCATTTTTAACTAACTCAAGGGCCATAACTCTGCTGTTACTTGGTCGATCTGGCTGGTTTTCGAACTTGTCCGAGCTTTCATTGATATTAACAATCTGTTTAAGTTTGGTAAAGATCGGATGAAAAATGAAGGCCCTATTGTCTTAACGAGACAAAAGTTAACGGACGGACGACGGACAATGGACAACACACCATCCCATAAGCTCTGCTGGCCGTTGGCCAGTAGAGCTAAAAATGCTTGTAAATAGTCATTAAAGGTTATAGTAGTCTGATATGCCCATGTCTGAAGGTAAACATTTGAAATATTATTTTTTTATGCTATTCGTCAGTTTTTAAGATTTCAACGATAATTAACATGAAATTTTACTTTGAAAATGATTGAATTTTTGAAAACTTCATGTTCGAAACATCTGCTGCAGGCCTTGTTACGATTTCCTCTTCTATAAAAAATAAGTTTCATTACTTTATAGGAAAAGAAAAAAAAAAATAATATAACTTACGATTTAGGGGCAAAACACACACATTTGCAAATAATGATGAAAATAAATAAATTTATGACCAAAGATATCTTTATATGGTATGCGATAATAGAGCAAAAATAACAATTTATTTTTTGTCGTACAAAATATGAATAAAATGCTTATTTTGGTTAATTTATAAAAGCATGGCTAACATACCAGCAAACTGTCCAATCATTTTTTAATTTCTTAATATTGCAATAAAATTCAAACTTTTAATTCAACATTTATATTGTTGTCTTAAAGGGAATGTAGCGGCAGAGCCAAACAAAACTTTTATTGAGAGCTCGGAGAAACTTATAAAAAAAGGTGAAAGAATTATCAAAATCGGATGATAAACAAAAAAGATATGACCATTTGAAGGTTGTACTAAAATAGATGTGGGAGCCACCATTTTGAAAACTATGATGTCATAGTTCCATATGACCATATATGGTATATTGATTAATATCATTTAACGCAAAGCAAATCAATGCAAACTCCTTAATTGGGCATATACAGGATTATTGCCATTAGTTATAAATATTCTTCATACAGTTATTTTAATTTTTCCCCCTATAAATGAGTAAATTTTCATATTTATCAATATTCCATATATGGTCATTTAGAACTGTGATGTCATTGCTCTAAAAATGGCGGCTTCCATATCCGTTTCAACACAACCTTCAAACGAGCATATCTTCTTTTTTATCATCCGATTTTGATAATTCTTTCATCCTTTTCCAAGTTTTTCAGAACTCTCAATAATAAAGATTGTTTGGCTGTGTCGCTGTATTCCCTTTAAAATAAAACATACGATCACATTTAAATTGCAATTTTAAACAATTATGATATGCATTTTGTGGAATTATCTGGTTTAAAACTCTATGGCAATAAAAACATATAGGCTTAAAAATGAAAAATAGCATGCACCTAATTCAAAATGTAATTTAAAACGAACCGCGCGAAATTGAAAATTATTTTTAAATTCATACGTTCTAAATAACAGTTTCACATAATTAAATCACGATTTTTTTATGATAATCACTTCCACTGAAAAATAGCATCTTGAACAAAGGTGTTGTTATAAGTTCTCTCTCGTATAACACCTCTCGTATCTAGCAAATAAAAGGTAGGCAAATAGTATACTGTGTTTATATTTTATTATTTACGACACTATTGGTCAACTGATTTTTTAAGTCACCCTACCCTAGGAAAATGGAATATCCCGCCGTCGGCCATTTTGGTTTTCGGCTGTCAATAACATTACATTTAAACAGTGGGGGTCAAAATGATTTTTCGGTTTTCGAACCTTAGAGGATGGCGATGCGAAGATTGCAAACAGATTCAGGAGTGTCCTTTTCATTCCATTCAATCATATCAGGTATGAAAACATACAGAAAGTAATAAAAAAAAATTCTCTATTCATATTATCGACATCCGGGCACGCTGAAATGCACAGTAATTACAAGATCATGCTTATAACAAAGAATGTCAAAGTCTTAAAGGGTTGATGCACTATTTTCAAACAAGGTTTATTTTAAAGGGCTCTGCAAAACTTAAAAAAAGCTGAAAGAATTATCAAAATTGCCAATATGCCAAATATGTTCAAAAGGCGCGATGACATCATAATTCCAAGATGGCCGCCTCCATTTATGCTCTTTGCAAATTTTTAATATGTCATATCTCCTTTATTTTTCATGGCATTTTGCTAATTCGTTCAGCTTTTTTCAAGTTTTTCAGAGCTCTTTTAAATAAATCATGTTTGAAAATAGTGCATCAACTCCTTTAAAATTTGGAGAATTTAAAACGTACAGATTGGGGCGGGGAAAACTCATGTTTGACTCACTTCTTTGTCCGGGTGTCATATCTATGTAACCGTCTTTGTGACTAGCAGACGGCGTCATATCGAGGTATCCACTATGGTTACTGGCAGGGCTGCATATCGAGCTCCCGGGGCGCATGTCCATGTACCCTTCCGACCTTGACCCCATCTCCTGACTTTCAGACCCCGATGAACCTTTATATATAGAAGACAAACGATAGTTCATTACATGCTGAATAACATGTATGACTTGTTGGTGGTATTAGATAATAGAACTTGAGAAGAATAAACAACCTAATAAAATCAAGCAACATGGCATTGCCCAATTTCTTGCTCTGTGGGAGTTTCTTTCTAAGCATTAGTAAATCCTCTTTAATGCATGCTGGGTTATCAAATACTGCACCGACCCCCGACCCACTCACAACCCACTCTACCACATTGACTTGGCCATATACTGCACCGACCCCCGACCCACTCACACCCCACTCTACCACATTGACTTGGCCATATACTGCACCGACCCCCGACCCACTCACACCCCACTCTACCACATTAAATTTTGTTCTTTGGCCTAACATTTTAATGTTTCCTTGTTTTTTAACAGCTCAGCAGTTAAAACTTCAAATTTGAAAATAAGAACAATTCAAATAACTGATGTGAAAAGGAGGATTTTAGTTACATTGGGATACATCTGCAGTGTAAAAGACAGGTGAAATGAACGACAGAAAGTATATGCATTTTTTAATTTTCGTAGGGTTCATAAAAATTGAGGAACAGAAAAAAGTAGTGTTAAATAATTATTACTATTTTAAACAAGAGTTGCGTGCAACATGGTGTCTCGCCTAAAGTGACGCAGGCTCTCCTCTGGGCATCGCCAATGGCAAAAGAAAAAAGAAAATGGCTCTAAATTTTAAAGTTTGGCGAAAATGTCTGGCGACATCGAAATTGTCAAAAAGCCAAACTTGTTCAATTTCTCTTTTGTAATAGGCCTGTTACAAATATACCTCAACACTTATCACCGTGACAAGTGTACATTGAATGTAGTCTAAAACAACATAACTAACCAATTGACACCTTCCACGCGCGAACACTTAACATTAAATAAATAAAGAAAGCTGATAACCTTTAGTGTTCCGGTAATTAACTTAATCCCTAAATAACAATTGATGACTGTCGTTTTCGCCTCGGGGTGTAATCAAGTCTCTCATGCAACACCTTGCAACCATAAAGTATTACACCACTGACTAATATCTAGCCAATCAGGTTCTAACCAATCAAACACAAATCAACAACTCATTAATTTACATATTTTACATGATTGACCAGATCCACGTGACATTTTTGTTTTTGTTCATTCATAATTTCGAGGTGTCTGAATCTGGATTACACAAAACACTGGTTTATTAATTAGTTTCCAGGAGGTTTTATGTATATTTCATTGCCAAAATATGTTTTTAATGTATATGGCAGTTCATCTTTTCAAAATAAATTAAAAAAGACGTAAAGGTAAGCAAATGTCATGGGTTTTTGCGGTTTCGAAAATGCGAAAAACAGCAGATTCTGAACTTGTTACTGTTATAAAGGCCTACATACATATCTTAAGCAATCAAATGAAAGCCTCTATGTATGATTCCTGCTGTCATTAGGTTCAGCTAGTTGATTTAAGCAAACATGAGATGTAGAAACTTTTCAGATATTGGGGGTTCGAAAACATATAAATATATATATATATATATAAATAATTTTTATTAATATTGTTTGGTTTTATTCATTTCATTCCTTAGTGTACCATATATAAACCAAATCTCTTATTTTCACATTTAAAATACATTTATACATAAAACTCTAGAAGAAATGTGGCTTGGGCCATTAGAGCCAAATGGCTCCAATTTCTCCAATTTGGCTCCAACTTTTTTCATTTGGCGCAAGTGGTGGCGCAAGAAAAAAATTGGCCAGAGGAGGCCCTGTGACGTGTCCACCAAACATGTTTCAAATGACCTTCATCTTGATAAAATCGAGGGTTTATGCAACATCAAGTACCATTGTCTGTATTCAAAAGGGTAGCGTTCATATTTTTCCATAAAATAAGCTAAATATAGGCTTTACTTACAGACAGTGTCCCTTTAAAAAGTTAATTTCATACTGAAAATGCTGAAAATGGCAGGCAAAAATGTCCACTATTATCCACCATTATAATTGGGAAGTAAAAAGTTAATTTCATACTGAAAATGCTGAAAATGGCAGGCAAAAATGTCCACTATTATCCACCATTATAATTGGGAAGTATCATGTTACAAAGAGGCTGTTGTTTTTTTTCTGTCACAAACTGACATTTTTATTTAAGCATAAATCATGTTTTATGATGGTATCTGCTTGTGATGCATGAAATAGTTTTAAAGGCCAGGGTTGAGTACAAAAACTCCAACATGGCCCTTTTTCAAATCAGTATTCTATCAGAGAGGTTTAATCACAAATTTCTAAATCATATTTAGCATTTTTTAAAGCATTTGTAAACTCAACATTTGGCATGTAAATACATTAATCATAACAGTTACTCTGTACATATATAACAAGAAATGCCCCCGAAGTGACCTGTGACCTTGACCCTGGAGCAATATGAAACCAACAAATGTATTTAAAAAAAAAAAAAAATTATTAAAAAAAAAGAAGAAAAGTATTAATTAATAAATAAGACTTAAAAAAAGAAATAAATAAAAAATAAAAAAATAAAAAAAAAATAATTGAAAATTTCAAAACAAAAAAAAAAGAAATAAATGAAAAAAATAAAATAATGTTTTTTTTTTTTTATTAAAACAAGTTATTTGAAAATCCGACACAATTTGACCTTTGACCTCTAAGTGTGACCTTGACCTTGGTGCCACAGACCTGGATTTGTGCTCGACACAATGTCTTATTGTGGTGAGCACTTGTGCCAAGTTATTTGAAAATCCGTCCAGGAATGCCAGAGTTATTGACCGGACCCGATTTGACCTTTGACCTATATGTGACCTTGACCTTGGAGCCACGGACCTGGATTTTGTGCGCGACACATCATGTTGTTGTGGTGAGCACTTGTGCCAAGTTACTTCAAAATCCGTCAAGAAATGCCAGAGTTATTGACTGGACATGATTTGACCTTTGACCTCTAAATTTGACCTTGACCTTGGAGCGACGGACCTGGATTTTGTGCGCGACATGTCGTCTGGTTGTGCTGAGCACTTGTGCCAAGTTATTTGAATATCCGTCCAGGAATGCCAGAGTTACTGACTGGACACAATTTGACCTTTGACCTTTGACCTCTAAATGTGACCTTGACCTTGGAGCCACGGACCTGGAAATTGTGCCAAATTATTTGAAAATCTGTCCATGAATGTCAGAGTTATTAATCGGACATGAAAGCACTTTTTTGACCTTTGACCTCTAAATGTGACCTTGACCTTGGAGCCACGGACCTGGGTTTCGTGCGCTACACATTGTCTAGTTGTGGTGAGCAATTGTGCCAAGTTATTTGAAAATCTGTCCATGAATGTCAGAGTTATTAACCGGACAAGAAAGCACATTGTTTTGACCTTTGACCTCTAAGTGTGACCTTGATCTTTGAGCCACGGACCTGGGTTTTGTGCGCGACACGTCGTCTAGTTGTGGTGAGAAATTGTGCCAAGTTTTTTGAAAATCTGTCCATGAATGTCAGTTATTAATCGGATACGAAAGCACTTTGTTTGACCTTTGACCTCTAAATGTGACCTTGACCTTGGAGCCACGGACCTGGGTTTTGTGCGCAACACGTCGTCTAGTTGTGGTGAGCAATTGTGCCAAGTTATTTGAAAATCTGTCCATGAATGTCAGAGTTATGATTGTACAGACGAACGGACAACCTTTGACCTCTGTGACCTTGACCTTGGAGCCACGGACCTGGATTTTGTGCGCGACACGTCGTCTTGTTGTGGTGAGCAATTGTGCGAAGTTATTTGAAAATCCGTCCATTATTGTCAGTGTTATGAAGCGGACACAATTGTACAGACGAACGGACAGACAGTGCGACTACTATATGCCACCCTTCGGGGGCATAACAAAACAATTGTATCATATTTTATTTTCTATACAAAACACTTTGAACTGAATCAAATTAGATGTTCTAAACGGCTCATCAACACATTATAGGTTAATTACAACCACCCCAGAGAGAGGGGAAGGATACATAGGAATCCAGGAACCTGCCATACTCTTACTATCAAATAGATTCCTAAGGTTCTTTGATAAGACTCCAATAAATGGGACTCCAATAAATGGGACTGCATGTATAACAACATAATGATTTTGTGTTTTATAAGCTAAAAGTAACAATTGTCCCTTTAAACAGAAGAATTTCTTTTAGCAAACTTGGTTGTTGTGTAATGTTTGTCAACATTAAACATTTTAAGTGCTTAACCTTTAAATTTAAAATTGTCTTTATTGTCATTGTCACTGAATCATTATTGTTACTAAAATCTTTTCTTTCTTTTTTAATAAATGAGATTAACTAGAGATGTTTGGTTTCTATTTTCCAATCATCAATTCACATGGAAATGTACATCAAATAGGTTCTTTTTAGTTGCCATGTAATTGCTGCAATTAATTGTTTGGTTTAAACATATTTATTTCCAGAAACAGCTTATCAGTGGCTGTTGGAGCCATGGTCAGTTGAAGAGCTAGAAGTTATTGGCATCAAGACAGACAATGACAAGGAGGTTATATATGAAATTTGAACAAGCTGCTCCAAAGAACAAAACAGTTATAAGAATTTAACGCATTTTAACACATTTTTTTGGGAGACGGTACATGTATTTAACAGACAACTGACCTTGACACAGAGTCAGTTGGAGGGTGATAAGAAGAAATAATAAGAAAGAACAATTGTAATAAGAAGAACAATAACCTGTGATGTTATATATGAACACTCTACTCCAAAGGACTACAAAGTTATAAGAACTTTAACGCAACCTTAACAAAGCCCTTAAAGGTGAAATAGGGCGTGTCTTTTGAGTATATATTCGGAAATATATATATATAATATACAATCTGTTCAAATCTTACACTTATTGGTTGTCCCGTTTTCTCACAGTAGCCAATTTTATCTCATAGCGCACACGCTTCGAGTTTCGCCCTGGTAAGTGTCACGTGATCCTGTGACGTCATTGGTACCAAACGATTAGCGGTGTCGCATTGAGTTGTATAGTATTGTCTATGTAGGATTACGTTTTATGGTACTTGTTAAAAATGCCGTGTGCTGTTGCTGGGTGAAAAAGTTTGCATAAAGAAGGACAATATAATAACCTAAGTTTCTTTCGTTTCCCTAATCGGGATAATGATATATTAAGATTTGAAGTGTGGGTAGACCGTTACCGAAGAAAATCGCCCTACTCGTCGAGAAAGTGGGAACCTACGAAAGACGCGCGAGTTTGTAGCAAACATTTTGAGTTGACTTCGTGGGAAGTCCATCCTTTGGTTTCATTATCTTTGAATTTGGAGAACAAAAGGTCATGCATATTAAAATCAACAGCGGTACCAACGATATTTTACTATAAAAATGAGAAGTGTATAAACCCGCCGTCTCCAAGCAAGTTGTATTCGCCTATTTGAACGGCGTTGAGGAGGAAATTCATACATGAAGTAAGATTGAAATTTATGTTCAATTATCTTAGCACCTCATCGGGTATACGTATGATAATTTGAAGAAAGGTGTATAGTCTTAGATCTTTATATACATCGTGAATGTTTAGCTGTTGAATGAGAAGCATGCGTCTTTACGTGAATCAATGAAGCGTTGACAGCGCTAATAATATGTAGCCGTCTTTTTTTAAAATATTGCTAAGAACGTTCAGCATATAAATTTAAATGAATCCGGTGAAATAAACACTGTGTATTTGTTTCCAAATTTTAATTTTAATAATTTTAAATTATACACCCTTTCTGCCAATAGTGTTATAAATATATATTATCAACATATCAGGGCTCAATCTAGGCAAGGAATTAAGGGAGAAGTCACTTTTCCCTCAAGTGATTTTAGGGAGAAGTGGAGAGAATTTAGGGAGACTTCACGCGACGTGTATACGTAGACAACGGTTGAATAGTCATCACCATGTATATTGCAGTGCAGTGAATACAGTGTAATGCACACTAATTCTTTTTACTCTATAATATGAGCTTGAAATATTGATGCAAATTTCTATGATAATGGATTTATTACTATACTGAACCTTTTTAAAAAATAAATATTATTTTTTATTTTTTTTTGGCGACTTGAACTTCGCTTTGATGTGCTGCCAAGGCGAAGTCAAGAGATCGCGGGCGCGTTCTTCGCCCGAATCGCCCTGTAGATTGAGCCCTGCATATATAGGTCAATGGATTTGAAAAAAAATACAAAATGTTTCATGGATATCTATTACAAGGCAAAACAATAATAATATTACTAGCTTTTATATTAATTCAGTAATGTTTTATGGCAAAGCAACAACAATAACGCCTATTAGCTCGTGCAATAAGTAAAACAAGTATAATAGAATAATATACTTTATATTATGGTAATTTGATATGTTTGGTCTGTTTTCGATCTGTATATATTAGGAGTAAGTATACATGAGTAAGTATACTTACTGTCTATATCGTGCTCATAATACATTTGGCTATATTATTTAAATCATAGTATTTTTCTGTCTTTGTGCGCGACAAATTAGAGCTTGCATATCATGTGATATATCCGTCTTGTGCAATACGTCTCGGCCATATTACACCGCTCAAGTAATTGCAATAAACAGGAAATATATCAAAACTAGGTTTCCCTAAATGGTGCGTGCTTTTGTGATATACCGATGTATGTAACCTAATTAGGCTGTACTTCAATAGTGCACTGCAATATTTGATTGGGGGCAGTGGAGACTAGAGAGCGTCATATTGCAAACACCGCTCCTAGAGTGTTTGGTGTTGATGGCGACTTATGGCAAATATATAATACTATAGAAATTACGGTGCCAAAATTATATGCTGTTTCATTTATTATTGTTTTTATTCATTTTTTTATATCAATTATGGATAATATCTAATAAATATATTTGTTCCATGTCTACTTATCGGCAAAACAATCTGACGCTCGTATTTAGACCAGGTCCATTTATTTGGAATATACTACATTTCGCGGTTATTGTGTATGTACCAAGATATTGCAGTGTTGCGGGTGACTTACTATCAGATTTCGATGAAAACAATGTTTACGTTGTTTTTTGTTTGTTGTTGCTGTCAGTGTATAAATACACTATTTTGTTAGATTAGCGAATAGTGTAATGAACCGCTGAACGTAACGAATGACATGACACGACAGTCTTTACAAGCTCTCCATTTGCACCTGCACCGCGTTCGACTTCATCATCAGTTGATGAATCCGATGTATTTTCGTCCTCAGACACGTATTCTGGCTCAAAATCGTAAGGTTGCACATTGTGTAACCGTCTTATCACGGGCATTTCCCCTGACTCAGTATCATGATCGCTTACTTCTCACATTTTCACACAAGGTATACTGTTTTGCGTTCAGTCCCAATGTAAACAAAAAACAGTTTGTTCCCAATGACGTCACTTCCGGTAATTTGCACAAGAGTTTTTCCCCCCAGATTTTTTTCGATATTTTAGCAATGCCTATTCGCCTGTTCGATTTTTATCTTTAAAAACATATTTTCACTGAACATACATCAATGGCATAGTAAAAATCGTATTTATAATGATATTTAATACTTAAAAACATATCAAAAGCGGATTTGTTGGTTTAAGACCAAGTTCTGCTTTAACCAAAATCTGACTTCTAACATATTGCATTGTAACTTTCTTGTCCTTGGGAGTAGAATGTTCAAATTGTATATATATCCTCCTGGTCATAGTCTTTCCTAATGCCAATAACTTCCAGCCCTCCAACTGACCCTGGGTTGGAGTCAAGGTCACTTAAATACATGTACCGTCAATATTTGTGTTAAAATTTGGTGACAGTACATGTCTATAAGTGACCTTGGTCAGTTGGAGGGCTGGAAGTAATTGGCATTAAGACAGACAATGACCAGGAGATTATATATGAAATTTGAACATTCTACTCCCAAGGACAAAAATTAGCGGCGCCTATGTTTTTCAAAAGGCGAGACAATTATATGCTTATAATTAAGATATTAAATCAAAGACAAGCCATAAAGATCAATTATACATGTATGTATCATAGCCTGGGCCTTTCTCAATCAAGAATGAGACTATGTTGCACATATCACTACTGATGCTTCTCACGAAGTTTCATGAAAATTCAAAAAGAGGTTATAAATGGAGAAACAGAGCGGCCAAGATTTTTGTGTGAAAATATTCAAAGGGCCATAACTCCATCAAAAATCATCGAACCGGAACGAAACAATGTTATGCATATCTCCACTTCATACTGATACTTCTCATAACGTTTTGTGAAAATCCATCACAGGGTTTTGGAGAAATAGAGGGGACAAGATTTTAAACGGCCAACCGCCAAACTGACAGAGTGACTTCTATATACCCGTTCAAACTTAGTTTTCAGGGTATAAAAAAACATTAAGATCAGTTTAAGTTAGTAACTAGTTAAGACTGAAATTGATAAAAACAATCTAAGACATTGTTTATCGATTGATAATTGGTCCGTTAGGATTTCCGCTTCACTTCAAACCGATGCATCTGATTGGTCAATACAGCTTGTCTGATTCCTAAATAAGTGACAAGATTGTGCCTGAGGATTTACAAATGGTACCATTGTGATACTTTAGCAAACGAGAATAAACAAACCGGGACAACCAAAAATATCATCACATAATCGTATCCTGAAAATAATATTTGTATAAACAGCATCTTTAAAGCATCACTTCTGCTAACATTATCACAAGAATTAGATGATACACAATATACTGGTTTTCTATCAGATATGCTTCGCAGTTATCTAATAAAAACAAGGATAACATCATAAATGTTTTGTTTTTCTAATCCTTTTTCTTACCTGGTCTTTCTATATGACGAGTTGGTGATGGAGTCCCGGACCTCCGACCTGGCGTCATAGGAAGATAATCACTTTGATTTGACCTTTCCATCTGACTTTGACCTCTAGTAGGTGATGGAGTCCCTGACCTCCGACCTGGCGTCATGGCAAGATAATCACTTTGATTTGACCTTTCCATCTGTCCCTGACCTCTGGTAGGTGATGGAGTCCCTGACCTCCCACCTGGCGTCATGGCAAGATAATCACTTTGATTTGACCTTTCCATCTGAACTTGACCTCTAGTAGGTGATGGAGTCCCTGACCTCCGACCTGGTGTCATAGAAAGATAATCACTTTGTCTTGACCTCTCCATCTGACTTTGACCTCTGGTGGGTGAAGGTGTCATCGACCTTTGACCTGGGGTCATGGGGAGGTAGTCAGAGTTATCCGCTTGATAATCAGATTGATCTTCTTCAGTGATGGAGTAGTCCGATTCATGATTCATGCTGAAAATAGTTAATTTGCTGATTACTTTTTAAAGAATCATCTAATTAAATAGTGGGAAGACATGCAAGCTGAAATAAAAGAGCCCTACATTGAGCCTTCAGATGCCCGATACATTCAAACTGGCAAATAGAATTAACAGCTCGATTATCGATAGTGTTTAAAATCAGGGAGCGCCTTAAAACTAGAATGACCTTCAGGTCCTTAGCCTGAGGGAGGGACTTTTAAGACCCCTATGATTTAGGGAATGGCCTTGGTGCAATAAGACTAAGGAGTGGCCTTACTGAACTGAGAGAGGGGGCCTAAAAGCCCTTTAACTGAGGTAGGGTCTAAGAGCCCTTACTAAGAGGGTGGGGTCTTAGAGCCCTTTCCCTGAAAGCTGTTACACTAAGAGAATGACTTTAGAGCCCTCATACTGCAGTAGGGCCTGATGCCTTAGACTGAGGGAGGGCATTAGATACCTCAGACTGAAGGAGGGCATTAGATCCCTCAGACTGAGGATTCTACTTGAAGGATTGCTTTTAGGGCTTGTTAATTCTAGCTCGAAAAAAATAAGAAACGAGGCAACCAATTGGGTAATTTATCTTTTCAAAAAAGTAACCACAAAGATAAATAACTTACCAGAATGAGTTCTCTGGGGTCAAGGATGGGGTGGTTGGGTGGTCATAACAATTGGAGTCAACATGGTCAGAGTGACGACTGCTGTACGACTTACGCGACCCCATACTGTCAGATCGAATTCGAGTCTCTTCCATAAACGCCTCATGATCAAATGCACTGAAACATAAAAGAAGAAAACTAAGTCATTAATATCCCCATTCTGTTTCCATGGAAACTCATCTTGTTTCCATGGAACACCACAAACACTGATATTACAAAGTTCAATACAGACAAAGTGGTG
This sequence comes from Cyrtodaria siliqua, assembly GCA_037043455.1. Classification (NCBI taxonomy): domain Eukaryota; kingdom Metazoa; phylum Mollusca; class Bivalvia; order Adapedonta; family Hiatellidae; genus Cyrtodaria; species Cyrtodaria siliqua. The sequence goes on from JAWPHD010000923.1 coordinate 69,303, forward strand.
AAGTCGAAACCATTGTTACTATATATAAATAAACAAAAAGGTACAAAAGTTTGGCACTGGCCCTCAACATGTGAATCAAGATTCATCCAGAGTTGAATGGTTTCAAGTTATGCTCCGGGAACAATTATTTTGATACATTTATTATTTTGTTTCCGTGGAAACACCACAAATGAACAGAAAGGAAGTTCAATAAATGTTGGTCATTTAATGATTTTATCAGAAGGTATAGAACATTCTGGAGAGATTGAGGGGTTTGATGAATCAAATAAACCTTATTTCTGAGTTTTGTATCAAAATTGGAATTTAAATAAATTGATCGGAAAACACAAGTTAAGGAACGGTGGATTTCATAGGGGCAACGAGAAATGTTAATTATAAATGAAGACAAATAACAAGAAACATGGAAATTCCACACAAAAAAACACAACAGATTTTTCATATTAAAGGAAATCGTTTTTAGTGAAATATCAGTATTTATGAATTTTTTACATTTATTCATGAAATAGTAAAGATAAATACAACGTTGGTTGGAAGTGCACGTTCAATTTCATTTTAAAATCTCAAAATTAAAATAGATGTGATTCCAATTCCCTGACCATCCCTATTTTTAAAGGGCAACCCCAAAACTTTGTATGCCAAAATGAAAAAAAAAATAAAATTAAAAAGCAATATGAAGAATTTCGATTTGTGCTGGAGGATGATTAATCACATACATCATGGAAGTGAAACAAAACACCATTCTATATGTTCTGTACTGAATTACACAGCAAACGTGTTAAATATAACAAGCCATATGATTTGCCCGTCAAATGTCAGGGTGTAACGTTTTCCTTTCATGTAAATAATGCGATGCTAATAAACTATTGAACTAATTAGTAAAATGCATGTTACACAGTGGTCTTCTAGTTTAACGTGTCCTATTATTTGTAACAGGAATGTGTAATTTAACTGAGTGGTCTTATATCGAGGTAAACTGATATCACAGAGAAACTTTCACGTTGTATAACTTGTATCCATGGTTTTATGTTATAAATAAAATCTCACATCTTGCTGGAAAAAAAAAGGCCTGCCAAACTACCCTATTTTTTTAGAGCATGCAATAGGAAACACACCTATCTTTCTTTTTGGCCTAACCGTGACCTTAATCCTAGTAACACCAAATGTCACCTTAATCCCAGTAACACCAAATGTCACCTTAATCCCAGTAACACCAAATGTCACCTTAATCCCAGTAACACCAAATGCAGTGCCAAGCTTCCTTTCCATAAAAGCTACCTACATACCAAGATTCGTTCCAATATCTCATCCTAACTAACTGAAGTTATTGCCTGGAAACCATTCAATAAGAATTAGTGACCTTGACCCCAGTGACCCCAAATGCAATTCCAAGCTTCCTTTCCATATAAGCTATACACCAAGATTCGTTCCAATATCTTATTCCAAACTAAAATCATTGCCCTGAAACTTTTTTTCTATTTTTAGTAACAGTGACCCGGACCTTAAACCCAGTGACCACAAGCTTCTTCTTTTCCTTATAAGCCACCTATACACCAAGTTTCGTTCCAAGATCTCATTCCTAACTACGTTTTTTCCTGGAAACCATGACTTTGACACCCACCCACCCACCAAACGACATTACTCAATCCAATGGAAAAACAGTATAAAAACAGTTTCTTTATACAGGTATATGGGCTTGTGTTATACTCCTATTGAATTAATTTAGATATATACCACTCAGGCTAGAACTAATGGCAATTTTCCATGCGAATATATATCATTTTAAACTGTTTTAAATATTTAATACTTCTATTAAGCAATTTATTTTGTAAGAGTCCCGAATTTGCGGATTTCAGTATTCAAATTAACTCACAGACATAATAGAAACCTTTAACATTTTATTATTTTATTTTTTTGGTTTTAGAGGAACAATGGCTGGACCCTTATTTATACATAGCATACACCTTTTTATATATTTCAAGCACACAGTAAATAGGGTAACTGGACCAGCTGTACTTGGCCGAGATGAAATGAAACAATGCCAATATACAGGAACAAGCATTAAGGATGTTAATACACACCTTCCGGGACTTGACCCCGGTGGAATAAGGTCAGGAGTCAATTTAGGAGAAAACACGACTGACGACTGGGGCCGCTGCATCACCTGGGCTCGGTTACGTCTTGGGCTTCTGGTATAATAGTGACAGTCGATATAAATAACATCATAAAATGGGCGGCTAACTGACTTTGAAAAGCTTATATTCAGTGGATGTTTGTTTACACAATGCTGCCAACCAAGAGCAAATGGCTGTTTCTATCCTGACCTGTGCATAACCTAGGCTCGGTTAAGCTTCTGTAATAGTCAGTATATTATAAAAGAAGCACCAATAGAGACGCAAATGCTGGATTGCTAGCTTGAGCAGTTAAAAATATAAGGTAAAAGGGGGCTAATTCTGGTAACATGCATCATAGAGTTATGGTTCTTGACACACTGAGTCATATAACAATGGTGAATTTTCAAAGCTGTCAGTCAAATGTTTTAAGAAATGAGGAAAAATAAAAATTTAACCAAAATGTTAAAATACTTGACAGACTCCGGACGAATGGACAGATGAATATCACCAAAAAGTAAACCTGGATGTTGCTACCCAATCATGCTTAGTAGTTGGTGGTTAATTGATATTGAAAAACATCCAACAGTGGGAGAATGGTTGTGTTTTCTATCCTGACCTGGGCATCGATCATGATTTGTATAAGATGCATAGCCAGATTCGTATTCAACGTAAAATATTTTCTTTTGAACAAATTAGCTTTAATTATCAAGGAGGCGGAGCTACTGCACCAGGGCTCAATCTAGGTCAGGAATTTAGGGAGAAGTCACTTCTCCCTCAAGTGATTTTAGGGAGAAGTGGAGAGAATTTAGGGAGACTTCATGCGACGTGTATACGTAGACAACGGTTGAATAGTCATCACCATGTATATTGCAGTGCAGTGAATACAGTGTAATGCACACTAATTCTTTTTACTCTATAATATGAGCTTGAAAAAAGATGCAAATTTCTGTACCTTTTTAAATAATTTTTTTTTTTTTTTTTTTAATTTTTTTTTTTTTTTTTTTTTTTTTTTTTTTAAATTTCGGCGACTTGAACTTCGCTTTGATGTGCTGCCAAGGCGAAGTCAAGAGATCGCGGGCGCGTTCTTCGCCCGAATCGCCCTGTAGATTGAGCCCTGCTGCACACACATGCACTGCATCTCAAAACATAATGGCTATTCCACTTTCCAAAAAAACGCTGATAGTAGCTGTCCCTTTAGCAAGTTTTTATAGCTATAGACGAGAAAAAATGTAAATATAATAAATTATTGGTATTTTTTGCATCAATATGGCTTTAAACTTCCGTGGTGACCGTGATTAACGAATTTTACAATCAAGTCATTTGCCATTACTACCAGTGTTTAAAACTACATAAATGTAAAAAAAATGTGAACCAATTCTTAAATAAATATGTAGTTTACAAACCCTTGGTTATGAATGCTCTCACTTGTTGCTCTTTTACGATGGAAAGTCATATCATCGCAATGAAACGTGTTACGCTGATGGCTTGATGCGTTGGAGCCACTTGTGTTGCTACGACGACGGAAACTGCTGGGCTGGTCGGGCTGTGCGGCTCTGGATGCAGACATAATGCTGTAAAGAAAAAGGAAACTCAAATCAGACCTCGACACTAAAGGGGTTCTGGGATCCCGAGGATTATATGCTTATAGACCCTTAACCAGCTTTCAATTAACTTCATAACACTATCGGCAATTATTTTTTTAAACTACGTCATATATTATTCCTCTTGTATAAGTAATCGACTGATTACGAAATTCAAGGACCTTTAATGATATTTTGTCAAAATTTAAGGACTTTTTAAGGCTGGAGTGGATTTAAGGACTTTTAAAGGCTACTTTTGAAATTTAAGGACTTTTTAAGGCTGTATAAACCTTGGAGCTTAAGGTAAAAGGTTAACCAACGCTGGGGCAAGTTAAATAGCTTCAAAAAGTTAAAATTCCAACATACGTCAGTACTGCATCATGCATGCTCTGTGCAATGGGCGTGTCATCGACCTGCATCCACAACTCCCCACTTCCCGTCACCGATGAACGACCGACCTCCATAAAGAAGAAGTTGTCTGAGTGACCACAACGACGGATACTTGAAAACTGGAAAATCAGTTTGCAAAATTTATATATCACATCCTTCAAAACAAAACCTCATTAGATATACATGTAAGTCTGGCTCAGAGTGATTCAGTACAGATTATTTTAACCAAGCCAGAAAATACATCCTACTGGATCGTTTCAGGGGAAAAAATTCCAGGTTGTATTATCAGCTATTTTTTCACCCTTTTGGGAATGATACGGACGTGCCGGTACCTGTTCAACTGGAAAAAATTGCGTTGTTTTGCGTTTAATTGGGAATGTTTCACTATCAAACAAAATCATTAATGTATGCTTAAATACGTTGCAAACAAATTACTATGTATACATGCACAGTACAACGTGTACATGAATGTGAAAATTAGTATCACAGTTTGTCTGTTAATAATAATAATAATAATGACAACAATAATAATAATAATAATACTATATCATTGTGGCAGTCTTTTGCCAAGCTACATCTTTGAAGATGTGTGTATTTGTCTCCATAGAAAATAATCCAAAAACAATATATATTTGATATGCATGTATATGTTCTCTTAAATAATAAATTAGTATCACAGTTTGTCTGTTAATAATAATAACAACAATAATAATAATAATAATAATACTATATCATTGTGGCAGTCTTTTGCCAAGCTACATCTTTGAAGATGTGTGTATTTGTCTCCATAGAAAATAATCCAAAAACAATATATATTTGATATGCATGTATATGTTCTCTTAAATTTGACCACGGTTATACATTTATTAGTTATGTATTCATTGTATTGCCCCCATTTTATTCTCAGCTTTATAAAAATGGCGTGCGCATCCTATGTTATGCTGCAATGATTTTCAGGGTCTGCTTTCATAAAATGTGTACATATTGCAAATATCTGCTAGCCTTGCATATAAAATAAACAAAGGGATAATGTACAGTAGTTTATAATAATAAATTGTACAACACTAAATGACTAATTTTCTTTTAGAACATTCACATCACTGTTGCAGTTTGCATACGATCAAACAAAGGATATTTTGTTATTAAGTTTGTAACTATTAAAGCTAAACAGATATCGCTATAAAGAACAAAGAATTATCTCCCATATCATCTTCAAATGATCCATCTAACTTATGTACTATTCTCAAAACAAATATATTAACGATATGTATTTTATGTTTTCTCACATTAATTTTATCAATTCGTAAGACGGTGCGTAACTTAGTGCAACGCGCATGCGTGAAAACCCCTTACCTATACGTGTACAGTCATAGCTCTAACCTAAACAGTTACGTTTTTCATAACCTGTGACTGTTACTTAAAAAAGACCTAAAACTCATATAGTAACCAGAATCGGTTAGTACCACAAAATCACTCCAGTTTAGATGCATTCTATCTTCTGTACAGGAATTTTCCTACATATATGACAATTTTCTCCAGGTAGGGTGATTATTCAACTTTACAACCATGCAATAAAATTCTATGAGCATCGATGAAAATCCAATGCACAAGGCCTCTCAAGTTACCTACTGTTATGCAACAAAATTCATTAAAAATCATTTTGTAGACTCCAACATGATAATTATTGAACAACTGCTAATTGGATCTGGATGAAGATTTATATAATAAGTATTCAGACATAAATAAACACAGCACATTTGGCAACTATTTCAGTTCATTAGCAAATGATCTTGGTAACTGATTTAGGTTACAAATGGTTACTAGGGAAAAGTAACTGCTACTCTAAACCAAAGGGAGATAATAATTTGGCATTTTAATAACTCCAGCAGTTATAAAACTTGTAACTGTTTAAGGTTAGAGCTCTGACTGGTGTAAGTATTCATGGGTAAATTATTATTCGGCGGATAAAGTGGTGAAGACTTGTTTCGAATCCAGTGTATGTAGGTTTATGAGATAACAGATTCCCAAACATGTTTACTTTTTTTATTATTATCTTAAGGTCCATTAACAGAACAAGAGGGCCAAATGGCCCAGAATCTCCCATCTTATGATCTTGGCAGGGATAAAACATGTGTATAACTTTATAAACAAAACCACTGTTGGTTCATGTCAATAACTACTATATATATATATGTTACATTAACCTAATTTTGACAAAATGCATCTACGTGAATGTGGGTAAAACTATGCCAACCATTTAATTTTTGGAGAAGTTGTTTAACGGAAAAGTTAACAACAGACTACATGTAAACTTGAATCAGAACAATAAAGAACAAACCTGAAAGGTGTACGATGGCTGATATTCATTCACCTTGACCATCACGACTGACTTGTCCGACAGACAAAGGCGAAATGCCCCCGCTATATGGGGTAGGGAGCTCGGAGATTTGTTCTTTATGGTGCCTTGCCAAACCTGGTCTGAAAAATAAATATTACATGAACGTCAATACTGGAGGTGACTTGTGCTTTATGGTGCCTTGCCAAACATGGTCTGAAAAATAAATATCACATGTACGTCAATACTGGAGGTGACGTGTGCTTTATTGTACCTTGATGAACATGGTCTGAAAAATAAATATTACATGAACGTCAATACTGGAGGTGACGTGTGCTTTATTGTACCTTGCTGAACATGGTCTGAAAAATAAACATTACATGTACGTCAATACTGGAGGTGACGTGTGCTTTATTGTACCTTGCTGAACATGGTCTGAAAAATAAACATTACATGTACGTCAATACTGGAGGTGACGTGTGCTTTATTGTACCTTGCTGAACATGGTCTGAAAAATAAACACTACATGTACGTCAATACTGGAGGTGACGTGTGCTTTATTGTACCTTGCTGAACATGGTCTGAAAAATAAACATTACATGTACGTCAATACTGGAGGTGACGTGTGCTTTATTGTACCTTGCTGAACATGGTCTGAAAAATAAACATTACATGTACGTCAATACTGGAGGTGACGTGTGCTTTATTGTACCTTGCTGAACATGGTCTGAAAAATAAACACTACATGTACGTCAATACTGGAGGTGACGTGTGCTTTATTGTACCTTGCTGAACATGGTCTGAAAACAAAAAGAAAAGAGGTCAATGACCTTGAAGCTCTACTGATAGGTTTTGATAGCTAGATCAGCATTCCTGTGAAGTTTCATGAAAATCTGTCAAGTAGTTTCAGTGGAGTAATCGCTACAAGTTTTTACTATATAACTCTATGTAAACAAAGATGGCCGCTGGCAGCCATGTTTAATGTCAAATCAAAATATTTTTCAACAAGGATCAACATCATGTCATGCTGATCATTTTAGAAAAAGTCCCATATCAATATCAGTTATTTGATAGATTAGAAATTTGTTTTTTAAAAATCTATTTTTATCCACGGCAGCCATCTTGAATCTCTGACCTGAAATTTTGCTAGGATCAAATAGACATCAAGAGCAACATTTCTGTTAAGTTTCATGAAAATCCTTCAATTAGTCTCACAGGAGTTGTCTCCACAAGTTTTTCCTATATAACTCCATGTTTGACAAGGAATCGAAATGAATCTTGGTTAGGACGAAGTACATGTCGCACCAGTCATTTTGGTAAAGGTTCCAATTCAATATCACCTACACTACCAAAATATCTTAACGTTAAATCATGTTAAAATAACGTGAATTTCACGAGAATTGTTCACATGAATTTCAAGTTGAAAATAATTTCACGTTAGTATACTGTTACCTTTTCATGTAAATTTCACGTGAATTTCATGTTATTTTTTTTTCACATGAATTTCACGTTTAAAATAATTTAACGTTAGTTAACGTTAGTGAATTGTTACCTTTTCATGTGAATTTCACGTGAACTTAACGTGAATTTCACGTTATTACGTGCATTTCACGTTATTATTTTTCCACATGAATTTCACGTTAAGGAATTTTGGTAGTGTATGGTTTTTGAGAAGTAGTCGCCACAGTCGCATTTTTAAAATCTATTTTTAGCAGTGGCGGCCATCTTGAATTTCTTTCCAACATAAAGTTTTGCTAGGATCAACTAGACATCAAGAGCAACATTACTGTCAAGTTCCATGAAATTCCATCATGTAGTTTCAAAGGAGTAGTCGCCACAAGTGTTTCCTATATAACTCTATGTAAACAAAGATGGCCGCTGGGAGCCATGTTTGACATCCAATCAAAATAAATTTTGGTTAGGATCAACTAAATATCATGCCAGTCATTTTGGTAAAGGTTCCAAATCAATATCACCTACGGTTTTCAGAGAAGTAGTCGCCAGAAAATCACATTTTTAAAATAAATTTTAGCCATGGTGGCCATCTTGAATTTCCAGCCGACCTAATGTTGCTAGGATCAACTAGACATCAAGAGCAGCATTCCTACTTTTGAGAAGTAGTCGCCACAAAGTCGCATTTTTAAAACCAATTTTTTTAGCAGTGGCGGCCATCCTGAATTTCCTACCGACCTGAATTTTTGCTAGGATCAACTAGACATCAAGAGCAACATTCCTGTCAAGTTTCATGAAATTCCATCAAGTAGTTTCAGAGGAGTAGTCACAGGGTCTTCCACAGGCCATTTAAGAGCGTATTCCCACTATCCCTTAATTCTAAAATCTAATTTCCCCCTACTCCTTAATTAACCCCCTATCCTTTGATCTCTCTGCCCTATCCCTTAAAAACACCAATAAACCTCCAAAATGCAGTATACCTGTCTATAAATAGCTCCTTGTAGGCTACACTTTTTACAGTTGAAATATACTTCAAATTTCATCTAAATAAATCATGATCCGTAAAAATATTTGTCACCCGAAGGGTACCTCCCTCGCTCACCCACCCCATGACATTCACATTTAATTTCCCCTATCCCTTAAATAATTTCTGTGGAAGACCCTGAGTCACACAAGTTTTTCCTATATAACTCTATGTAAACAAAGATGTTTGAAATCCAATCAAACTGAACTTTGGTTAGGATCAACTACGTCGTTCCGGTCATTTTGGTAAAGGTTCCAATTCAGTATCACTTACGGTTTTTGAAAAGTAGTCGCCACAAAATCGCATTTTTTAAATATATTTTTAGCCATGGCGGCCATCTTGAATTTCCGGCCAACCTAAATTTTTGCTAAGATCAACTAGACATCAAGAGCAACATTCTTGTGAAGTTTCATGAAAATTTGTCAAGTAGTTTCATAGGAGTAGTAAAACCTGGACGATTTTCATATGCTGAGATTGTGCTATAGGAGGACGGCTTTTTATATATTTTTCCCAAAAAAGATTTCTCATTCAGTTAGACTGCTTAGATTAAACATAATCTATATTGAGACGATTCGGCATTTATAAATTTATTCCAGTTGTTTTCATTTCTATAAAATCGGCTATTCTTTGGTATTATTCAAAATGTTTTTATCATGTTAAAATAGATGGGAATCATATATAGCAAGAAGCATTCCGAGGCCGGCCATAGTCCCCTACCGAGTCTTTTCCCGACACGTCGTCTCATTATGGTGAACATTTGTGCGAAGTTATTTCAAAATCCCACGATGCATGACAAAGTTACAGCCCGGACAAGCCTATTTTTGACCTTTAACCTCCAACTGTGACATTGATCTTTGAGCTACGGACCTGGGTGTTGCGCGCGACATGCCGTCTCATTATGGTGAACATTTGTGCTAAGTTATTTCAAAATCCCACGATGCACGACAAAGTTACAGCACGGACAAGCATATTTCTGACCTTTAACCTCCAACTGCGACCTTGACCCTTGAGCTACGGACCTTGGTCTTGCGCGCGACACGCCGTCTCATTATGACGCACATTTGTGCCAAGTTATTTTAAAATCGCACGATGCATGACAAAGTTGGATTTTTTTCTGAAGACAGCAAAAAAACTTATGGAGTTAAGCCCAAACAATTAACCAATGCAATTGCTATAAAAACTTGGGAGTTACTAAAGGCCTTTCTGTGGGTACGTAGAGAAACCACGAACTAACAATTCCTATGGTTGGCCTAGGAACATGTTTCGGATTTATCCACGGGTTCGAATCCCACTGGCTTGAGGAAAGGTTGATTCTTCCTGATTGCGAGAGGTATGATGAGGAAAAATGGGGTGGTTTGCCTCTTACCACAAAAAAAAATACCATCATATATGGCCTAAAATGTGCTAAAATCATATTAAACACCATTCAAACAAACAAAGATTTAATCTACCATAGTGTAAACGGACATTCTCCCCGTCAACAAGATATTCGTTTTGAAACTCCAGCAACAACGACAGCCACAAATCCTGTTCCGCTTGACTTTCAGTGATGATCGAGAAGCAGTCCATGTTTAGATACAGGGCGATTGTGAACTTGTGCTTTGTGTCAGACTTCTTATTGATGTTGAAGCAAGTGTGCAGTTGAATGGACTTTTTCGGAGGGTGCATGCTCTTGAACTTCTTCTCATTGTCGTAGTAGTCAAGTCGGGCAGGGCCACTGCTGCTAGTGGAGCGAAGAACGAAGTACTTCTTCTTCATTGTCTGAAATAATAAAAGACAAAAATGATATTACTACTGTCTGTGTGACAGTGCATGTGTTGCCGGACAAAAATGAATGTGCATGCCCAAAATCAGGAATAAAAAAAATGTCAGCAAGGATCAAGAGATATGACAAAGTACATGTAGCTTGACACCGCCTTTTGACTTCACTGAATTTTAAAGCATTTGGAGCAAAGTTTGAGTCACCATAAAATGTGTTGTTTTTGTATTAAATATCTGTCAAAGCTACATGTAAGCTTTCTAATCAATCCACCCATTTTTTTTAATTGAGTATTTCATGATTTTAACTGGGTAATTAAATAAAAGGTTTGCAACATTGACTTTTTTTAACTGGAAACAACATTTTTATTTTTTTATTTGGTTGAAGTGAAAATTTGAAAACCTGCTCTGAGCAATAACAGATTCATAACATATTAACTGTAACATCGGCTTATAGTTTTGGTTGTTTGATTAGCTCAGTGCACAGAACTCTCGCTTCACACCAATGCGAAGCTACAACTCGGGCAGTAGGTAGTGATGGTACGATGGTCACCAAATCATAGCGATGGATTCCGGTTTGCCGCAACAAAACTACAACACTCACCATCATTATCTGGGTGACTGGCTCAAAACTCATTTGAAACAGTACCATTTTAGAATTTTGTGATTCTTGATTTCAAGAAACTCATTACTCAGTGTAGAGAAGAAACTCACATTTCTAAGAACTGATTGAGTCTCCACTATTGCTAAATTAAACCAATTGGAATGCTCCCATCATATTAAAAATCAATTAAAATGTAATTGCTTCTATCCGGACATGGCTGTTGTGATGTCACATCTTTTCACTCAACCAGTTCTGAGAACTGAGTATATAAATTATTGTAAAAAAGGAGATTTAGACGGTTTGTTGCTCTCATTGAGTTTCTTGAAACCAAGAATCACAAAATTCTCAATATAAAATAATTCTAAAATGATTTAATAGACGTTCTGAGTTAATTGTTACAGTATAGCTTACATGAAACCCACACTTTATTCTTTCACGTCAAGTAAGGAATTTAGGAACTGCGTACTTAAGCGGAGTTTGATGACAAAACTACTAACAAGTGAAAATCTGCAGCGCGAAAAATGACTGGCGTACTTATGCCATGATATTTTGCCGACCGAAACTCTTGAGTCTAAATAACATACATGTAGGTAATAGTGCATCTTTTTCTAGGTTGTCCGTAATTATTCAGTCAGTTTAAAAAGAAATGTTAAAGGGACAATGTCCGTAACTTTTAGCTCATAAAACACACACTAATTACGTTCACTAACATTACACACTAAACATTATTGAATATCTACTATTTAAATGCAAGATTGTTTAACGGAATTTAATCGCGGTGCAAAAAAATAAGTGCCGCTTTGTGCATTCGAACTCGCAACCCGAACTAAAATGACACTATCGGGCAATAATAGTGAGCGCGAGATTGTCGATGTCGCTCCTGACTGAGCTAAGCGGGCTATACATATTATGCAATACATACTAGAGAGAAAACCTAACGCACTAATGGAAGTCACATGATCAGCAGAAAATGTAAATAAAGTGGGTCCCACATTATTTACATATTATAATTAAAACATTTTTTTTCTTCAAATTCACGAATTTATTCTTACAGATTTCTTTGGGTCTATATTCAAGTTTTCATGTATACATTTCACTGAATAAAAGTCAGACAGTTATTTGGTTATGCTCAATATCTGCTTACTTACAGACAGTGTCCCTTTAAAGTGTCTATTCTAGGATGTTGGAAACTCTCGAACAAACAATATTTCCTGGATATGTCCTGGACAAAGATGTGGTTTATACGGCGGTTCCTACTGTATTATCGGCAAACATACATTTTGAAGTAGTAATTAATGCTGGAAGTTTTTCTTCTAAATAATATGATTTGTAACCAGTTTTACTAGTCTTATATTTACCTTTTAATACACATGTACATAATGGTATCTTTGGTCAGAAATAATAAAAAAACATATATATGTAACTAGAGTGATTTTTGACAGATGTCTCACCCCACTGCACAACCTAGTTAAAATAAGTTTGATAGTGGATAGTGCGCAACCTTGATAAGGTATGTTCGGAAGTAGATAGGGAACATTTTTGGATAACATTACGGATTTGTGGGAAAGTGTTTTATGTAACAAGAGAAGACAAAAGCAATAGTAAAACTAGAAAATAATGGGAAATGGATGCACCACTGTAGCGCTATCAGTCACATAAAATAAAACTTCAGTGTTAACTGGGTCCAAAAAGTAGGTCAAGATCATTAATATTGACCTGGTTGTGGTAAAAACATATTATGATTAATTTCAATCCAACACGGGGCTTCCGTTAACGGGCGTACGGCCGTAAATTACGTACAAAAAGCGTAGTTGTACGGCGAAAATTAACATCAAAGGTGTACAGTGTACTTCCAAAAACTTCAAAGTATGCCGCGATTCTTTTCTATGGACGTCCCATAATCTGTAAATTACGATTATAGCCCCGCCCTCTAATCTAATCTAATTTCATTTGAGACTGCCGACATAAGTTGTAAAGCAATTAAAACTCAGTGGAGCCTGTAATTGACAGGTAAAACCGGTTTTGTCCAGTTTTTATCAAGGGTCACACGCGTGTCTGGTGAGGGGAGAAAGTGTTAATTAGATAATGGGCCTGGCCGCGCATTTCACAAAATGAAAGTAGCAGTATAATCTCGATGCCAAATTGCTTAATTTATTAACATTAACCACAAAGTTGATAAATTGAAAACTGTTTGCAAAATGTAATTCACTGTATAGATTTTGTGGGTGGGGTATGGCACGCAAAGGCAAATTAAGTATTTTTAGTTTGAAACTGTTTATATAATGATGTCATCAAATATTTTCTTTATAAACATATAGATGATTATAAATATCCTTTTGTCTTTTTAACAATTTAGATGTGTTGTTTCCGTGCACCACGCGGAATCACTGACTCAAAGACTGAGTATGAATGCCATGCTCAAACACTGGAACTTCCTAAATTTTCCCCATGAACTTCCAAATTTGATATACAGGAAGTTCGAACTTTCTAAATCTGAACCTTAGTGGAAGCCCTGCCAACATTGGGTTTAGGAAAAACTGTCACAAATTACTGAAATGAAACGCGCAAGGGATATGCAGAACTAGACATCATACCGATGCTTCCTACCAAGTTGCATCAAAATCCAATAAGCGGTTTAGAAGGAGAGCAGCGACAACAGATTTAAACTTGAAATGTCAAAGGGTCACAACTCCATCAAAAATCATCGAACTGGAACACAAACACAATATGCACACTTGGGCATCATACCGATGCTTCCTACCAAGTTGCGTCGAAATGCAACATGCAGTTCAGGAGGGGTAGCGGCGTCAACAAATTTAATGTTTGTCTGCAGTCTTGTCTTGTCGTGCCCTCAATGGTTTATTCTCGTGTTGCTCTAGCTTCTGCCATGTCATTGAGTAGCTTCTTTGTGGCTTTCTAGGCTATTGTTTTTTTGTATTTATATATCCACGAGCATCTTTGTGTTTTACTAAAAGTTAAACAAAGGACCATAACTCCATTGAACCTATGGATGTTTCCTGAAAGGTATCCTCAACCTATCAGATGGCATTGTATCACCTAGCAGTTTTCAATTTGCAGTTCCATTAGTAATTTATGCTCTGGATAAAAAATCTAAGTGTAAAATTACAAAGGGCAATAACTCTAATTTGAATAAAGACAGAGTTACGGTTCTTGCACTCTGTGCTTCCTCGCATTGCCCTCTATCATTGTGTGAAGTTTCATTGCAGTCCCATCAGTAGTTTTGAAGATATGCTTTAGACAAAAAATCCACAAGAGGGCTGGCGTGGCGCAGTCAGTAACGCGGCGGATTTGTAACCGGAGGCCCCGGGTTCAATCCTCCGTGGTGCCACCTTGTAAAAATGCATAGATCTGGCAAAGAAAGGGAAGGCCCAGATTATGGACGCCAATTTACTTGAAAACGGTCACTGAAAACAGACAACAAAAATGAACAAAATTTGTGATTAGCTGCATTATACATTTGAAATACGGATCTGTTGCAAAATTTACCCATATATATCAAACATACAAACTTTGTACAGAAAATAAGCACAAGGTGTCTTTTTTTCTCTCTTTTCTGGTAAGTTCTTGCATAATTTTCAAGCGCACTGACAACAACAAAATTGTCAGAATAATTCAGATTGTTTATATTACCAATAATAAATCATCACAGCTGCGCACTCTTGATTAGCTAGATTCTTCGCGGATCAACTCGGACCACTAGAAAATAGCACACTTTTGCGAAATTGATACTCGGAGTCCAAAAAACAATTTCATGTACATTCTCGTGGCACTCGCTATCCATAAACTCGGTGTGATCTGTGCTGTATGTCATGGGTCATTGATATCTAGGATCTGAATTTGCGTTCATAGAGGCTAGACGTTAAATAAAAAGTATTGTTACAAACCTTCAACTTTTTCAGATATCCCTGCTTTACGATATCGCAGCCTGGTCCCTCTCTATACATGCCAATTCGGGGTACATTCTTGTAAGAGTGTCCCTCCATTATGATGATGGGTCCCGACACACTTTTTGGTTTCACCTTAATTGATCCCTAATTGGCAAAAGCCAATCAGCTGTGACCAACATGCTGTACCGATCTGATCTCGGCGACAAACTAGCATACAAGTGAAACCAACATCGCAAACGTTCAATAAACAACAGTAACAGTTCAGATATGTTTTTGTTTTTTACAATTATGCAAAACAACAACACCTTTTTTATAATGTTCCAGATTCCGACTTCAATTTTCAAAACAACAGTTGAATCAATTCACAAATAAAACATGCGTGTTGCTTAATCGTACCAGTTTGCATCGTATTTTTACGGAAATTCAACAAACAAATAAAAGTTGCATCGATCGGATTCTTCACACGGGGTAAATTGTTAATGAGGTGTTAATTGTTACGGATTTATCCAAGTGATCCACGACAACTTAGTGGTGGCCATCTTGTCTATGTAAGTCACGTGATATCTGTACATGTAAACAACATGTACGCATGCGCAAGCTGGAATTGTGTACAGGTATTATACCACTAATTATTTTTCCCATAGACACCAAGGTTAAAGTGTCACATTTTAATGATTTGCTGCAAATTCAACTCAAGTATGGATAATGCAGCAGTGTAATGCTCATACAGAAAACTAATTTTCCACTTGAAAAATCACCAGAAAGGTGGGGTCACAAGACATGTAAGAAAGTTCTTGTTTGCTTACTAAACAGATCAAGGGTACAGCAGTTTTCATTGATTGACTGTTTTCATTGCTCACAAAGTGTAAGCATAGAGTCGAAATTTCGAAAATGTCCATCAATGATCCAGTAAAACTTAGTAATATACAGACAACAACAAAATTGAATAGGAATGGGCAGTTTTCCCCTACTTATAATGCCCGTTTTTATATAGGAACTACATTCGACTACACCTCGGTGGCTTACATGTAATTAGTGGTGGTAAACCTACAAACACCTCGGAGGCTTACATGTAATTAGTGGTGGTAAACCTACAAACACCTCGGAGGCTTACATGTAATTAGTGGTGGTAAAACTGCAAACGTCCAGGGTACGAACGCATATAGTAATCGCACCGTCCGTCCGCAGTTCGTGGCCGGACTGTACCTTCAAAACTCCTGCATGGATTTTTAAATTAACTTGGCACAAGTGGTCACCTTAACAAGACGATGTGTCGCGCGCAAAACCCAGGTCCGTACCTCAAAGGTCAAGGTCACTCTTGCAGTTCATAGGTCAAAAACAGGTACGCAATTTCGTGTCCGGACCGTAACTTCACAACCCCTGCAGGGATTTTTAAATAACTTGGCACAAGTAATCACCATAACAAGACGATGTGTCGCGCGCAATACCCAGGTCCGTACCTCAAAGGTCAAGATCACACTTGCAGTTCATAGGTCAAAAACAGGTACGCATTTTCGTGTCCGGACCGTAACGTCACAACCCCAGCAGGGATTTTTAAATTACTTGGCACGAGTGATCACCATAACAAGACGATGTGTCGCGCGCAAAACTCAGGTCCGTACCTCAAAGGACAAGGTCACACTTGCAGTTCATAGGTCAAAAATAGGTACGCATTTTCGTGTCCAGACCGTAACGTCACAACCCCTGCAGGGATTTTTAAATAACTTGGCACAAGTGATCTGATAACAAGATGATGTGTCGCGCGCAAAACCCAGGTCTTCAAGGTCAAGGTCAAATCGTGTCCGGTCAATAACTCGGGCATTCATAAACGGATTTTCAAATAATTTGCACAAGTGGTCACCACAACAAGACAATGTGTCGCGCACAAAATCCAGGCCTGTGGCCCCAAGGTCAAGGTCACACTTAGAGGTCAAAGGTCAAATCGTGTCCGGTCAATAACTTTTGCATGCCTGGAGGATTTTCAAATAATTTGGCACAAGTGCTCACCACAACCAAACACCACAACCAAACGACGTGTCGCGCACAAATCCAGGTCCATGACTCCAAGGTCAAGGTCATACTTAGAGGTCAAAGGTCACTTCGGGGGCATTTGTTACTTACAGTGATATTTCTTGTTTTAAGTCTATTTCCACAGACGTAATAAACCTGGGCCCGTATTCATAAAGAAACTTAAGTAGAACATATTACTTAAAGGGAATGTAGCGACACAGTCAAACGAGCTCTGTTATGGAGAGTTCTGAAAAACTTGGAAAAAAGTGAAAGAATTATCAAAATCGGATGATAAACAAAAAAAAAAGACCATTTAAAGGTTGTTCTAAAACGAATATGGGAGCCGCCATTTTTAAAACTATGACGTCATAGTTCCATATTACCATATATGGAATATTGATATAAATATCATTTAAAACGAAGAAAATCACTGCAAATGAATGATTTTTTTTACTGGTCATATAAAGCATTACTGCCATTAAGTATTACATATTTTTCATACAGTTGTTGTCATTTTTTCCCTATAAATCAGTAAATTTTCATATCTATAAATATTCCATATATGGTCATTTAGAACCGTGATGTCATAGCTCTCACAATGGACGCTTCCATATCCGTTTTAAACAGAAACTTCAGATGATCATATCTTCTTTGTTTATCATCCGTCTTTGATAATTCTTTCACCCTTATTCAAGTATTTCAGAACTCTCAATAATACAGATGGTTTGGTTGTGTCGCTACATTCTCTTTAGTAAAATGTTAAGATTTTTACATATTTTCAAATAACATGTTTAACCTCTCAGCGACACTACGGAGCACCTTTTTTAAGACAAAGTTTTAGCTGTGGGGTTTATTAATCCATAGATTAAAACGATAGAAAAGATGTTTAAAAAAAATGATAATTTAAAAAATTGATAATTTTTTACTAAAGTTAAAATATAAGAAGTTTTACGAATACGGACCCAGAGATTTGCAACGTATGCTTTCAGATAGAAAATACTCGAAATGTCACGTATACCAATGAAAGTGCATACCTATATAGCCTACAGTTAACAGTGAACATGCATAGGTGAATATTTTCGAGTAGTTCCTATCTGAAAAGGATATGTTGTAAATCTCTGATTTTTATTACGTCTTAACTGTATACCAATGAATTACGTCTCTGACTGGACATTTCACGAGCATTTATGTTAAAGGGACACACGGCAATCTTGAACTGTTGATCCCACATTGCAACAAAGCGTCTCGATTTATTTATGCAATATCAGTCTTTAAAACCTTCTTGCATAAAATTAAATAAAAGCAGGGTCCTGGTAAAATGTTGATTTTCATGTTTTCGTCTTATTCTATAACAGGTTTAAATATAGTATTGATGCAATATTATCAACAGTTAATAATATGAAGAAAAAAAGTTTGCTTTATACTATTCTTAAAATTAATATCAATGACTAAACAAATGCATGCTATGCAGAACAACTAACGGGACGCCATGAGTTTTAAAAAAAATCAAGGTTGTCGTGTGTCCCTTTAAAGTAGCTTTCCCGCCAACAACAGCAAACTTTTACAACATATATTATGTACACCGTTTCTTAACCTATTGACGACGAGGTATATATATAATTTACCTATTCTCTATAGACACAATATAAACCGCTTTAATCAGCCAGCCCAAACAACAAAACTGGAGCATTCATTTTACGCATATTCAATCACGCGTGTTTTAAATCCACATGAATAACCTTATATTTGTAATCGGCACATATACATTATCATATGACCTGAACACATGGCTAGAGTTGTAAACGATTTTGTAGTGGAGTTCTGCCCTTATTTGGAGGGTTAGTTTCTTCATCCATGATTCGGATATCTACGATTTAAAAATATATGCACGAGTTCTTTTCCGTATAAGAACGAGTGCATATATCCCAATATGTCTAATACCATTTTTTATTGCATACGCATTTTAAATAAAATCGGAGGTTGTAACATTTAATTTTCACCAAAAAACATTTATTTGAAACAAACATATTGGCATTACATGGTGGGAATTTTCACAATGAAATCAACATGAACAGAAAAGTGCACCAATCACGAACAAGTATACATTACACATCCAATATGACACTATTCGATTCCTGTTACATTGAAAGTAAACGGAGGTTGTAAATGCGTATGCAATAAAACTTACATATTTTGAGAATCCAAATTCTGTAGACACAGTATAAACGGATTTAACCAACTAGGCTAAACCACAAAACTGCAGCGTCGTATTAATATAAGAGTTACCAACGTTTATCAAAACCGTATCCGTACCATAGCTCTAATGGGTTTTCTTTGTTCCTGCTTATGATATAATTTTCATAAACCTGAAGGCCTAAACCGTGCAATAACTGCCGGTATATTTCAGCCGTGCTTATTCTTGACAGATTTGGCAGTTATACCATGGAGTACCCAATGACCTTTTGTAAAGAGCGTAAATGGCTAAGGTACAAAACATTTATAGCATATTTTTCTCGTATATGCGATTTATACTGAACTCTGGGGCCTACGGTCCTCGAAAAGCAGTATAAATCGCATACACTCGAAAAATAATCCTATAAATATTACGTATTAAAAGTATAGCTTTATTCACGGTTTCTTAAATTACCCGTGAATGAATATGCGTCACATGAAAAATGAGTTGGTAGCTCTTAATTCGATGCTCCAGTCTTGGGGTTTGGCCTGGCTGGTTAAACATGTTTATAAGTTTGAATTCTCAAAATAGGTAAATTATATCTTATTAAATATTATTCTATATATATTTCGCTCCGTTAATACCACATGCTTCCATTACGATAGTAAAGAGGGATAGAGAGAAAGAAAAATAGTATATTTTCTTTTAGGAGAGGTACGCTTTCTTCTATATAAATGGAAGTATGTGGTTAATATTCTAGCACCACAATTATGTGTCACCGATAACTCCTATTAAACTATTGAATGGATTTTAATAAAACAACACAGAAATGTTCATCATGTTGAGGTGTGTCGCGTGCACAAATCGGATTCCTTACCTCAAAAGGACAAGGTCTCCCTTTAGGTCAAAGTAATACGAGTCAAAATTGGGTAAATGTGTGTCTCAGCCATTACTCCTCAACTACTGAAATGATTTTAAAGGGACACACGGCAATCTTGATTTATTTAAAACTCACCGAGTCCCGCTAGTTTTTCTGGATAACGTACATTTGTTCAATCATTAATATTAATTATAAGAATAGTAATAAGCAAATTGTATTTGCATATTATTCAATTTTGATATTATTGCACGAATAATAATTTCAAACGTAAGTAGAAGAAGACGAAAAAATGAATACTTAAAATTGTATCTATTTAAATGTAACCAGGTTAAAAGTAAACATGATCCTGGATATATAAATAGAGACACCAATGTCAAACACTTCAAGATTGCCATGTGTCCCTTTAATAAAACTACACAGAAACGTGCAGCATCGTGATGAGAAGTGAGTGGTCTGCCTCCACCATTAAACAATCTACTGTCATATACGGCCTAACATGTGCTGAAAATGGTGTAGTACCATTCAACTATGAAATTGAAGAACATTATGAACTTATTGAAAAAACGTGTTTTAGATTCAAACCAACAACTCTAAATCTCTTTCAGTCCATTAAACAACCCAAAACACATACCCACCTCCCCGCCCCGCTCCACATTGAATCAACCACTGCAACAGGATATAGATGGCAACGGGAAACTGAATACCTTGATATTGTATTGAATGGGTATCGAAAATATGAAATTCATTTCCAGTTATCATTATTCTTCACATCCATTATTATTTTGTTTTTTCCCCTCATCACCATCATTTGGTAAAGGTTCTAAAACACAAGCTATATAAGTGTTCCAAGATTGAAGATTGCTCGGGTGTCCCTTAATGTTATTTTATCGATTCCACAAGATTGTTTTTCTCTTACAGAAAAAAACAACAACAAATAGTTGATGTCAATGCCTTAATTGTTACCATTAGATATGGGAGACGGCTTAAATTGAAAACAGAGAAAAACAAGTAAACAATTAAATGCAGTCATTCCTCAGCAGGAGGCCACCGCATGCTCTGTTTCCTCATCCCATTGCATATATTGGCTCCACTGTAGTAGGTTGTAGTGCATAGGAATGCCGCATTACTCAGTTACTGCCAGTATAAATGTACATGTAGGCAGTGACGGTCGCAAATACTTGGATTATTGATAAAGCATTAAATGAGTGCGTGGGTAAGTCAAGATCAAAATTACTGTGTGTCCCTTTAAGTTAGCAAAAACTGCTTTCTTTGTGATGGTAAGATGCGATGGTCGATGGTCCATCGCATCTTACCATCGATCGCATCTTACCATCGACCATCGCATCTTACCATCGCATCTTACCATCGACCATCGCATCTTACCATCGCATCTTACCATCGATCATAGCATCTTACCATCGCATCTTACCATCGACCATCGCATCTTACCATCGCCCATCGCATCTTACCATCGATCATCGCATATTACCATTGACCATCGCATCTTACCATCGACCATCGCATCTTAACATCGACCATCTCATCTTACCATCGCATCTTACGATCGATCATCGCATCTTACCATCGACCATCTCATCTTACCATCGCATCTTACCAGCGACCATCGCATCTTACCATCGACCATCGAATCTTACCATCGCATCTTACCATCGACCATCGCTTCTTACCATCGCATCTTACCATCGACCATCGCATCTTACCATCGCATCTTACCATCGACCATCGCATCTTACCATCGACTATCGAATCTTACCATCGATCATCGCATCTTACAATCGACCATCGCATCTTACCATCGCATCTTACCATCGACCAGCGCATCTTACCATCGCATCTTCCCATCGACCATCGCATCTTACCATCGACCATCGCATCTTACCATCGACTATCGAATCTTACCATCGATCATCGCATCTTACAATCGACCATCGCATCTTACCATCGCATCTTACCATCGACCATCGCATCTTACCATCACATCTTAACCATCGACCATCGCATCTTACCATCGACCATCGCATCTTACCATCGACCATCGCATCTTACCATCGCATCTTACCATCGACCATCGCATCTTACCATCGACCTAGGTCGATGGTCGATGGTAAGATGCGATGGTAAGATGGCCCTGACAGGACACCGTAGATTAGTAACACCAGAGTTATGGCCATTGTTTTAATGAAAAATGCCATATTTTGCCTTGGCCAGATTGTTGATATTAATGAAAGCTCGGACACGTTCAAAAACCAGCTATACTGAAAGGAAAGGAAACGCATACAATTCTTTGACTATAAATATTTCTTACATGGTATTCGAAATGCATTGAAACAGTATTCCATTATGTAATATAATCATCCAACAATCTAACATACAAAATTCATTTGATAATCACAACTCGTTATTTTACGAGAACCGTTCAAAGAACACCACTGTCGTTAAACTCGAGTTTAAGTTTGGCCATCACTGGCTGCAAGCCCGGCTCTCACTCGTGATGGCATAGACTGAATAAGTTTACTGATACGAGCCATAGGAATATTGTCCCATTCTTCTAACAGTGCAGTTAGAAGTTCATTAAGCGTTCCTGGGACGTTAACGCGACGTCGAATACAACTATCTAATTTGTTCCATAAATGCTCTTTAAGTGATAAATCTGGGCTGTACGGTGGCCAATCCATTACGTTTACATGGTTTTCATCCAGATATGCTCTGCAAAGTCTGGCGTTATATTGTTAAAATGTAAATCCATTCTCAAGCACTGACGGAACGACGCGAGGCTTCCGACGTAATGACGATACGTTTGAATGCCAGATTCCTGATTGTTTTGGGATGGACTCTGTTGTTGTGTGTCCCTTGCGTATGGATGGCCGTCCGCTCCAAAAAATGAGGTTTATGAGCTAATTTGTTGGTCCCATGGTTTCAGGGCTAATTTCACTTATGAGCTTAAGCTCCTAAGCCTTCTGTAGAAATATGTCAGAACATGGTTTATAGGGTAAGAAATCATTCTAGATAAACTTTTTTTTAGCTCCTAGGGGTAGACAATTAAAACTAACGTATGAATGGACTTGATACTTATGAGCTAATTTCTTGGTATTTTTTGGTACAAACGGGTTTATGCGTTTGCGTAACTCGTAAATTTAGCTCATAAAACATTTACCCAATAAACCTCCAATTACCCCATAAACCTCCAATGTTGGTCCGTCTCGACTGAAGTTTGGAACCGATTTCGTAGATGAATAAGACGTATGTGGTGGTTCTGTCTGGGCGTCGTTACGCATGGACGGCCGCTACGAGGCCGATCCGCAGTGGTGCCAATATCAGGCAGCCGTGCACAGAGACGACATGGTGGTTTGGTTAACGTTTAGACGCATTCCAACATCGGCCTCGGTTCCGATTAAAACGCTTATACCGAGAGCCGAGGTTCCGATTAAAACACTTATACCGAGGGTTGGAATTCCCTTTATTGCATACGCATTTTTACAAGCTCTGTTTACTTTCAATGTAAAGGAAACGTAAATATTCGCATATTCGCCCATATTGACGGGTAGTAAAGTCATATACTCGTTCGTGATTGGTGCACTTTTCTGTCCATGTTAAAGAAAGTAGATCACGTGATGTAAACAATATTGATTTAATTGTGAAAAAATATGTTTGTTTCAAATAATGTTTTTGGTGAAAATTAAATGTTACAACCTATTTTATTCTCTCTAAATTAAACATGCGTATGCAATAAAAATATTATTAGATTTATATTGGGATATATGTCCCAATACGAATCTAATAACCTATAAATATTCACCGGATACCCATGAAAGATTCTTATAATCTAGCATGTGGATTATCGTGCACGTGGAAGTTGTATTTTTACGATGTGCGTGGTACGATGGAACTCATTAGAACAATGCATTATTTAATCGGGCTGCTACTCGATAGGCAAAACCCAAAATAATTATAATTTTAACATGGGTTGTTTTTAAAAAATTCGAAAAAAATACCTATGCATTTCTTTATCCTTTCCCGTGTGGTTACGGGGTAAAGAATAGGACCACTGCTGATCCCGTTGGAGGGGAAGGCAGATGGGTAGACCCCCCCCCCCCCCCCTCCCGCCCTCACCACCAAAAAAATAAATTCATTTTATCATTTTTGGTTCATGCTCATTAAAGGTCTTCATCATGACCCCTGCATTGTTTCCGGGCCATCTCGCTCGATGTACATGGAGGATGAGCCTGGCATGTTCATTCCTATTAGGCGCCATATAACCTTTCATGTGTTGGTGCGCCTTAAAACCCCAATTCAATTCAATTATCATCCTGTCAGTATGTATATCGAATGAGTAACACCAGAGTTATGGCCTGTGATTTATAGAACAAGAGCGCCGCCTAACGGGGCACCGCCGCCTATACGCCCGTTTGTTAGTTTAGATTATTTTACAACAATTGTGAAACAAGCATATGGCTTACACCAATCTCTCTCTTTGGGTTAATATGATTATTTTAAAAGCATTACCTAGGTGTGAGGTCAGTATGATCTTGACCTTTGACCTTCTAGCTAAAAATGCTTGATGTCGGTGTGTATTACACTTTAAAAGGGTTGGTTGACCTTGTCCTTCAAACTTCTGACCCACAAAACAATAAGGTTCTTCCTTTCAATAAGGGCAATGCACCTGTGAAGTTTCATGAGTGCGAATGTTATGAAGTTATTCCGAAAAATGTGAATTTCCATGTCAGACCATGGTGTCCTTGACCTTTGACCTACTGGCCCCAAAAACAACGGGCTCCCCCTCTCACATAGGGCAATGTGCCTATGAAGTTTCATGAGTGAATGTTATGGTTTGGAAGTTATCATCCAGATGGCATATTTTCATATAAAGTCATGAAAACCTTGACCTTTGACCTACTGACCCCAAAATAGTAGGGTTCCTCCTTTCACCTAGGGCAATGTACCTATGACGTTTCAGAAGTGTGGGTGTTATAGTTGCAAAGATATCGTCCAAAATGTGTATTTCCATATAAGGTCATGATGGCCTTGACGTTTGACCTACCATTACACATGGAAAAAAGTGCAATGTACCTTTAAGTTTCATGAGTGTGGGTGTTATGGTTTGGAAGTCATTGCGCAGTATGCATATTTCCATATAAGCTCATGGCAACTTGATCTTTGACCTATTAAAAATAAAAACAATAGGGTTATTCCTTTTACCTAAGGCTAGGTACCTATGAAGTTTCATGAGTTTGGAGGTTATGGTCTGGAGTGCATATTTCGATATAAGGAAATGGTGACCTTGACCTTTTACCTACCGACTCCAAAAACAACAGGTTTCCTGTTCTCACCTAGAGAAATGTATCAATGAAGTTTCATGAGTGTAGGTGTTATGATTTCAAAGTTATCACCCAGAATGTGTTTTTCCTTCACCGCTGACCTACTTAACCCCAAAACAACAGGGGTCATCCATCCTCCTAGGGCAATGTACCTTCAGCTTCATGAATGTAGGTATTATGGTTTTGAAATTATCTTTCAGAATGCATATTTAGATATAAGATCATTGTGACCTTGACCTTTGACTTTCTGACTCTAAACACAATAGGTTAACTCCTCCTACCAAAGGCAACGTACCTCTAAAGTTTCACGAGTGTAGGTTTTATGGTTTGGAAGTTATTGCCTGGAATGCCTATTTCTATATAAGGTCATGGTGACCTTACCCTTTGACCTACTGATCCCAAAAACAGCAGGGATTCTCATATTACCTATGGCAATGTACCCATGAAGTTTCAAGAGTGTAGATGTTATGGTTTCGAAGCATTTTGTCCCTGAGTGTGGGTGTCCGTTAGCAGAAGTTTCCCTGAAACCGCTCAGTCAAGTTTACTCAAATGTCACATGGTTACTCCTCAGTGGGCTGGGATCTAACCACTTTTTTTTTTGTCAATCTGACATTCAAAATAGATTCCGACAACATATTTATATAATAGAATTGAATTGGGGTTTTAAGGCGCACCAACACATTACAGGTTATATGGCGCCAGGCTCATCTTCCATGTACATCGAGATAAAATATGGAAAATGGGCCTAGAAATTCTCACCCTGAACTGCAGAGTTGCTGCAAATTCTATCGTAAAAACTTCATTTACGCTGGAGCGACGTTTATTGTTTTTCTGCCACTGCTCTTTTATGTGAGCGAGATGGCACCTGAAACAATGCAGGGATCATGATGAAGACCTTTAATGAACATGAACAAAAAATGATAAAATGAACATGAATTTGGGGGGATTTTACCCCATCTGCCTACCCCTCCAAAGGGATCTGCAGTGCCCCTATTCTTTGCCCCGTGACCAAACGGGGCACCCGGGAACCACACGGGGCTTATATATAATAGATTGCTAGCTACTAAATGTCAAGTAAGACTTATTGTAAGGAAAAAATGTAAAATATTTTCTTCTCTGAAACCACAGTTATGCACTTACTGAGAATGAACAGATGGACACAACCATCCAGTCAACATCAGCCCTGGGGTCTGTCCCCACCCGTGGGTAATAACTTGGAAACCATTGAGATCCCCACCCTATAACCATATATACACTTATTAGGCATATAAGACAATAACAGACTGATACAGCCATACAACCAGCATCCAAACCTATAGCTCATGTAGTTTCAAAGAAGTTCATGTTTAAGATTTTCGTTTATAACTATGTAAATCTGTGACTGGGGCGAGGCCAGATTTGAACCCAGTCACCATTTGAACAAACTTTGTTGAGGACCGGTTATGCTACATGCAATATATGAGAGCTCTACGCCTAGTTGTTTCAGAGAAGAAGATTTTTAAAGTGTTTCCCTATCTATTCTATGTAAAACACGTGACCCCTGGGGTGAGGCCAAATTTGACTCCAGGGTCACCTTCGAACAAACTTTGCCGAAAACCGTACGTATATGCTACATGTAAAATATTAGATCTCTCATAGTTTCAGAGAGAAAGATTACTCCAATCAGAGCTGTAAATAGATATTAGATTACTTACATATTTAAGTAAAAAAGGGGCATAACTGTGCCAACATATTTTGCAGAGTTATGTGACT
Source organism: Cyrtodaria siliqua (assembly GCA_037043455.1). Classification (NCBI taxonomy): domain Eukaryota; kingdom Metazoa; phylum Mollusca; class Bivalvia; order Adapedonta; family Hiatellidae; genus Cyrtodaria; species Cyrtodaria siliqua. The sequence goes on from JAWPHD010000923.1 coordinate 96,616, forward strand.
TGCGCTAGGCATGCTATTTATTGATACAAAGCACAGGTGTGAAGTTTCATTCCAACCTCTCCAGTGGTTAAACAGATCGTTAGTTTGCATTCTCACATTTTACAGTACCTGACCAAGTATAAACTAGACGGTTGTTCCACTACCTGACCAAGTATAAACTAGACGGTTGTTCCACTACCTGACCAAGTATAAACTAGACGGTTGTTCCACGGAACACGTGTCGTCTGTCAGCACTTTGTCAGTATAACAAGGTTTTTTGGACATAGATAAATGAGCTTGAAAAACTGGCATGACTAAGTTTTTGTGAAGAAAACAAATGAGTATTTAACCCATATAATGACCTTCAGTGTGACTTTGACCTTTATATTTGAGTATGGTCATGTCGATGTTGTCATGATGAGTATATACTGAAAGTCTGATGAAGAAATATCAAGAAATGAGAAAGTTATAACCAACATTAAGTTTTTCGTGAAGAAAAAAATGAGTATTTAACCCATATAATGACCTTCAGTGTGACCTTGACCGTTATATTTTAGTATTGTCAATGTCCATGTTGTCATGGTTAATATATATTGAAAGTTTGATAAATATCAAGAAATTAGCAAGTTATAGCCAACATTAATTTTTCTTTATGAACGGACTGACGGACGACAGTGATGCCTATGCATCGCATTTTTCTTTGAAAAAGGGACATAACTTTGTCAAAATATGTTGTAGAGTTATGTTACTTGTGCAGTTGATGTTATCTATTTATACCAAAATATGTTTGAAGTTTCATTGACTTTTGTCAGGCAGTTTCTGAGATATGCGCTAACCGAAAAGATTTAGCAAAGCTGACGTGAGTAAAATACTAGCATGTCATTTCTTCAAAAAGGAGGTATGTCAATTTCTTTATATTATCAATAAACAACAGAAATAAATTACAGAATAGTCTGACATTTATTTTAATATATAATCGATCACATGACGTCTCTATAAAGAGCAGCACTTCAGCTACTGAATAACAGTAATACATCCAGGGAAGTAACTTATTACTTACTACTATTACTGTACAGTAAAACTTACTTCCCTTACACGGTGTATTTTGAAAACTTAAAACTGCATGAAATTGTTTAAAGGGGTTTGTGCACTATTTTCAAACACGGTGTATTTAAAAGAGCTCTGTAAAACTTGAAAAAAGCTGAAAGAATTATCAAAATGCCATGAAACATAAAGGAGATAATATTTATGATGTCGCGCCTTTTTATCATAAGTTTTATATTGACAACATATCTCTTAAGGCGAAGAAAGTCACTGCAAATGAAAAATAAGCATAAAATGTATATATTTTACATTTGTATATTTATTTTTAATCAGTTTGCAGTGAGTTTCTTTGCTTTAAAACATGCTTTGTAAACATGCCATATATGGTAAAACGGTGCGATGTCGTCATCGTTCCAAGATGGCCGCCTCCATTTATGTTTCTTTGCAAATGTTCAATATCATACGTCCTTTATTTTTCATGGTAAATTGAGAATTCTTTCAGTTTTTTTCAAGTTTTTCAGAGCCCTTTAAAATAAATGGTGTTTGAAAATAGTGCATCAACCCCTTTAAAGGTTTATAACACATTAAATATTATTTAGAGCCACAGGGCCCGAAAGAAAACATAGGAATATTGGGAACCTGCCCTACACTAACTAATAAATAGATTCCAATGGTTCTTTTTACATGCTCAAAGGATAGGCTCCAACACACAGGACCGGTAATATTCTCATCCGAAGGGAAAAATATTTGCCCAAAACTCAGTGGCGTTGATTTGAACATGCATGGTTCAAAGTAGTAACATTATATTTATAATTTTTAGATCTCTACTCAATGGGAGACAATTCACATTTTACCAAAAATACTGCATTGCGATCCTGCGAAATAAAATACTGAAAGTCACTATGATGAAGGTTTGTAGTTGATTTGAATTGGGGTTTTACGGCAATCCAACACAAAAAGGTTATATGGCGCCAACAGGAATGATTCAACAGGATTCCAGGCCCACCCTCCATTTACATCTAGATAAAAAATATGCAGAATTGGCCTAGAACCTTCTCACCTGCAAATTCTATTGCAAACACTCCATTTTTCGCTGAAGCCATGATTATTGTTTTCTGCCACCACTAAAGTAGCACCTGAAACAATACACGGATGATGATGAAGAACTTTAATTAACATGGCAAACATGACACAATGAAGATGATTTCGAGGGGGTTTTACCCGTCTGGATAAGCAGTAGCCCTATTCTCGTTTGTTGTAGTATGATCCAATTCAGGAAAGAGTCAATTTTACAAAGACAGGGATTGAAGTTGACCCTTTAAGACCCAACTTCAATCGAGTCTTTGGTAATACTCTTGTATTAAAGTGACACATGGCAATATTTAACAAGAATAAAAATCAGCGCCTCTATTCATATCTTTCACATGACATCATCAAAATAAATTTTAATGTTACCAATCAGTGATCAATAAAATAAAACACCTCCTCATTCTAGGGGTAGGGGGTAAACTTGGTGTTTATCTTTGATGCTCAACTGACTTTATTATCCCTTTATAAAACGGATTTTTTTTGATAATTATATTGAAAGCTTTATTTTTTGTGTACAGCTATGTATCTTCTTTTGGTGCCGTCTGACTTTAAAACAACAATGTGGATTTAATTTAAACTATGGTCTAATATTTTGACTTTTTATATAGAGACTGAGGATAAAGTCCGAGTAAACTCCTTTATTTTCACCTACTGAATAGCTCAACATCTCGGAAATTTGTAACTAATGACAGGATGTGAAAGTTATAGATTTTATTTTATTAACCCCGTACCATTTTGACTCTCAACTTGCTTGCATAAACTTAAATAAAAGTAATAAAATTTGGGAATTTTCAAGTTTTCTACCTACGCTTAAATATACTGAGTTGAATTGAGGTTTCAAAAGGATTATATGGCACCAACTAAAATGAACATTCCAGGCCCACTCTCCATTTACATCTAGATCTATATAAAACATGCAGAATGGACCTAGAACCTTCTCACCTGCAGAGTTTCTGATATTCTAATGTAAACACTCCATTTGTCGCTGGAGACACGGTCATTGTTTTCTGCCAAGTAGCACCTAAAACAATACAGGAGTGATAAATAAACATTTAATGAACATGGCAAAAATGACAAAACGAATATGAATTGGGAGAAATTTACTCCTGGATAAGCAGTGGCCCTATTCTTGCCCAGGAATAACACAGGGCTTAAATATATATTAGCCCTTAACCCGCTACTGTACATATATATAATGGACTGTTCTTTCTTTGAATTAAGACCATTCCATTTCTGTGACAAAGGGGTGTTTTGGGGAAAATGGCTGATCAACAGCCGGACTTATATACCCAGATCAGTCTGGGAGTAAAAATTGTAAACCCTGATCAGCCTACGAGTTACTCCCAGGCTGATCTGGTTTTACAATGGATGCAAAGGCTATTATAGTCATGCTTAGCAGGTTACGGGTTAGTGCAATATAATCAACATAAAAGTAATATGCAAAAACAATTGGCTTTGAACTATAATAGTATTCCCATTAATAATGATTTGCAAAATGAAGAAAAAAATAAAAAGTTGAGTTTAAAAAAAATTAAAGACTGACATGTGTCACTTTAAAATTTTATATCAATAACATTTATTTGATTTGTGTTCAACTTCCATTTTTATCATATTAAATTGTTGTGCACAACATGTATCATTCATTTGCTTCTACCTTTATTCAACATGTGTTGACTAGAGTAAGAACTAATTTGTTTTCAGTCACAAATCAAATAATACAAACTTGACACTTTACTTTAAACGGCAAATTATCTTTCACGTTGTTTAGACCAGATACCTCCACGCTAGAAACATAATTATACAAGTGACGAGCATTCCTGTGTATAGGATATATTTGTCCTGAGTTGTCCGACGTTCAATAAACCGCATCACCGTGTTTGATAATCCGAGCGTATTTGCAATGTCTAAAACTTTTTTATGGGCACTTTTTAATGTCAGTCTTTGATCTTTTAGGTTTGTTAATACACTAGATCCGTGCCCTATTAAATGGTCCATTTCTCGATTAACGTCGTTCATTTTTGTGTTGTGCTGCAATGCGGCGTCTATAGCGATAGTGGTGTCTGCGTCATTTCTTTCAAATCGCCGTGTCAACAGCGCCTCTCTCTCTATTTCTTCCTGTTCTTTTTGATATCTGAAAATAATCATTGTTATTCATTAAAGTTCTTCACATAATTATTTTAACACTTAGCCCGCTACATATATATAACGGATTGTTCTTTCTTTGAATTAAGACCATTCCATTTATGTGACAAAGGGGTGCTTCGTGTTTACAATGGACGCAAAGGCTATAATAGTCGTGCTTAGCAGGTTAAGGGTTATTAGACAAAATATCCTGTTCTTTTTGATATCTGAAAATAATCATTGCATTAAACTAACTTAAAGTTCTTCACATAATTCTTTTAACCTTTAGCCCGCTACATATATATAATGGACTGTTCTTTCTTTGAATTAAGACCATTCCATGTATGTGACAAAGGAGTGCTTTGGCAGTGCTCAAGAAATAGGATAGCCAGACGCCCGGGGCTCCTCGAAATCCATTCCGGGCCTGTCTCATTTTGCAGACGAGGAGCCCGTCGGGCCTGTCTGAAAAAAAAAAAAAAAAAAACAACCAAAAAATCTACTGGATCTCAAGCTCAAGTTCCTCAAGACAAAATACTCCCATGTGTATTGTGAACTGTGAAAACATGTGTATTGTGAACTGTGAAAACACTTGCAATAAAGTAATTAAAATGTATTCTAATACACCCGCACTATATAGCTAGTTTAAAATATCTCGTTATATTGAACGATATATCACTGTAATGTTTGCAACGTTAGGAGAATAAGCATTGCGCATTACGCATTGTAACGTATGCAACGTTAGGAGTGTAAGCAAAGCAATGCGAAAGATTTCAGTTGTGTGCGTTATTTTCACATTTTAGGGGTATTAGAATAGAAATAGAACATCGTTTACGGTGAATTATCTATAATATATCACGGTTTGTCGTTCAATTGTAAACAATAATTTCACTCGCCCTTCGGGTTCGTGAAATTATTGTTTACAATTGAACTCCAAACCGTGATATATTAAACGATAATTCACAGTGAACGATGTTCTATTTCTTAATTATACACACATTGAAACAATAAGAAAAGAGTATGATAATGGACCTTTGGAAACGGCCGAGCACGACACATACAAGTTCGAATATTTTGCCTGGCTTCGTGTCGGCAGTTTGTCACAACTTTGAGGTCGACAATTGTTGACATAAAACTCATTATTCTGCTATTGGGGTTGTGTTTTCTTTCCTTTGTGATAAGAAATACCGTTTTTGTCATTAAAAACACACTAATGCATGAAAAAAAATTCGTTATTGATGGTATTTCGATAGAATGTTTGTGAAATGTTCGGGCCGTAAAAGTGCTGTGTCATAGTAGTTCGGATGGTACATAATTTCGGATATTTTTTTTACATAATCAAATAAGAAAAACTGTTCTTTACAAATACATGTTGGTGGAAAGAAAAATATATATACTGTATATGTATAAATACAGATATAAAGTATACTTCTATTCATTATTTAAGGTGTAAGGAGTTCCTGGAATCCTACTTTTAAATGAATTCTAGTCTAGGCTCCTAATTCTTTACTTGGAGAAAGTGGTGACAAAAAGAAAAAATATAGCCAGAGTAGGCTCTGATAGTCTCATAAAACCTGATTAAAAATTTGGCTCCAAGTTTAGCTCCAGTTTCACCAAGTCGGCTCTGATTATTATCGTTTGGCAAAAGTGCTAGTACTCTCCTTTGCATTGGTTATAAATTACTATGTAATATTCTATTCTAACATATTTTAAACGAAATGGTAAATAAGTCCGCTGACCAGGGAGCATAAAGTGGTAGCAAAAAGAAAAATTTAGTCAGAGGAGGTTCTGAGCTTGATTAATACATACGTAACAAATGTGTGCTAGAAAAGTGATTAAAGACACATTTCCAATAAGAAAAAAATATCGGACCTTTCCATTTTAAATCAGGGCCTGTCCATTTCAAATCGGGGCCTGTCCATTTTCAGAAGCAACAAGCCCTGGGCCTGTCTCTTAAAATAATTTTCTTTGAGCACTGTTTGGACTGATCAGCAACCTGACATTGTAAACCCTGATCAGCAGGCAAGTTACTTGGCTTTATTTAACATCCTATTTATCATCCATACAAAACAAGTGACACTACAAATACAAATCACTTTGATGGAGCAGCTGACACATCTATAATATTTTGGTATTGGAGCAAACCAAGCAGAATCAAACATGGGTTGTATTGGTGACTGCACAGGGCTTTTTGTCTTAGAATTGTGAAGACGGCCTAGCCTGGTCATTTTGTGAAGAAAAAAAAGCGTGATAACTGTCTGATTTGTGAAAAAGTATTGAAAGATTAATTGTTAAAAGCAATATTACTCAATACATTAATACATTGTTTTTGTGGGAGGAGGACACTATAAAACTAATGTACAATTATTCAGCATAATATGTTACATTTTAGATAAACTTTATAATGTAAATGTATCCAAAACAAAACAAATATTGAGAAAGTTAAATGGACATGTTGTTAACGAAAAAAAATAAAAAAAATTGTGAAATAAATTTGCCGCAACTGTGAAAAAAATTACCAATTTTGAATTGTGAAGTAGCCGAATTTCGGCCCCTGTTATAGAAGGAAAAAAGCCCTCCTGCAGGTAAAATTTAATTACTTGATGAATGCCTGAATACAATTATTGCAGACATACAAATCTAAATAGCATAATTTGTACCTTCTTTATGATAGTTGTCTAAGTTTATATATGTACTTTCTGTGTTTTAGCTGTCTAGTTGTATTAATTATATGTATCTTCTATGTTGTAGTTATATTAGTGATATATACCTTCTGTGTTGTAGTTGTCTAAATTATATGTATATGTGTTCTTGCATAAGTTATATATACAGGTACCTTCTGTGTTGTAGTAGTAGTAGTATAATTAATATGTACTTTCTATGTTGTAGCTGTATAAGTTATATGTACCTTCTATGCTGTAATTGTCTAAGGGCAGCCTGTATGTGCTGACAGTCGTATTTCAGTTGGTCCACTCTCATCTTGGCATTACTTCGTCGTGTCGGTGGCTCCTTGTTCACCAGCATGTCAAGCCGTTCACAGTTACTCACTATGTGATCAATGTGAGCCTGGATCTCATTCTCAACAAGGTGTACATGGTTCCCTGTATAAATATACAATGTATAGTAATGTGATTTTTAAAATAGGCAATACATGTACTATAACGGAGAGTATCAAAGCGTAATTAGGATATGATTTTAATGAGATTTACTTGTCTGAAGATGACATTTTACACTATACATGGTCAAGGTCTGTGAAAACTGAATAACAATAGCAGGGTATAAATTTAGCACTTACTAAGGCCAGACTTTTTTAATTTTTAGGTTTACCGACCCGCCGACCCCAATTATTGCCGAAATCAAAAAAATAATAATAACAAGAGGTCAATGACCTTGAAGCTCTACTGATTGATTTTGATTTCAGGAAGTAGTCGCTACAGACTTGTTTTTTGAAAATCTATTTTTAATCGTGGTGGCCATCTTGAATTTCCGGCCGACCTGAAATTTTGCTAAGATCAATAAGACATTAAGAGCAACATTCCTGTGAAGTTTCATGAAAATCCGTCAGGTAGTTTCAAAGAAGTAGTCGCTACAAGTTTTCATTATATAACTCTATGTAAACAAAGCAGCCATGTTTAAGGTCAAATCAAAACGATTTTCGACAAGGACCAACATCATGTCATACTGATCATTTTAGAAAAAGTCCCATATCAATATCTCTTATTGTTTTGAAGAAGTAGTCGCTACAAACTTATTTATTTTAAATCTATTTTTAGCTGTGGAGGCCATCTTGAATTTCCGGCCGACCTGAAATTTTTCTAGGATCAACTAGACATCAAGAGCCACATTCCTGTGAAGTTTCATGAACATCCGTCAAGTAGTTTCAGAGGAGTAGTCGCTACAAGTTTTTACTATATAACTCTATGTAACCAAAGATGGCCACTGGCAGCCATGTTTAACGTCGAATCAAAATAATTTTCCACAAGGATCTACATCATGTCATGCTGATCATTTTAGAAAAAGTCCCATATCAATATCACTTATAGTTTTCAAGACGTAGTCGCTACAAACTTATTTTTTAACAAGAGGTCAATGACCTTGAAGCTCTACTGATTGATTTTGATTTCAGGAAGTAGTCGCTACAGACTTGTTTTTTGAAAATCTATTTTTAACCGTTGCGGCCATCTTGAATTTCCGGCCGACCTGAAATTTTGCTAAGATCAATAAGACATTAAGAGCAACATTCCTGTGAAGTTTCATGAAAATCCGTCAGGTAGTTTCAAAGAAGTAGTCGCTACAAGTTTTCATTATATAACTCTATGTAAACAAAGCAGCCATGTTTAAGGTCAAATCAAAACGATTTTCGACAAGGACCAACATCATGTCATACTGATCATTTTAGAAAAAGTCCCATATCAATATCTCTTATTGTTTTGAAGAAGTAGTCGCTACAAACTTATTTATTTTAAATCTATTTTTAGCTGTGGCGGCCATCTTGAATTTCCGGCCGACCTGAAATTTTTCTAGGATCAACTAGACATCAAGAGCAACATTCCTGTGAAGTTTCATGAACATCCGTCAAGTAGTTTCAGAGGAGTAGTCGCTACAAGTTTTTACTATATAACTCTATGTAACCAAAGATGGCCACTGGCAGCCATGTTTAACGTCGAATCAAAATAATTTTCCACAAGGATCTACATCATGTCATGCTGATCATTTTAGAAAAAGTCCCATATCAATATCACTTATAGTTTTCAAGAAGTAGTCGCTACAAACTTATTTTTTAAAAATCTATTTTTAGCTGTGACGGCCATCTTGAATTTCCGGCCGACCTGAAATTTTGATAGGATCAATTAGACATCAAGAGCAACATTCCTGTAAAGTTTCATGACAATCCGCCAAGTAGTTTCAGAGGAGTAGTCGCTACAAGTTTTTACTATATAACTCTATGTAAACAAAGATGGCCGCTGGCAGTCATGTTTAACGTTGAATCAAAACGATTTTTGACTAGGATCAACATCATGTAATGCTGATCATTTTAGAAAAAGTCCCATATCAATATCACTTATAGTTTTCAAGAAGTAGTCGCTACAAACTTATTTTTTAAAAATCTATTTTTAGCTGTGACGGCCATCTTGAATTTCCGGCCGACCTGAAATTTTTCTAGGATCAATCAGACATCAAGAGCAACATTCCTGTAAAGTTTCATGACAATCCGCCAAGTAGTTTCAGAGAAGTAGTCGCTACACGTTTTTACTATATAACTCTATGTAAACAAAGATGGCCGCTGGCAGCCATGTTTAACGTTGAATCAAAACGATTTTTGACTAGGATCAACATCATGTCATGCTGATCATTTTAGAAAAAGTCCCATATCAATATCACTTATAGTTTTCAAGAAGAAGTCGCTACAAACTTGTATTTTAAAACTCTATTTTTAGCTTTGGCGGCCATCTTGGATTTCACATCAACATGAATTTTTGCTAGGATCAACTAGACTTTATGGGCAACATTTCTGTAAAGTTTCATGAATATCCATCCAGTAGTTTCAGCTGTGAAGTCGCTACAAGTTTTTACTATATAACTCTATGTAAACAAAGATGGCCGCTGGCAGCCATGTTTAACGTTGAATCAAAACGATTTTTGACTAGGATCAACATCATGTCATGCTGATCATTTTAGAAAAAGTCCCATATCAATATCACTTATAGTTTTCAAGAAGAAGTCGCTACAAACTTGTATTTTAAAACTCTATTTTTAGCTTTGGCGGCCATCTTGGATTTCACATCAACATGAATTTTTGCTAGGATCAACTAGACTTTATGGGCAACATTTCTGTAAAGTTTCATGAATATCCATCCAGTAGTTTCAGCTGTGAAGTCGCTACAAGTTTTTACTATATAACTCTATGTAAACAAAGATGGCCGCTGGCAGCCATGTTTAACGTTGAATCAAAACGATTTTTGACTAGGATCAACATCATGTCATGCTGATCATTTTAGAAAAAGTCCCATATCAATATCACTTATAGTTTTCAAGAAGAAGTCGCTACAAACTTGTATTTTAAAACTCTATTTTTAGCTTTGGCGGCCATCTTGGATTTCACATCAACATGAATTTTTGCTAGGATCAACTAGACTTTATGGGCAACATTTCTGTAAAGTTTCATGAATATCCATCCAGTAGTTTCAGCTGTGAAGTCGCTACAAATAAAAGTTTACGGACAGACAGACGGACAGACGGACAGACGGACAGACGGACGGACGGACGACGGACTCCGCACCACGGCATAAGCTCTGCTGATCTCTGATCAGTAGAGCTAAAAATCTATTTTTATCTGTGACGGCCATCTTCAATTTCCGGCCGACCTGAAATTTTGATAGGTTCAATGAGACATCAAGAGCAACATTCCTGTAAAGTTTCATGACAATCCGCCAAGTAGTTTCAGAGGAGTAGTCGCTACAAGTTTTTACTATATAACTCTATGTAAACAAAGATGGCCGCTGGCAGCCATGTTTAACGTTGAATCAAAACGATTTTTGACTAGGATCAACATCATGTAATGCTGATCATTTTAGAAAAAGTCCCATATCAATATCACTTATAGTTTTCAAGAAGTAGTCGCTACAAACTTATTTTTTAAAAATCTATTTTTAGCTGTGACAGCCATCTTGAATTTCCGGCCGACCTGAAATTTTTCTAGGATCAATTAGACATCAAGAGCAACATTCCTGTAAAGTTTCATGACAATCCGCCAAGTAGTTTCAGAGAAGTAGTCGCTACAAGTTTTTACTATATAACTCTATGTAAACAAAGATGGCCGCTGGCAGCCATGTTTAACGTTGAATCAAAACGATTTTTGACTAGGATCAACATCATGTCATGCTGATCATTTTAGAAAAAGTCCCATATCAATATCACTTATAGTTTTCAAGAAGAAGTCGCTACAAACTTGTATTTTAAAACTCTATTTTTAGCTTTGGCGGCCATCTTGGATTTCACATCAACATGAATTTTTGCTAGGATCAATTAGACATCAAGAGCAACATTCCTGTAAAGTTTCATGAACATCCGCCAAGTAGTTTCAGAGAAGTAGTCGCTACAAGTTTTTACTATATAACTCTATGTAAACAAAGATGGCCGCTGGCAGCCATGTTTAACGTTGAATCAAAACGATTTTTGACTAGGATCAACATCATGTCATGCTGATCATTTTAGAAAAAGTCCCATATCAATATCACTTATAGTTTTCAAGAAGAAGTCGCTACAAACTTGTATTTTAAAACTCTATTTTTAGCTTTGGCGGCCATCTTGGATTTCACATCAACATGAATTTTTGCTAGGATCAATTAGACATCAAGAGCAACATTCCTGTAAAGTTTCATGAACATCCGCCAAGTAGTTTCAGAGAAGTAGTCGCTACAAGTTTTTACTATATAACTCTATGTAAACAAAGATGGCCGCTGGCAGCCATGTTTAACGTTGAATCAAAACGATTTTTGACTAGGATCAACATCATGTCATGCTGATCATTTTAGAAAAAGTCCCATATCAATATCTCTTGTTTTGAAGAAGTAGTCGCTACAAACTTATTTATTTTAAATCTATTTTTAGCTGTGGAGGCCATCTTGAATTTCCGGCCGACCTGAAATTTTTCTAGGATCAACTAGACATCAAGAGCCACATTCCTGTGAAGTTTCATGAACATCCGTCAAGTAGTTTCAGAGGAGTAGTCGCTACAAGTTTTTACTATATAACTCTATGTAACCAAAGATGGCCACTGGCAGCCATGTTTAACGTCGAATCAAAATAATTTTCCACAAGGATCTACATCATGTCATGCTGATCATTTTAGAAAAAGTCCCATATCAATATCACTTATAGTTTTCAAGAAGTAGTCGCTACAAACTTGTTTTTTAAAAATCTATTTTTAGCTGTGACGGCCATCTTGAATTTCCGGCCGACCTGAAATTTTGCTAGGATCAATTAGACATCAAGAGCAACATTCCTGTAAAGTTTCATGACAATCCGCCAAGTAGTTTCAGAGAAGTAGTCGCTACAAGTTTTTACTATATAACTCTATGTAAACAAAGATGGCCGCTGGCAGCCATGTTTAACGTTGAATCAAAACGATTTTTGACTAGGATCAACATCATGTCATGCTGATCATTTTAGAAAAAGTCCCATATCAATATCACTTATAGTTTTCAAGAAGAAGTCGCTACAAACTTGTATTTTAAAACTCTATTTTTAGCTTTGGCGGCCATCTTGGATTTCACATCAACATGAATTTTTGCTAGGATCAACTAGACTTTATGGGCAACATTTCTGTAAAGTTTCATGAATATCCATCCAGTAGTTTCAGCTGTGAAGTCGCTACAAATAAAAGTTTACGGACAGACGGACGGACGCCGCACCACGGCATAAGCTCTGCTGATCTCTGATCAGTAGAGCTAAAAATACAAAATTAAAAAAAAACAAGAGGTCAATGACCTTGAAGCTCTACTGATTGATTTTGATTTCAGGAAGTAGTCGCTACAGACTTGTTTTTTGAAAATCTATTTTTAACCGTGGCGGCCATCTTGAATTTCCGGCCGACCTGAAATTTTGCTAGGATCAATTAGACATTAAGAGCAACATTCCTGTGAAGTTTCATGAAAATCCGTCAAGTAGTTTCAGAGAAGTAGTCGCTACAAGTTTTCATTATATAACTCTATGTAAACAAAGATGGTCGCTGGTAGCCATGTTTAACGTCAAATCAAAACGATTTTCGACAAGGACCAACATCATGTCATACTGATCATTTTAGAAAAAGTCCCATATCAATATCTCTTATAGTTTTGAAGAAGTAGTCGCTACAAACTTATTTATTTTAAATCTATTTTTAGCTGTGGCGGCCATCTTGAATTTCCGGCCAACCTGAAATTTTTCTAGGATCAACTAGACATCAAGAGCAACATTCCTGTGAAGTTTCATCAACATCCGTCAAGTAGTTTCAGAGGAGTAGTCGCTACAAGTTTTTACCATATAACTCTATGTAACCAAAGATGGCCACTGGCAGCCATGTTTAACGTCGAATCAAAATAATTTTCCACAAGGATCAACATCATGTCATGCTGATCATTTTAGAAAAAGTCCCATATCAATATCACTTATAGTTTTCAAGAAGTAGTCGCTACAAACTTATTTTTTAAAAATCTATTTTTAGCTGTGAAGGCCATCTTGAATTTCTGGCAGATCTGAAATTTTGCTAGGATCAATTAGACATCAAGAGCAACATTCCTGTAAAGTTTCATGACAATCCGTCAAGTAGTTTCAGAGGAGTAGTCGCTACGAATTTTTGCTAGGATCAACTAGACTTTATGGGCAACATTTCTGTAAAGTTTCATGAATATCCATCCAGTAGTTTCAGAGGAGTTGTCGCTACAAATAAAATTTTACGGACAGACAGACGGACGGACGGACGCCGCACCACGGCATAAGCTCTGCTGATCTCTGATCAGTAGAGCTAATAAAATAAAAAATATATATATTACAACAGTTTATAAGACCACAAGGTGAAATTTTATGAAGCTTGCAACAAATAATCGAAATAAACCATAATAGATTGCCTTTTAATTGACTTTTACCTTGAAACTAAGATTAAAGTCATTTAATACTATTATAGAATCTTTTTTCTTTTAGACGCCTTTGTGGGAATGTTTTCATGAATTTTTTTTATTATTATTCCCTCCTCCTACCCTTCATTTTTCCAGAAAAAATCGGTAAACCTAATAATAAAAAAAAACTGGCCTAAATGCAGGTTGATTTTTGCAGAACTGAAATGCATAGAAAATGGCAATGCTCTAGGTACATGTACTGTAACTTGCAAATTTCCTTGCGTGCAACGTTCTATAGTATAACGTGAATCTGATACATCCTTTTCCTTTCAACAATGTGTGCAGTATTGGTTGAACGAAAGCATATAGGCCAAAAATAAAATTATGTTTGTTTCCCCTTCCCGACCGACCCACCGAAATTGCCGCGACCCGAATTATTTTTTCGACACTGGCTTTTTTTCTTTTTTTTTTTTTTTTTTTGAATGTGTCTTATAGGTAGCATGTATTCCAGTTTTGATCTCAAATAAAAGAAATGAAATAAAAAAAATATTTTACCTACCTACCTACCTACCCAACCCTTTTTTGCATGGGTCGGGAAGGGGAAACAAACATAATTTTATTTTTGGCCATATATATAAAATATACAGAGATATATTGATAATATGTTGAGACTTATCCTTAACAACTAGAACCCTCAAAATGTGACCGTTTTTGTTAGTGCATAAAATACACGTCTATGAACGGTAAGACAATTTTTGATATATGCCATGATATGTGCCATCCTCCTCTTGGGAGCATCTATAAACGTCCGTATGTAAAAAAAGCACCCAAAGACGTCAAATAAATGAGACTACATTTTTGTGTGCTATATTCCGTATAGGTGTCCTTTTTTAACCTGTAAATACTAGCTAGTTAATATAACTCAGATGAGAGCGGCAGTCTCACTCCACTGTGCAGGACAGTAGTACATTCCATTAGAAATCCTGTTCTTACCAAGGAAGTAGAGCGAGTCTATTTCAATATAAAAGCAAGTAAAACATCTAAAGCAGATAAATTTATTTGAAAAAAAAAACTGTCTGCATCAATTAATCCATCATAACTGTTAATTTGAATAATACAAATAACTGAAAGTTTTAAAATAATACCGTCACACCTTTTTTGACAGCTGTCAATTACCCCACCCACCAAAATACAATGTAATGTTGACATACCGGTTGTTCGTTCATATTTCCCTAGGTCACTCTGTACTTCTTGTATTAGTTTATTTGTTTGATGGTATAAAGACTCCATAATTCATCTAGTTTCTGTCTACTTTGGGAGAGAATTGTTTAACTGGACAGACAAATTGTGTATAATCCGAAAACTTGACGTGTACAAATTCCACTTCCGCTTTTTTGCTGCTGGACTTCTCTATTTATCTCTTTAAAATGAAAAAATAAATAGATATGAACACTGATGAATCCGCAAAACGTAACATAAAAATAAATTAACTTCTAAACATTTTTAATAGGATTCAACATTTTGTTTTAATTTAACTTGAATTTCAACCAATCAGAATTTCAGAAATTAGTGTTTGTTTACATTGACACCAAAATGGAGGCGAAGTAGTCAGTGTGACAGAAATTCTTCAGTAAAAGGTGATTTTACCCGACTGTCATTCATTAATCAGCTTACGAACTTCGAGAACATACACATTCGTAACCAATTATCCTGTTACAGTAAAGTAGCCTTCTCATCAAACAGTTAACATACGTCATTATTGCCATTCTTAATTTGTTTGAGTTCATGACAACTTTGAACTGTAACTGTTCAGCCTCAGGAGAGTGATACTTTTGTTATCTGCAATAATCAATAACTCATGAGAAATGGCTTCAAGTGATTCACATACAGCCGTCTTTATTGGTAACTTAAAGCCCAGTGCAAGAATCGGAGAATTAAAAACAAATCTTCACAAACTTTTGCACAAATCCCTGAAAATTAAGATCACCCTAAATGATATCAGTCTCATTAATGGAACAAAAAGATATGCAATAGTAGATGTTCACAATCAACAGAATGTTGACTATTTGCTTGAAAATTTGATAGAGTTCGAGGACAGGCAAAAGATAAAATTTGACTTCTGTACAATTGTGGATAAAGGAGTTTTTTTGCACGTTGACACAGTCAAGTCAGACGATGAGAAACAGGCGAGAGACGACTTCGAAAATGCAAAAAATCACCGCCCATTTCAAAAGCTCCATCGTTTTCCTCGTAATAGACCTGATTTTGGCAGAGCAATATCAGTAAAATCTCTCCAGTCTTCAAGATCATCAACAACAGGAGGACGATCATCGCGCCAAAGCACAAGTACTATAAAGGGAGCTAATCCAGTCATGTCTGAGTCATATCATTCTGACTTGGATGTGACCATTGATGAAGGTGAAATAAAAGATGCCTCACCCCAAGCTCCGCTCACACGGGAAGAGATTGGGGAAGTGATGAATCTACCTATCCATATGATTCCTGTAGCTGATTCCATTTTAAAGGTATACTGAAGCTAAGGCCAAAAAAAATAATAGGTGTGTTTCCTATTGCATGCTCTAAAAAAATAGGGTAGGTAGGTAGGCAATTTTTTTTTTTTTTTTTTTGGAGCAAGATATTGTGAGATTCTATGTGTATTTATCTCATAAACCCCCATACAAGTTAATGATACAACTGAAAGTTTCTCTGTGATGTCAGTTTACCTCAATATATTGTGATAAATCATTGTTAAGATCCAATTTTTTTTTTTTTATTATAAAAAGTTTTAGGGTCGGCCCCTTTAAAAATAGGATCAGTCAAACTACCGGAAACACAGGTATTTTTTTTTTTAGCCTAACTGACAACTTAACACAGATTTTGTAGATAGCAGCTTTTGATTATCCACAGTTGTCAAATTACCTCCCCTTGAAGTGTTGATACGATCCATAACAGATTATTACTTGGTAAATTTGAAACCGTTTACAGGAATATTTTGTTCTGTGATAATTGTGCTTACAAACATCAAAAATTGTATTATTATTCTGTTCCAAGATTTTATACTCGCTCAAAAACTGGCCTTTGGAAATACTTTTTGTTTTTGCTCAGTATAAACACGTAACTTTCTCACCCCAACACTGCAGTTATTTGAAATGCTGATATTCTATCATAAATGGTAACTCAAAGACCACACGGAAATCCAGCAAATGAGACCGACTGAATAAGAAGGTTGGTTGGGTAAGTTTACCCTCGAAATTGAACAGTTTTGACGCTTAAATCACAAAAATTACTAAGTTTGACAAAGTTTTATACCAGGTGTTTTCAAACATATTTTGAAATAAATGTTTTTCATGTTCATGTACAGGTATACATATAGATGGCACTTTATTGTATCGCCTTTTCGAAGAAAAGTGTAATACATAGGGATCACTTAGTCGTCCGTCCGTCATGAAAACTTAACGTTGGCTATCTCATTTCTTGATATTTCTTCATCAAACTTTCAGTATGTACTTATCATGACAACATCAACATGACCATACTAAAATATAAAGGTCAAGGTCAAACTGAAGGTGAATATGGGTTAAAAACTCGATTTTTCTTCACGAAAGCTTAACGTTGGTTATACCTTTCTCATTTCTTGATATTTCTTCATCAAACTTTCAATATATTCTCATCATGACAACAATGACATGACCATACTAAAATATAAAGGTCAAGGTCACACTGAATGTCATTATATGGGTTAAATACTAATTTTTTTCTTCACGAAAACCTAACATTGGCTATAACTTTCTCATTTCTTGATATTTCTTCATCAGACTTTCAATATGTGCTCATCATGACATGACCATAACATATAAAGGTCAAGGACACACTGAATGTCATTATAAGGATTAAATACTCATTCTTTTCTTCACGAAAACTTAACATTGGCTATAACTTTCTCATTTCTTGATATTTCTACATCAAACTTTCAATATATACTTGTCATTACAACATTGTCATGGTCATACTAAAATATAAAGGTCAAGGTCACACTGAAGCTCATTATATTGTCAATTATGCATGATAAAACCTATTTATAGTGTAATCCTTAAATGTGCACTATACATGCTTTGAATAACCACTGATAATACCCTAACGACATGTGATGCAACCATACAATCATTCTTTTTTGTCACCTGAAATATCAAATTAAGTCATGTTTGCCGGATTGTTTGCATTACAACTTATTTTAACGTGGCCACTAGACCAATACATCCTTAACCCGCTACATATATAATGGACTGTTCCTTCTTTGAATTAAGACCATTCCATTTATGTGACAAAGGGGTGTTTTGGGGGAAATGACTGATCAGCAGCCAGACATTGTAAACCCTGATCAGCCTGCGAGTTACTTGCTGGCTGATCTGGGTTTACAATGGACACAAAGGCTATTATAGTCGTGCTTAGCGGGTTAAGGGTTAAAAACAATCCAACTGTTTATCTTCCTTTTTTTTGCCTCCTCCTATGGAACTTTTTAAAAAAAAAAATATCCGCATACCAAAAAACTAAAAAAAAGTGGCTTTACAGTTAAGTTTTCTTTTGGCTGCATATAACAACAATGTGGTGGACATAATGTACAAACATTATATATATATATATATAGTTAACAGAATGTATTATTATGATAACAATGTGTTTGACAGAATGTAAATTTAAACTGTTATCATCATGAAAACAATGTGATTGACAGAATGTAAATATGTTATTGTCATGACAACAATGTCATTGACAGAATGTAAATCTGTTATTGTCATGACAACAATGTCATTGACAGAATGTAATACTGTTATTGTCATGATGACAATGTGAGTGATAGAATGTAAAACTCTTATAGTCATGACAACATTGTGGTTGACAGAATGTAAATCTGTTATAGTCATGACATCAGTGTATTTGACAGAATGCAAAACTGTTATCGTCATGACAACAATGTGGTTAACAGAATGTAAAACTCTTATAGTCATCACATTAGTGTAATTTACAGAATGTAAATCTGTTATTGAAAACAGTGTAACTGACAGAATATAAATCTGTTATTGTCATGATGACAATGTAACTGACAGAATGTAAATCTGTTATTGTCATGATTACATTGTAACTGACAGAATGTAAATCTGTTATAGTCATGACAACAGTGTAACTGACAGAATATAAATATGTTATTGTCATGATGACAATGTATAATTGGACAGAATGTAAATCTGTAATTGTCATGATGACATTGTAACTGACAGAATGTAAATCTGTTATTGTCATGATGACATTGTAACTGACAGATGCAAATCTGTTATTGTCATGATGTGTAATTGACAGAACGTAAATCTGTTATTGTCATGATGACAATGTAACTGACAGAATGTAAATTTGTTATTGTCATGATGACAATGTAATTGACAGAATGTAAATCTGTAATTATCATGATGACATTGTAACTGACAGAATGTAAATCTGTAATTATCATGATGACATTGTAACTGACAGAATGTTAATCTGTTATTGTCATGCTGACAATTAATTGACAGAATGTAAATCGGTTATTGTCATGATGACAATGTAATTGACAGAATGTAAAACTGTTATCATCATAACAACAGTGTGGTTAACAGAATATATAAATCCATCATCGTCATGGCAATTAACTATGTCATTGACAGAATATAAAACCATCATCATGACAACAATTTGATTGATAAAAAGTTTTCAATTACAGGACGACTCTGATGACTCCGGAACTCAGATGGAGAACCCGCATAACCACTCCATCTCTACGATCGGAGATGAATCACCAGTCTCCGAGTACGAGGACCCTCCGGGCTCTGTGATAGACCTGCGACACATCAGTCGTTCTTCAATGATCAGTCGTGCTTCAATGAACAGTCGTGCGTCGATGAAAACGAAGGTGACTCCTAAGATACACAGGAGACAGAGTAGTGTTCGACGTAGGTTTTCTTATTTTTCTTACAGTGCTCCAGACGTGTATCTGCGTAATTACGCATATTTTTTCACCAAAAATGCATTAAAAGTAAAATTAATGCTTACAAAAATGCTTTCAAAAATTGCCAATAAATATTGAGAACTAAATTACCGCGTACACTCTTAAATAACTTAAAAAATCTTGAGTGCGTCCAGTCATACTTAGTAGATGCTTATTGAAGTTTAAGGTACTGAAATTCAGAATGGCAATCAAGACATTCAAGTGCCTCTAGCAGATCTTTATAAAGTCCTTTCTGTCGGCTGTTGGACACAAACTAATGCCATTTAAAAAGGACAGGCGGCAATGTTGAATGAATGGATATATTAGGGGAAGAGGAAATACGCAGTATTTTATGGCAATGACTAAAAGTAACAGTTTTACATTACTGCTTTGTCCAAACCTTGATTTTAGGAATACACATGTAAAGGTAAATACAGGGTTCCCACTGGTTCTTGAAATCCTTGAAAGTACTTGAATTTGAAAAAAATAATTCAATACCTGGAAAGTGCTTGAAAATCTGATAAGGTACTTGAAAGTCCTTAAATTCTGGATTTTTGCTGTTCATCCCAAAAATGACTATTAGTTGTGCGTTCCTAGAATATTTGTTGCTGTTTTGGGCATTACATTGTACCTCCATGCCGAAAAAACCATGTCGCTTGCTCGAATATTAGTCCTTGAATTTTGGAAAAAATATCCTTGAAAGTCCTTGAAAAGTCCTTGAATTTGGCCTTCCAATAAGGGTGGGAATCCTGTAAATATGTTATGTAACTATTTGTTCATGCGTACAACATTGTGCTGAAAGCTATTAAAGGAAAGCTGGGAATAGTTACTATTGCATTTATGGGTTTATGGAAAAAACATGATGGTGATGGTAAACAAATAAATGGAGCGCTGTGGTCTAGTGGTAGAGCGTTGGTTCATGATTCAAAAGTCATGGGTTCGATCCCCGCCATGACCATGTGTGTGGTGTCCCTGAGCAAGACACTTTATCTGCATTGCTTAGTACCGGTTCTAGCCAGGTAGACAATCAAGAAGTACCTTAGAAGCGAATCGCTTACAACAGGTATAGAGTACAGTAAAGTTTCATAATCTTGCTTGGTGTGTATTTCAAATTATCTGGAGCACTGTCTTATTTATAGACTTTGTATTTATCAAATGAGGTTTCATGTATGCTGTTTTATAACATTTCATATTTTTATTATTACATATGAGTAATTATTTAGCGAGTAACTCAAACAAATGATGTAATTGTTATAAAATGAATATTTATAATTACAATAATGTCTTTTATGTGTTTGTTTCATATAAATCTTCATAATTTTCTTGCTAAATGATTCAACTTGCTTAAAGGGACACATGGCAATCTTGAAGTGTTTCAAATGGGCGTCTCGATTTATATATCCAGTATGACTTTACTTTTACCCTGGTTACATTTAAATAAATCAAATTTTAAGTATTCACTATTTCGTCTTATTATACATGTACTATAAGTTTTAATATATTATTGGTGCAATAATATAAAAAATTAATGATATGAAAAAAACAAATTGCTTAATGCTATTCTTATAATCAATATTAATGATTGAATAAATGCAAGTTATGCAGAAAAACTAGCGGGCCTCGTGGGTTTTTAAAAAAAACAAAGATTGCCTTTTAAAAATAAAGATTGCCGTGTGTCCCTTTAATAGCTGTTTTTATGAAACCAACACTTGTTTATTGATTTGTGTACATGTTCAAAATGTCTTCAGTCATTTATTGTACATTAACTCAATTGAAAATTACCATTGCTGACATCTAATTGAACACCTTTGGTGCATTTTATATTTCGACATAAAAAATACAACAAATTCACATACTTTTGTTCCATTATTATTATACTTTTCGACTATGCTTGTGAAAATTAAATGAAGGCCAAGACATTTGGCATTATGCCAAATTGTGTCAGTCCAGTTTGGCATAAAAGCTAGCTACACTACTGGCTACCTGTTTTATGCATAAGCGCAGTGTTCATGGACACAATAGTACATTAGTTCACTTCAGTTCATTTGGCAGAGTTTGCGAAGTTTTATTCTGTTTCATTTATTGGATTGCATAATTACCTGGTAAGCTATAGAGCTTCCAAATACTTTGTCACTGTTTCAATTTATGTTTTATTAAGATATTTTAACTTTAACTTTTTAATTTTCATCTTTCTTCATCAAACTGTGCATATGTTCAGTGATATCAAGAAGTCAACTTCTGCCTTAAAAAGTACAGAGAACTTAACATAACTCAGAAGCTTAACTCGAGTCAAAGCTTAACTTGAACTTGATTTGAAGCTTAACTTGAACTCGAGTCAAAAGCTTAACTTGAGTCATAAGCTTAACTTGAGTCAAAAACTTAACTCGAGTCAAAAGCTTAATTTGAGAGTCCAATGTTTAACTTGAGTCAAAAGATAAACTTGAGTCAAAGCTTAACTTGAGTCAAATGCTTAAGCCAAAAGCTTAACTTGAATCAAAAGATAAACTTGAGAGTCAAAAGCTTAACTCTAATCAAAAGGTTTTCTCGAGTCAAAACTTAACTTGAAACTTAACTTGAACTCAAGTCAAAGCTTAACTTGAACTTGAAAGTCAAATGTTTAACTTGAGTCAAAAGCTAAACTTGAGAGTCAAAAGCTTAACTCAAGTCAAAAACTTAAATTGGGAGTCAAATGTTTAACTTGAGTCAAAAGCTAAATTTGAGTTCAATCTTAACTTGAGTCAAAAGCTTAACTTGAGAGTCGAAAGCTTAACTTGAGAGTCAAAAGCTTAGCTTGAGTGAAACGCTTAACTTGAGAGTCAAACGATTAATTTGAAAGTAAGAAAATTAACATTAGCTTCATGCAAGTCAGGTTTTAGAAGTAAAATTTTAATAAGTGGCGAAGGATCTTCCAATGCTTCAATGTCGCTTGTTTAATTTACAATGTATTGATCAGTATTTTAATAAAACACTGCATATGAGATTATCAGTCATATTTTTTAAATCTTTATTTTGTAGGTGATTCAAAATCAGCACTTAGACGAGATTTCTTTAAATCCCTTGATCGTCAAATAGGTAAGCTTTGTTGTTTAATTTGTAAAATATTTATGTCTTTTTAATTACTTTTATGCATGTTTTTTTGCTACTGTTCTACAGCTACTTGAGTGACGGCAGAAAACAATGATCATGGCTCCAGCGAAAAATGGAGTGTTTACAAGAGAATTTGCAGCAACTCTGCAGTTCTGCAGGTGAGATGGTTCTATGCTCATTCTCCTCATTTTTATCTAGATGTAAATGGAGAGTGAGTCTGGAAGGTTCATTCCTGTTGGTGCCATATAACCTTTTTGTGTTGGTGTGCCGTAAATCCCCAATTCAACTGAACTCTGCAGATCTGCATCTTGTAAAGTATATCTGTATATCTGAATTTTCCTAATAAGATTGGAGCATTTTATGCCCATATATGCGACTGTTTGGAGCGCTGGTTTCTGCCGAAGGATTTTGAAAGTTTTATCAATATTAATCAAGATCCAATCTCAGTTTTCGTGCTAGTGATAGTTAAAATTGTAGTAATTTCGTTTAATTTCAAAATTGATTTCCATTAAAATAGATATCTGGGGCCAACGTCAATATTATTAACGTCAGTATTATTAACCCAGATTATACACTTTTTATTTCTATCTTACCCTCAAGTTGGCATAAAGCCACTTTTCAAAATTAATAACTGAGATAATTTAACTTTTGAAGAAATGGGGGTTAGGATAATAAAAAAAATAATAAGGGATTAGGAAGAACAAACTAATTTAAATAGTGGGATTTAAAAGAAGAACACAGACATAATAATAAATAGATAGGAAACTGCGAAATTTATCTCAATTTCCATAGGAAACTGTGATCTCAATTTCATTTCCATAGAAAACTGTGAAATTTATCTCAGTTTCAATAGGAAACTGTGAAATTTATCTCAAGAACAAAATAAATAGTAGTATAAGGAAGAACTCGATAATTTAAATATGGGGTGTAGGGGTGGGAAGAACAAAATAATTTACAAAGGGGTTTTGGGATAAATAGTGGGGTTAGAAAAAAAGCAGGCAATTGTATATGTTTGGTTGTTTTGATACATGAAGATGTCTAACACAGACCTCAAGCTCGCCATGTGTTCCAGTTATGTATCTGTTTTACTCCTAGGTCTGAAATCATGGGGTTTTCAGAGCTATTGCAACAATCATAAATATGATGCCCTGAATTGTAAGGTTTATGATAGCTTATTATAACCTTCAGGCCTATAGCGATGCAAATAAACATGTTTTTACCCTACGTGTCATATTGTACATCCAGGTATTGCAACTCCCGCGACAGATGGACAGAGAACCAACAGAAGCTATGACCATGATGATGAAGAAGGCACACCTTACTTCAAGGTAGTTATGACGTACATATATATTCATCATTGTTAGCACCAGGGGTGCTCTTAAACAATTCTGAAATGGAAGCACTTATTAAGAACTAATATTAACTTAAGGTCTCACTGCACAGTGAAGTTTTACTATGTTGGCCTATATGAATAAAGTTTACAGGGCCATTCTGAACAGGAAGTTTCCAAGCTAAAAGTTACTTTTTTATGTAACCAAGTCATTTGCCCTCACAAAACTCTACAAAATCTGGCACGTTGACCAGGTTTTTAGCTCTACTGATCAGAGATCAGCAGAGCTTATGCCGTGGTGCGGCGTCCGTCATCCGTCTGTCTGTCCGTAAACTTTTATTTGTAGCGACAACTCCTCTGAAACTACTGGATGGATATTCATGAAACTTTACAGAAATGTTGCCCATAAAGTCTAGTTGATCCTAGCAAAAATTCATGTTGATGTGAAATCCAAGATGGCCGCCAAAGCTAAAAATAGAGTTTTAAAATACAAGTTTGTAGCGACTACTTCTTGAAAACTATAAGTGATATTGATATGGGACTTTTTCTAAAATGATCAGCATGACATGATGTTGATCCTTGTCAAAAATCATTTTGATTCAACGTTAAACATGGCTGCCAGCGGCCATCTTTGTTTACATAGAGTTATATAGTAAAAACTTGTAGCGACTACTCCTCTGAAACTACTTGACGGATTGTCATGGAACTTTACAGGAATGTTGCTCTTGATGTCTAATTGATCCTAGCAAAAGTTCAGATCTGCCAGAAATTCAAGATGGCCGTCACAGCTAAAAATAGATTTTTAAAAAATAAGTTTGTAGCGACTACTTCTTGAAAACTATAAGTGATATTGATATGGGACTTTTTCTAAAATGATCAGCATGACATGATGTTGATCCTTGTGGAAAATTATTTTGATTCGACGTTAAACATGGCTGCCAGTGGCCATCTTTGGTTACATAGAGTTATATAGTAAAAACTTGTAGCGACTACTCCTCTGAAACGACTTGACGGATGTTCATAAAACTTCACAGGAATGTTGCTCTTGATGTCTAGTTGATCCTAGAAAAATTTCAGGTCGGCCGGAAATTCAAGATGGCCGCCTCAGCTCAAAATAGATTTAAAATAAATAAGTTTGTAGCGACTACTTCTTCAAAAGTATAAGAGATATTGATATGGGACTTTTTCTAAAATGATCAGTATGACATGATGTTGGTCCTTGTCGAAAATCATTTTGATTTGACGTTAAACATGGCTACCAGCGGCCATCTTTGTTTACAAAGAGTTATATAATGAAAACTTGTAGCGACTACTCCTCTGAAACAACTTGACGGATTTTCATGAAACTTCACAGGAATGTTGCTCTTAATGTCTAATTGATCCTAGCAAAATTTCAGGTCGGCCGGAAATTCAAGATGGCCACCACAGTTAAAAATAGATTTTCAAAAAACAAGTCTGTAGCGACTACTTCCTGAAATCAAAATCAATCAGTAGAGCTTCAAGGTCATTGACCTCTTGTTTTTTTTAAATTGGAGTGGTGTCCTCCAATGCACTACTTTGGGCTTTAACTCAAGAGTTTGGATCAGAATTCCTACTCTTCTTCAACACCCATAAAACTGTCACATTTTGGTGGCAATGTCATCTAATAGCTGCACATCCAATTTCAGACTCTGTTCATCTCATCTGCAACAACAATAAACATATCTGTCAGCAGTTATTAAAAATATCACACTACTACTTTTTAAGGCCTAAGAATTATCCTACCGTGGGTTTCAAGGGAGCTAACTTTGTAGTGAGACCTTTAGTGATTTAAGAAGTGGTGATTTTGCACTTGACAGCCTTAATCAGAATTTAATTTTAAATTCATATGACGTTGATATGCAGTATAACTACATTCTAAACATAATTGTCTTTAATTAGAGACCATTTGCAGACTGTTGCTTTAACCCTTTCGCTGCCACAGTCCAAAACATTGATTTTACAACCAGTGTAGACCCAGATCAACATGCATATCATGTGCAGGATGATCAGGATTGACACTGTTCGCCACTCAGTAAGAGAGTTCTCCAAAACACTTTTTACATAAAACATTACCGGAAGGTTTAAATACAAATTTTAGCAGACGACATTTGCAATTTGGCGGCGAAAGGGTTAAGAAATGACGATTTCAATAGAATTACCAATGAAAGTGCTTACGTGAAATTTCGAGTATTTTCTATGTAAATCTCCGATTTATTACGTCGCTGTTAAGAAGCTTTGCTTACCTTTTCCCAGTTGCCATTAACCCAGTACTGAGTACCGCCTTGTATCCCAGGTGCCATAAACTGGTGCTGAGTACCGCCTTGTATCCCAGGTGCCATAAACTGGTGCTGAGTACCGCCTTGTATCCCAGGTGCCATAAACTGGTGTTGAGTACCGCCTTGTATCCCAGGTGCCATAAACTGGTGCTGAGTACCGCCTTGTATCCCAGGTGCCATAAACTGGTGCTGAGTACCGCCTTGTATCCCAGGTGCCATAAACTGGTGCTGAGTACCGCCTAGTATCCCAGGTGCCATAAACTGGTGCTGAGTACCGCCTTGTATCCCAGGTGCCATAAACTGGTGCTGAGTACTGCCTTGTATCCCAGGTGCCATAAACTGGTGCTGAGTACCGCCTTGTATCCCAGGTGCCATAAACTGGTGCTGAGTACCGCCTTGTATCCCAGGTGCCACAAACTGGTACTGAGGACTGCCTTGTATCCCAGGTGCCACAAACTGGTACTGAGGACTGCCTTGTATCCCTGGTGCCACAAACTGGTACTGAGGACTGCCTGGTATCCCAGGTGCCATAAACTGGTACTAAGGACTGCCCAATAACAACACCAAGTTACAGAATGGTATTTTGACATTGGCTAACTGGCCATTTAATAAGAGGGCGCTTATTAACATACACATTGTAAAGAATGAAGGGGCGCTTATAATGGCAGGGGTGCTTTAAGGGATGAATATGGTATAACAAAACAATTATATTATCTAAAGTAGTGAATTTTAGGAGATCTTGAATTGAAGAGACTTATTTTTATATTCAATTAAAAGGGGATTTTTTTAATATTGTGTTTTGCCTTTAATTGTGAAAAACCTTTGCTGTTACTTGTCTTATCAATAAATAAAGATCAAGTTTCACTCCTGTTCATAATGACTGAGTCACATGACAGTCACATGACAGCAAGGAGTCACTTCCTCACTTCCTTGCTGTCATGTGATGTCACATATAATTCATACCAAACCTGTTGTGTTAAAGGCAGGAGAGATAGTGTACAACCAGGACATGAGTAAAGAGTTCAAAGCATACACGGGTAATTACACGCTGAAACAGATGAGGGAGCACGTGGCACGCTGTATTTGTGGATATCTCAACTCCGGACAGAGGGGCATGCTTCTTGTTGGCGTTCAAACAAATGGTAAGTAATTTCTTAAAGACTGGTAAATTAAAATATCAAAAGTCATAAAAGTATTTAAAAATATTTAAAGTTATTGCTTTAAATATTTTATCACAAACACTCACATAGATAAATATATACTTACTTTGTTACCTTGTGCCCGGTGAGCGTCCGTGACCAAGTGGTTAGAGTCTCTGACTTGTAATCACTTGCACGTCACCTTTGTTGTTTAATTGTTAGGAATCTTTATGTGAGGAAGCTATCCAGCTGGCTTGCAGAAGGTCAGTGGTTCTACCGAGGTGCCCGCCCATGTACGAAAATTTCCCAGAGTAGCACCGGGGCTCTTCCTCCACCAATGGAAGCTAAAAAGTTGCTATATGATCTTAGCTGTTGGTGCGACTATAAAATTCAATTCAATTCAATTACCTTGTGCTCAACAAAAATACTGCATTCTGTAATATACCAGCAATCAACCTGGCAAAATGGTTCTTGTTTTAGTACAGGTAATATTTGCGTAACAAACATGTAAACAAATGCTTCTTTGTTTCTTTAAAGAAACTAACCCACCAAATAACAGTAAAATTACTCTACAAAACCGTTTATCAAAACTTATTCCAGATTTAGGTCATAGAATAATGTATGTGATGAGCTAAAATATAGTTTTATTTAAAATACCTTAGACTGAATATGCGTAAAATGAATTATGAGTTGTTAACTCTTAATTCGACACTCCAGTTTTGGCTGGTTAACAGGTTAAAGCCATTTATATTGTGTCTATAGAGTTTGGATTCTCAAAATATGTAAATATATATACCCCGTCCTCAGCAGATTTAGAAAGTGTACATAAAAATTATGTTAAAAAATTTGGCTTTTGGGATGTGGTTTAAACAAATTTTAACAGATCATGGTCTGACAAAAATTGGTCACAAAGTCTTAGATATTTCATATATTGCTTGTAGTATAAGCACATGGTCCTCTACAAAGTTTGTTCAAATGGTGAAACTCATGATATCAAATGTGACCGCGCCCAAGGGGTCACAGAATTGGAAAATATTTAAAAAAAAAAAAAGTTCTGAAACTACAAGAGCTAGAGGTATAATATTTTGCAGGTAGGATTTGTTTATGGTCCTGTATGAAGTGGTGACCCTTGGGTCAGTTTTAACCCTGCCCTAGGGATAACATGTTTTACATCATTGCTTATGCATAGAAAAAAAAAGTTCTGAGAACCATAATGCATATAGCTCATGGTGTTTTTTTTATGAGAGAAGAACTTTGTGGTTTTTAGAAAAGAGCCTAAACGTTTTCCCTAACTATGTCAATGTAAAACATAGCATAAGCTTTTGAACCTCTATCAAGTTTGTTCAAATGGTGACCTCTGGGATCAAATTCGCCTTACCCCAGGGGTCACTATCACATGTTTTAAATAGACGTACATAGGGAAAACTTGAAAAAAACATCTTCTATAAACATAGCATAAGCTTTTGGACCTCTACCAAGTATGTTCAAATGGTGACCTCTTGGATCAAATTGGCCTTACCCCAGGGTCACTATCACATGTTTTAAGTGACCCTTCATTAAAATTAGCCTTAGGCTGCATCAGGGGTCACAGTTTTACATAGACTGATATAGGGATCTTCCCTGAACTTGCCAGACCTCTTTTTATCTAACCCACCTCTGCTACTATTGCATATGTCTACACTGTTCAATGTCATCAGGTAAGCGATTTACGACCAGCACAGGGCAATTTGGCCTTTTGTTTCATTATATGGTTATGGTGACCTTGACCTTTGACCCCAGAATCAATAAATAATGTTTTCTATTTCAGTTGTTGTTATGGGAATAGAATGTTACATCCAGAAATGATCTTCATTTATATTTCTTTTAGGTTCCCGAATTATGGAGAGCTCTTTATGTGTAACGTCACTGCACACTTATACTTCTTGTCACCGGCTTGATATAAGAATTAGTTTGATTAAAGGGACACACGGCAATCTTGATCTTTTAAAAACTCACGGCATCCCGTTAGTATTTCTACAACCTGAACTTGTTCAGTCATTAATATTAATTGTAAGAATAGTACAAAGTAAATTATTTTTGCATATTATTAACTTCTGGTTATATTGCACCAATAATATATTTAAACATTTGATAGAATGACGAAGAAAACTGAAATCTGAAATTTTTATTTAATCATATGCAAGCAGTTTTAAAATCAAAATGATACAGGATTAATCTATCGATGTGCTAAATTTAATGCTTTATATAAAATTCAAGATTGTCTTATATCCCTTTAAAATACTCGTCCTGTTTTAGGTGTTGTTGTGGGAATCGAATGTGACGCCCAGCAAGAGGAGAGATATAGGAAGCATTTTATGGATGCTGCCAAAGAAATCTACCCACCCATATTTGCCGAAGACTATTCAATACATTTTTCACCATTACTTGAAGATAACGGGAGACAACATCGTAAGTAATCTGCCCAAAATCAAATTGCACGGGCATTTGTGTTCTAGGATCAGATTGTCACTATTTTAGAAAGGAAATAGCTCTTTACCTAGTTCTGACTGTTAATGAGAGCATGATACTTATTCCTATTGTGTGGTTAGTGAAGATTAGTGCTCAAGTGATAGCAGTGAAGAATAGCGCCTGGGTGATAGCAGTGAAGAATAGAGCCTGGGTGATAGCAGTGAAGAATAGTGCCCGGATGATAGCAGTGAAGAATAGTGTCCGGGTGATAGCAGTGAAAATTAGTGCCCAAAACCCTTTTCATGACACTAACTTTCATTACACCGATATTTAGAGAATATTACCGGTATGTCAGTGCCTTTTACTGTCAATTTATTAGGCGAGGCTTAGAAAACAAAGTCTTTAAGAATAGTGAGGCTCTGCTGAGCTATTCTGTGTTTACATGGTGAGCCTGATAAACTTGATAGTAAAAGGCACTGAAATAATATTCTTTTTATCATGTTTAAAGGGACACTGTCCGTAAGTAAGCAGATATTGAACATAACCAAATAACTGTCTGACTTTTATTCAGTGAAATATATACACGAAAACATGAGCATAGACACTAAGAAGTCTGTAGTAATACATTCGTGAGTTTGAAAAAAAAAAGCTTAAATTAATATTTGTAAATAAGTGGGACCCACCGTATTTACCTTTTCTGCGATCACGTGACTTCCATTAGCGCATTACGTTTTCATCATAGTATTTACAACAATATGTATAGCCCGCTTAGCTCAGTTGGGAGCTAGGTCGACCACTTTACGTTCACTATTATTACCGCGAGTGTAATTTTAGTTTGGGCTGCGAGTTCAAACGCCCGAAATGGTTTCTCTTTTTTTTTGTACCGCGACTGAATTCCATCAAACAATCCTGCTTTAATTAGTAAATATTCAGTAATGTTTGGTGTGTAATGTTTGCGAACATAATTAGTGTGTGTTTTATAAGCTAAAAGTTACGGACAGTGTCCCTTTAACTACTGAGAAGTTTTGAAAAAAATAAATAAAAAAAATTTACAATTCAGAATGTTATTATGTGTCTCGAAAAGTGTGTGAGTCACATGTGAGGTGTGTGCTATGACTGAGTCACATGTGAAGTGTGTGCAATGACTGAGTCACATGTGAAGTGTGTGCAATGACTGATTCACATGTGAAGTGTGTGCTATGACTGAGTTAGATGTGAAGTGTGTGCAGTGACTGAGTCACATGTGAAGTGTGCAATGACTGAGTGACATGTGAAGTGTGTGCACTGACTGAGTCACATGTGAAGTGTGTGCAATGACTGAGTCACATGTGAAGTGTGTGCAATGACTGAGTCACATTTGAAGTTTGTGCAATGACTGAGTCACATGTGAAGTGTGTGCGATGACAGAGTCACATGTGAAGTGTGTGCAATGACTGAGTCACATGTGAAGTGTGTGCAATGACAGAGTCACGTGTGAAGTGTGTGCTATGACTGAGTCACATGGGCGTGTAGTTGTAGATTACTTCTTAGACACTTTTGTGAAAATTAAATACTTAGAAATGATACAGGACATTTTAAATTATGAGTAAAATGAATGTATAATCTATTGTTATAGAACCTTGTAGGATATATTCTATATGCATAACCTCATGTTTTCATGTTTGTGTATGAACTGAGTGAAGATCTGTATTTGTATATTGCTGCAGGGTGAGATAATGAGGTAATGTATAATGTTATATTACCCCTGTTTATCTAGCATGCTTTTATATATTAACCTGCTTCAGGGTGGCTATACCATGTGCCATTTTGTTACATACACGCCTTACAAAGGAATTCAGGTAGATTTTTTTCTTCATTTCTTTGTGAATACTGTATGGATTTTGATTGAATAAAGCCTCGGTATATCATTGGACAGGGCCTTGGCTTTATAGCTACAGAACACTTCACCGCATGTGTTTGCTCCCTGAGGGAGGTATGTCTGATGGGAAACGTCATTCTTCATCTCATCTCCCTCTGAGGTGCTGTCCCAATATAAACTAATATGATGTGTTATTGGGATGTTAAAACCCATTTCATTTCATTTGATCCAATACAGTGCACATACCTCTACTAATCAAGACCTTTACTCCGCCACTAGTGACAAACTGATTTTTCTGCACTTTCTGAGAATACCTTAATCAAGCTTTCAGAACTGACCAAAACCAGTTTGAACAAGTTTGATTAGGATTTTAAATCTCAGAAAGTGCCGGAATATCACTTTGTCATAGCTGCCGTGGAAGTGGCTTGCTAAGTAGAAGTATTTCTATAGATATGTGATTAATATTTGATCAAAAACCATTCAGTATTCACTAGGAAATAATAAAAACCTACCTGAATCAAACCTTTTGTTTACCTTTTTCTTAGCCATGTATCCAATCAAAAAGTCACATGGTTTAACCACCCTGTGCTTGTTTGACCTTTACTGTAGTGCTATTAATGAGCGATAATACCAGCTGTTAGATTTATAGATTTACGTGTAACCTGTAGATTAATGTAGATTTTTAATAACCATTTTGACTTGCAACAATTTGCTGTTATTGACTGTAATCTGTTTGTCATTTGTGTTGAAAATATAAACAAGCCTTAATATGGCTTAATTAGCCAACGGTAACAAATTCAAACACGTAAGTATTTGTATCCATATAAGGAATTGCCTGTTTTAAGATTTAAGCTAAGCCACAATTTACTACTTGGATTTTTAAAAAAAATAACCTCAGTCTTCACGCTAATTATTTTAGACCACTAGCCCAGTCGGGCTAAACACTTGGAATTTTCACTAGCCCGAAAAACTTTCCACTAGCCCGAATTTTCTTATCTGAAAAATCACATTTCAATAGACCTTACATTGAGAATCATATGCATTGATATAGAATTGATGTAACACTAATCTAATTAGAATACTAAATATGCATAGAAAATACAGGAACTTTCAAATATTTGTTTTAATTTTTTTTATATCTAATTTAAAGTGTTTGTGAGATTATGTAGCAATCTAAAAATACAAGTAATTAACAAAAATAAAACTAATCTGAATTTGAATGCAGCTTCCATTGATAAATAAGAAAAGAAACACAAACCATAAGATTTAGGTTTACTTTAAAATTTCAAAAATTGTTACTAATAAATAAAATTGCTGGATTAAGATTGCAATTTAAAACACTTTTTTATCCCTGTGATCAATGATGGATATAGCTAATAAATCGCATATGGCGTTTGTAATGTCCCTAATTAGGCTAATATGAATTAAACAAGAGCTTTAGGCCTTGATCAAAATTGAAAAAAAAAGAAAAGATTTACTGTTGTGTAACCTACATTTAAAAATTCGAAACTACCGATACTCCTGTCTTTTCTGCAAAGCTTAAAAGAAAAATCACCTAGAGTGCCGAGGGGTTCCAAATGAAAATTGTTCCAGTGCAATTTTTACAGCTTGATTAATTTCGAAATGGCGGAAACTAATTTGAAAACAAATGTTTTGGATTATTTTGGAAGTTTTGATTACAACTGGAAATATTCACTCGACCGGTCGGGCTTACTAGATGCAATTTTAACTCAACCGGCAAGTGATTCACTCGACTCGGGCTTCGGGCTAGTGGGTTAATTCGAAGACTGTAACCTTATTATGCCTTCCAAAAAGGAGCATATTAAACCAGTCACCACTTTCGCCTGTCCATCCTTCCGGATTCTTGTCCAGAGCATAACTTGAAAACTACAAAAGGGACCAAAATGAAATTTCACATAATGATAAAGGGCAATGAGATGACATGCAAAGCATACGAACCATGACTCAATCTTCATTCAAATTAGAGTTACTGCCCATAGTAATTTTATACTTATAATTATTGTCCGGAGCATAACTTGAAAATTAATACTGGAACAGGAATGAAACGTCACATAATGATAGAGAGTAATGTGATAAGAGGAAATGTAGTACATAAAAGCCATAATTCTATATTCAGTCAAATTAGAGTTATTGGTGTTTGTTATGTAATACTTGCAGTTCTTGTTCGGAGTATAACTTAAAAGCTACTAATGTGAGTGGAATGAAACTTCATACAATGAAAGAGGGTAACGAGAGAAAGTGCAAAGTGTGAGAACTATAATGTTGTCTTCATCCAATTCAGCGTTAATGCCCTTTGTAATTTTATGCTTATAATTCTACCGATATTCTTGTTTTAGGACCCTATTCATTAGCTGATGTCAATGTTTGAAAACATTGGTAAAATCAATTTGTAAATGTTGAAAAAAGTATGGTATCTTTGTCAAGTTGAGTGCTTTGTCATTCTGGTTATTTCCCCTTGTGTTGAATTATAAATGGTAACTTTGTCAAGTAGAACACTTTTTATTCTGTTTATTATACATCCGCTTCACAAAGAAAAGTGGGGGCTATAAAGAAGTCCCGCTGTCCATTACATCACGTCAGGTCCTGTCACGTCATGCAACATGTTCTGTAACACATTTTATTACCTTTATTTTCTCAGTTTCCAATGGATTGTTCCCAAATTTTGATGACCTGATGATCTTATATTGTATCAGGTCCCATAACACACTTTTCTCAAACAGTTCCGCATGGATTGTTCCCAAACTTAATATACACATAACAACTGATGACCTTATGTTCCTCTACATCACACATTTTTGATTGTCTAATTTATTACAGGATTATGGCCCTTTGTTTGACTTACAACTTTTTTCTCTAATATTGTATAATGGGCTTTCACTATGAGGGTTTCATCACCTTCAGTGATAGTTCAACTCTAGTTTTCTTTTAAATGTAGATTGTCTTAAACTGTATATGGTAACTTTGTAAAGTTGAACATGTTATTCTGTCGATTTTCTCATTTGTAGAACTGCATACAGAAATATTGTCAAGTCGAACATAAAGTCTCTATTTAATGTGTTTAAGTGAACCAGATTAATCTTTTTAACATTTACATTAAACTTATTTCTCATCAATATTTCATTCTGTTCTTGCCAGCCACATTGAAGGTGATAGAAGTACGTGTTATACCACCTCAGAATGCAGATGTTCTTTACGAATGTAAGGAGGGTGTGTTTGTACGAAGAAATGGCGTTCTGGCAGGACCAATACGTCCCAGTCATATACAGGAGTGGATTAAAGAGGTATAGTGATGATGCCGATAATGGTGGTGATGGTAATTGTTGTGGTAGTGATGATGATGGTGGTAATGATATTGTTGTTGATGTTGATGATAATGATGATGGTAATGATTGTAGTGGTGATGATGATGGTAATGCTGTTGATGATGATGATGATAATGATGATGGTAATGATTGTAGTGGTAATGATGGTGGTAATGATGATGATAATGATGATGATGATAATGATGATGATGATGGTAATGATTGTAGTGGTGATGATGGTGGTAATGCTGTTGATGATGATGACGATGATGATGATAATGATGATGGTAATGATTGTAGTGGTGATGATGGTGGTAATGCTGTTGATGATGATGATGATGATGATGATAATGATGATGGTAATGATTGTAGTAGTGATGATGATGGTAATGATTGTAGTGGTGATGATGCTGGTAATGATGTTGATGATGATGACGATGATGATGATAATGATGATGGTAATGATTGTAGTGGTGATGATGGTAATGATTGTAGTGGTGATGATGATGGTAATGCTGTTGATGATGATGACGATGATGATGATAATGATGATGGTAATGATTGTAGTGGTGATGATGGTAATGATTGTAGTGGTGATGATGGTGGTAATGCTGTTGATGATGATGACGATGATGATGATAATGATGATGGTAATGATTGTAGTGGTGATGATGGTGGTAATGCTGTTGATGATGATGATGATGATGATGATAATGATGATGGTAATGATTGTAGTAGTGATGATGATGGTAATGATTGTAGTGGTGATGATGCTGGTAATGATGTTGTTGATGATGATGATGGCGATGATGATGATGATGGTAATGCTGTTGATGATGATGATAATGATGATGATAATGATGATGGTAATGATGTTGATGATGATGATGGTAATGATTGTAGTGGTGATGATGCTGGTAATGATGTTGTTGATGATGATGATGATGGTGATGGCGATGATGATGATGATGGTAATGCTGTTGATGATGATGATAATGATGGTGGTAATGATTGTAGTGGTGATGATGGTGGTAATGATGTTGTTGTTGATGATGATGATGATGATGATGACGATGATGAGGAGGATGGTAATGATGATGACGACGACGACGACGACGATGATTGTGGTGATTGTGGTGATGATGATGCTGGTAATGATGTTGTTGTTGATGACGACGACGACGACGACGATGCTGGTAATGATGTTGTTGATGATGATGATGATGATGACGATGATGATGATGACGATGATGATGATGATGGTAATGCTGATTATGATGATGATAATGATGGTGATAATGATTGTAGTGGTGATGATCTTGATGATAATGATGATGTTAATGATTATAGTGGTGGCAGTGGTGATGATGGTGGTAATGATCTTGATGATGATGCTGATGATAATGATGATGATTATAGTGGTGCTAGTGGAGATGATAATGATGATGATGATAATGATGATTATAGTGGTGGTAGTGGGGATGAAGGTGGTAGTATTAGAAGATATGCAACTATATATATCTGTTAGAAGCATAAGTATTATGACACAGAAATTGTACTTTCCAGAAACATTTCTCTGAGATGGGGGAGCTTCGTGAACAGGAGTCGTTCCTCAAGGAAGAGTTGGACAATAAAGATTTAATGATTCGTCGTCAGGCCGACACGATCGTTGCACAGAAAAGCGAGATTGATCACCAGAGGGCACTACTACAAGAATCGAAATCTTGTACAATCCTTTGATGACAAATTTCACTTAATTTCAGATATTTTTTACACCACTAGATATTATTTATAATTGCGGGAAATATCCACATCGAGGCTAAATAAAACTATTTACGTCTTATAAACGATCTGATCATACTTATAGTTTTTGTGGTGTCCATGGAGTGTATCTTGTCTTTTTTATCAAATATGTAGGAAAAGTGACCATACTGTGTATTATTAATTTTAATAAACCACTTGGATAAAATGATAGGATACGAGGCTCTGCTTTACTCTTTAAACCAACAAGTTTATTAAAGTCAATAATACACAGTCATGAATGCAAGACTCTTTATCACATAACACATTTACAACATGATAGTTTCACTTTAATAGTGTCAATTTACCCTGTATACGGCAGCAATTTGTAAGGGGAATCATGACAGTGTTGGGTTGTTTTCATGACATCGGCTATGTTACGTGGTTGAACTATTCATTACACTCCCAGAAGCCATGTTATGTGATAAACTACAATTGATCTGTAATCAAATACATTTGTTCAATGTGAAATAAGTTTGGTAGTACCAGCTCAGTTATAGAGCAGCAATGTGAGTGATTATCAGAATTTAGAGTACAGCAAACCTCAAAGTTATAGAGCAGCAACGTGTGCGATTATCAGAATTTAGAGTACAGCAAAACTCAAAGAGAAAGCCGCATTCATGTGATTATTCCTGTGTTTTCTTTGCAATATTATTGTGGATATATACTAGTAACCTGTTCTTCGACTTGTTGTATGTGTTTTCTTACATATTTATGTGCCAAATGTGATGCCGATGTTTACATCCTGTATCTTTTTTATCTCTGATTGTATTTGTTTCTTGTAATACTAGAATTGCATCATTGTACTTGTTTCTTTGTTATTTACATCGGATTGGGTAATGTTTTTTTTTTGTATATTTATTTTGTTATTTTTTTAATTCTGCTGTAAGCGATCTATGAGGGACATGTCATTAACGATACACCCGGCAATCTTGCTGTATTTACTGAGTACATAGAGGATCTTACAGAGTGACAGTGTATTATCAACAACAACGTCAGCAGTTTCACGACGTCATTTTGAGTGAAATATAAACAGTGAAAATATAAGGTTTTATTTTAATCATAAAATCCACTGTTTCACTGGAAAGTATATAATAAATAGATCTACCTAGATTGAGTTTAGTATCAAAATTACCATGTGTCACTTTGTCAATTTTAATGCTGAATCACATTAAGCACAACTTGTGAACAAAGTGAAAATGAAAACTCTCTGATTTAACAATATTTTAACATTTTAGTTAATATCAAAAAGCTGGCTTCTTCCACCAGAGCAGTAACATTTTTTAAATTGTATTTGTATAACTAATTATATAAAAATAAATTTTAACACATCCATTCAGTTTTGTGTCTTCATTTTGAGAAGTGTCACACTTTATTATCTCCTTTTATTCAAGCTGCAATTCATCTTTTATAGAGCTTTAAGGTCGACAGTCCCGTCGCCCATTAGCTCACGATGCTAGTTCATGAAACTTAACACAGATGTTAATCACAATAAGAAGGAGTCTCGTGCGCAAGAATCGGGTCTGTAACTTAAAGGTCAAAGTCATACTTTGAGGTCAAAGGTAATAGTTGAGTCGCAGCCATCACGTTGAAAGTACCAGGGTTCTTCGCACGACTTTGTTGAAGGAAAAAAAATCTATTATTGTCATCACTTGATCATCGTCGTTGTCTGCGTGCGGTTAAAGTTTTGTATGTAAGCTTGTATCTCTGAAACTGCCATTATGTGGTACCACCTTAACTCCATTAAGCGATGGGAAAGTTTATATTTATAGCAGGATTTTATAACTGATATTTCAACAATTACTGAAAAAGCACGATAATGTGTTTAAAATGACCTATTCAATTTTTACAATATGCAAACTTTTAAGCCGAAATTAAGGTTTTATTTCACACCCCAGCCAACCCTGTTTTCGCTTCTTGGAGAAGGGGTTGGATGGGGTATGAAAGTTAATACTCGGACCACGTAATGATTGCATGATGGATTGAAACTTCACACATGTAATCAGCATCATTAGACAACATCATAGAGTAAAGTTCTACAACTTATGGTTTATTTTAACATAATTATGGCCCCTTTTATACTTAGAAAATGTCGTTAAAGTTTCATATGTAAGCTTGTTTCTCGAAAACTACTTAACCTAATGGATTGAAACTTCACACATATTCAGCATCACTAGACAACATCAGTGAGCCAGGTTCTATAACTCATGCTTTTAACATAATTATGGCCCCTTTTATACTTATTTAAGTTGGATAAAGTTGTGTATGTTAGCTTGTCAACTTAGTCTGCTTTAAATTTAAATGTTTTATTATATCTTAAAATGCCCTTAAATAATTCAATGATACATGACACATGCCTTCACTTTTATATGAAAAACTCGGAGACAAGTGGCATACTTCTGTTAGGCAATTACCACAGAATTATGCCTTTCAACTTAGTTTTCCAATAAATAGACAAGGATTCGAAAGGCGAGCGTCTGCAATTTTTTTTATAGCGACTACTCCTCTAAAACTACTGGATGGATTTTCATCAAACTTTACAGAAATGTTGCCCAGTGATGTCTAGTTGATCCTAGCAAAAATTCATGTTGATGTGAAATTCAAGATGGCCGCCAAAGCTAAAAATTGATTTTTAAAAAACCAGTTTGTAGCGACTTCTTCATTAAAACTTAAGTGATATTGACATGAGACTTTTTCTAAAATGATCAGCATGACATGATGTTGGTCCTTGTTGAAAATCATTTTGAATCGTCAGTCATTAAACATGGCTGCCAGTGGCCATATTTGTTTATATAGATTTATATAGTAAATACGGGTAGCGACTACTCCTCTGGAACTACTTGAAGAATTTTCATGAAACTTCACTGGAATGTTGCTCTTGATATCTAGTTGATCCTAGCAAAATTTCAGGCCAGCTGGAATTTCGAGATGGCCGCCACGGCTAAAAGTAGATTTTTAAAAAACCAGTTTGTAGCGACTACTTCTTGAAAACTTAAGTGATATTGACAGGAGACTTTTTCTAAAACGATCAGCATGACATGATGTTGGTCCTTGTTGAAAATCATTTTGAATCGTCAGTCATTAAACATGGCTGCCAGTGGCCATATTTATTTACATAGAGTTATATAGGTAATACAGGTAGCGACTACTCCTCTGAAACTACTTGAAGAATTTTCATGAAACTTCACTGGAATGTTGCTCTTGATATCTAGTTGATCCTAGCTTAATTTCAGGACGACCGGAAATTCAAGATGGCCACCACAGCTAAAAATAGATTTTTTAAAAAACAAGTTTGTAGCGACTTCTTCTTGAAAATTATTGGTGATATTGACATGGGACTTTTTCTTAAATGATCAGCATGACATGATGTTGGTCCTTGTTGCAAATCATTTTGATTCGACGTTAAACATGGCTGCCAGTGGCCATCTTTGTTTACATAGAGTTATATAGTAAAAAACTTGTGGGGACTACTCTGAAACTACTTGACAGATTTTTATGAAACTTTGTTGCTCTTGATGTCTAGTTGATCCTAGCAAAATTTCAGGTTAGCCAGAAATTCAAGATGGCCACCACGGCTAAAAATAGATTTTAAAACTGCGATTTTGGCGACTACTTCTCAAAAACCATAAGTGATATTGATTTGGAAGCTTTACCACAATGACTGGCACGACATGTACTTGCATGGTCCTAACCAAAGTTCATTTGATTGGATGTCAAAAATTGCTGCCAGCGGCCATCTTTGTTTACATAGAGTTATACAGGAAAAACTTGTGGCGACTACTCCTCTGAAACTAATTGTTGGATTTTCATGAAACTTCACAGGAATTTTACTCTTGATGTCTAGTTGATCCTAGCAAAAATTCAGGTCGTTAGGAAATTCAAGATTCAGGTTGGCCGAAGTTTCAAGATGGCCACCATGGCTAAAAATAGACTTTTAAAAAAACAAATTTGTGGCGACTATTTCTTGAAAACTATAAGTGATAAGAGACTTTTTCTAAAATGATCAGCATGACATGATGTAAGTCTTTGTTAAACCTTATTTTGATTCGACATTAAACATGGCCACCAGTGGCCATCTTTGTTTACATATAGTTGTAATATTTATTAAAACTGGGATTCTGAATCTAAATTTAAATGTTGTTTTAATCAAAAGGTTGGAATTAAAATTTTCAGTATGTGTGTAAATGTTGGGCAAATTTTCACATGCACAAACTCCATAAAAAGAAATTTAATTGTTTATGAAACAAAATATCCAAACAAAAAATACCAAGTATTTAGGATAAAAACAGCAGTAAATGAAATGTATCTAGAAATTAATACAAACCATGTTTTTGGTTAAATTTATCATTGAAACAAACTAATTAAATATATAACAACTAACCCAATAGTTCATATACCTAGCGATGTTGGTAATTTCCTACAAACTGCACAAAATTCAAATCAGTGTCAGTCACTGCCAGACTATGTTACAGCTAATTCTTCTTGAAGGAACACACGGCAACCTTAAAGTGTTTGAAATGGATGTCTCGATTTATATATCGAGTATCATTTTTACTTTTACCCTGGTAACTTTTAAGTACCGGTATTCACTATGGGAAATGTTATACGAACAAAATTTTAAAATAACTGATGATACCTATCTGCAGAGCCTGCAGTTCAAAATATTTCATCGTATTTTGTTTACCAATGCCAAACTTTATCAGTGCAAAATGTCCGAAACAGAACTTTGTACGTTTTGTAACAACTCGAAAGAAACAGTTTTACATTTATTTTATGAATGTATGCATCCAAAAAATGTCCTTTTACGTTTTTTTGAAAAAATCAAGAATCAATGTGGTATTGATGTGCAAATAAAGCCCCAGGAAATCCTCCTATATGTTGAACAGAATGAAAACGTCATTCACTCGATAATTAATATTTGTCTTCTCATTTTTAAAAGTTATGTCTACTCCTGTAAACTGAAACAATGTCTCCCAAATTATAGCGTTTTTATTGAGCATTTGAAGAGATATAAACACCTTGAATTATTCTCATTATAAATGTACCCTGAAAAGAAATCTAATGCTATTAAGGCGAGATGGAACACTGTGAATAATATCTTTAACAATTAAACCATAACATTCACAACGTTTATTCCACCTTTTAATACTGATGCTTTAAAGGTGTATATTAATGTTACTTTAGTTTGTACAGATTTCATTCCATGTCTGTTCTTCTCAATCTAGTTTCATCGAAAATTATTTTGATTCGACATTAAACATGGCCACCAGTGGCCATCTTTGTTTACATAGAGTTATATAATAAAACTTGCAGCGACTACTCCTCTGAAACTACTTGACAGACTTTCATGAAACTTCACAGGAATGTTGCTCTTGATGTCTAGTTGACCCTAGCAAAATTTCAGGTCGTGATGGCCACCATGGCTAAAAGTAGATTTTTTAAAAATCAAATTTGTAACGACTACTTCTGGAAAATTACTCTCGATAAGCCAAAAAAATGAAAGATACAGGCAGACATGACAGTCATATTTGACGAGCTTATGCAAAATCATGTTGTCCTTCAATGTCTGTCCTTACATCCCATCCATCCATACAAGTGGAGCAAAGTAATCTAGCAGGCAATATTTACGGATGACTATTCCTTACATTGTTCACCTTTAATCGAAGACAATGGGAGGCAACACTGTATGTAATATGCACAGAATCAAAAGTGCAGCTGTAATTTTGGATCAGACCGACATTC
Organism: Cyrtodaria siliqua; assembly: GCA_037043455.1. Lineage (NCBI taxonomy): Eukaryota > Metazoa > Mollusca > Bivalvia > Adapedonta > Hiatellidae > Cyrtodaria > Cyrtodaria siliqua. The sequence goes on from JAWPHD010000923.1 coordinate 139,482, forward strand.
ATGGAAACAACATTTTACATAGAATTATCTGCTACTTTGCATTAGATCATTCTCTGTCCATTGTATTATTTTATATTGAAAACAGTTTTTATGCTCCCCAAAAAATTCGAAACTTGCTAGGATGTATCAATATCAAGTGCAGATGCGCATATTGTCGTGACGTTCTGGTTCAATAATTTTCCACTGAGTTATGGCCCTTTGTATTTTTAATGCATATATACTCGTACATAGTCAAATAGAATTTCTTTGTCCGGGCTATTTCTCTATAACCCCTTGTTAGAATTTCGCGAAACTTGCTAGGAAGTATCAATATCAAGTGGAGAAGTGCATATTGTCGTGACGTTTCGGTTCGATAATTTTCCACTAAGTTATGGCCCTTTGTATCTTTAATGATAGTACTCAAATAGAAAATTATTGTCCTGGCTATTTCTCTATAACCCCTAGTTAGAATTTCGCTACACTTGCTAGAAGTATCAATATCAAGTGGAGATACGCATATTGAGATAACGTTCCGGTTCGATGGTTCGATAATTTAACACTGAGTTATGGCCCTTGAATTTTTAATGCATATATACATAGTAGTCAAATAGATCATTCTTGTCCGGGCTATTTCACTATAACCCCTTGTTGGAATTTTGCGAAACTTGCTAGGAAGTATCAAGTGAAGATGCGCATATTGTCGTGACGTTCCAGTTCATAATTATCCTCTGAGTTATGGCCCTTGTATTTTTAATGCATATATACATAGTAGTCAAATAGAAAATTCTTGTCCGGGCTATTTCTCTATAACACCTTGTTAGAATTTCGCAAAACTTACTAGGAAGTATCAATATCAAGTGGAGATGCGCATATTGTCGTGACATTCTGGTTCGATAATTTTCCACTGAGTTATGGCCTTTGTATTTTTAATGCATATTTACATAGTAATAGTAGACAAATAGAAAATTCTTTCTTCTAAAGTACTTATCGGACTGCATTGAACTTTCACACGATGATAAAGGGCAATAAGAGGAAATGCAGAGCACAAGAACCGTAACTCTGTCTTCATTCAAACTAGAGTTATTGCCCTTTGTTATTTTATACTTATAATCCTTGTCTGGAGTATAACTTTAATACTATGAATTAGACTGCAATGAAACTTCACACTGATATAGGGCAATGAGAGTGCATAATATAGGAACCATAACTCTTATCTTAATTTAAATTAAGAGTTATTGCCCTTGGTAAGTTTATACTTATAATTCTTGTCTGGAGCATAACTCAAATCCTACTAATGGAACTAAATTCTATTGCCCTTTGTTATAAAAAAAAGCACCCAATTCTGGGAGCAGGGAGCATCCGTAGGTTCTACCGATATTCTTATTTTTTTAATCTAATATTGCCTCCTATTGACAATTGAGCTCTTGTTGTCCACCAGGCTCTCATTCTGATGGTGATCAGTGTTCTGATGGTGATCAGTGCCCAAGTAATATCAGTGAAGATTAGTGCCTGGGTGATAGAAGTGAAGATTAGTGCCTGAGTGACAGTGGTGAAGATTAGTGCCCAAGTGATTGTGGTGAAGATTAGTGCCCGAGTGATTGTGGTGAAGATTAGTTCCCCAGTGATAGTGGTGAAGATTAGTATCTGAGTGATTGTGGTGAAGATTAGTGCCTGAGTGATAGTGGTGAAGATTAGTGCCCGAGTGATTGTGGTGAAGATTAGTGCCCGAGTGATAGTGGTGGAGATTAGTGCCCGAGTGATTGTGGTTAAGATTAGTGCCCGAGTGATAGTGGTGAAGATTAGTGCCTGAGTGATTGTGGTGTAGATTAGTGCCTGAGTGATAGTGGTGGAGATTGGTGCCTGAGTGATTGTGGTGAAGATTAGTGCCTGGGTGATAGTGGTGGAGATTAGTTCATGAGTGATTGTGGTGAAGATTAGTGCCCGAGTGATAGTGGTGAAGATTAGTGCCCGAGTGATTGTGGTGAAGATTAGTGCCCGAGTGATTGTGGTGAAGATTAGTGCCCGAGTGATTGTGGTGAAGATTAGTGCCCGAGTGATAGTGGTGGAGATTAGTGCCCGAGTGATAGTGGTGAAGATTAGTGCCCGAGTGATTGTGGTGAAGATTAGTGCCCGAGTGATAGTGGTGGAGATTAGTGCCTGAGTGATTGTGGTGAAGATTAGTGCCTGAGTGATAGTGGTGGAGATTAGTGCATGAGTGATTGTGGTGAAGATTAGTGCCCGAGTGATAGTGGTGAAGATTAGTGCCCGAGTGATAGTGGTGAAGATTAGTGCCCGAGTGATTGTGGTGAAGATTAGTGCCCGAGTGATAGTGGTGAAGATTAGTGCCCGAGTGATTGTGGTGAAGATTAGTGCCCGAGTGATTGTGGTGAAGATTAGTGCCCGAGTGATAGTGGTGAAGATTAGTGCCCGAGTGATTGTGGTGAAGATTAGTGCCCGAGTGATAGTGGTGGAGATTAGTGCCCGAGTGATAGTGGTGAAGATTAGTGCCCGAGTGATTGTGGTGAAGATTAGTGCCCGAGTGATAGTGGTGAAGATTAGTGCCCGAGTGATTGTTTTGAAGATCAGTGCCCGAGTGATTGTGGTGAAGATCAGTGCCCGAGTGATTGTGGTGAAGATTAGTGCCCGAGTGATTGTGGTGAAGATAAGTTCCCGAGTGATAGTGGTGAAGATTAGTGCCCGAGTGATTGTGGTGAAGATTAGTACCCGAGTGATAGTGGTGAAGATTAGTACCTGAGTGATAGTGGTGAAGATGAGTACCTGAGTGAAAGTGGTGAAGATTAATGCCGGAGTGATAGAAATGAAGATTAGTGCCTGAGTGATAGTGGTGGAGATTAGTGCATGAGTGATAGTGGTGAAGATTAGTGCCTGAGTGATTGTGGGGAAGATTAGTGCCTGAGTGATTGTGGGGAAGATTAGTGCCTGAGTGATTGTGGTGAAGATTAGTGCCCGAGTGATTGTGGTGAAGATTAGTGCCCGAGTGATTGTGGTGAAGATTAGTGCCTGAGTAATAGTGGTGAAGATTAGTGCCTGAGTGATTGTGGAGAAGATTAGTGCCTGAGTGATTGTGGTGAAGATTAGTGCCTGAGTGATTGTGGGGAAGATTAGTGCCTGAGTGATTGTGGTGAAGATTAGTGCCCGAGTGATTGTGGTGAAGATTAGTGCCTGAGTGATTGTGGTGAAGATTAGTGCCCGAGTGATAGTGGGGGAAATTAGTGCCTGAGTGATTGTGGTGAAGATTAGTGCCAGAGTGATAGTGGTGAAGATTAGTGCCTGAGTGATAGTGGTGAAGATTAGTGCATGAGTGATACTGGTGAAGATTAGTGCCCACGTGATAGCAGTGAATATTAGTGCGCGAGTGATAGTGGTGAAGATTAGTGCCCAAGTAATAGTGGTAAATATTAGTGCATGAGTGGTAGTGGTGAAGAATAGTGCCCGAGTGATAGTGTGAATATTTGTACCCGAATGATAGAGACACACTTTGTGAAACACTATAACCTGCATTGCACTGAAATATAGAGCTACTAGCTGGCAATAACATCACAAGATGCTATGCATTTCTGTAAAGCTACACATTTGTTAAATTCTCTGACGATGATTTTTTGTAATATGTTTTAAATGATACATGAATGCTGGTCTTTGTAAATAATAATAAAACATCTAAAAAGCTTAATATGAACTTTATTTTTATAATACAACATCATTCTAACCATCTCTTACATGTACAACCAAATTTACATAACTACTGCTGCTTTGCGTGACCTACTCGTTTTTTCTTTATCTTTTCATAGAACATTAAAAGATCTGGTGAAGATCAGGAATTCCAACACGAGGTATAATTGTTTTTATCGGAAACGAGGCTCTGTTGAGGTTCCGATTATAACAGTTATACCGAGGGTTGGAATTTCCCTATCTGAACCGGATACCCATGAGTGATTTTTATCTTCCCCTATGTGTAAGATCAAGCTTTCCATCACCCATGTAAAACCAGAATAACCGTATACAGGATGCTAGAATTAACAAGAATTCCAACCTCATTTGCATATCTATTTTTATTTAACATTTTTTCATTGGAGCGAACCTAACACATGATATCGATGTTGTTTTCAAATAGTTTACACATTCATGAACTGTTCTCGGAGGATTAATTTTCTTGTGCGATAGTTGTAATATTTATTAACTGGGATTCTGAATCTAAATTTAAATGTTGTTTTAATCAAAAGGTTGGAATTAAAATTTTCAGTATGTGTGTAAATGTTGGGCAAATTTTCACATGCACAAACTCCATAAAAAGAAATTTAATTGTTTATGAAACAAAATATCCAAACAAAAAATACCAAGTATTTAGGATAAAAACAGCAGTAAATGAAATGTATCTAGAAATTAATACAAACCATGTTTTTGGTTAAATTTATCATTGAAACAAACTAATTAAATATATAACAACTAACCCAATAGTTCATATACCTAGCGATGTTGGTAATTTCCTACAAACTGCACAAAATTCAAATCAGTGTCAGTCACTGCCAGACTATGTTACAGCTAATTCTTCTTGAAGGAACACACGGCAACCTTAAAGTGTTTGAAATGGATGTCTCGATTTATATATCGAGTATCATTTTTACTTTTACCCTGGTAACTTTTAAGTACCGGTATTCACTATGGGAAATGTTATACGAACAAAATTTTAAAATAACTGATGATACCTATCTGCAGAGCCTGCAGTTCAAAATATTTCATCGTATTTTGTTTACCAATGCCAAACTTTATCAGTGCAAAATGTCCGAAACAGAACTTTGTACGTTTTGTAACAACTCGAAAGAAACAGTTTTACATTTATTTTATGAATGTATGCATCCAAAAAATGTCCTTTTACGTTTTTTTGAAAAAATCAAGAATCAATGTGGTATTGATGTGCAAATAAAGCCCCAGGAAATCCTCCTATATGTTGAACAGAATGAAAACGTCATTCACTCGATAATTAATATTTGTCTTCTCATTTTTAAAAGTTATGTCTACTCCTGTAAACTGAAACAATGTCTCCCAAATTATAGCGTTTTTATTGAGCATTTGAAGAGATATAAACACCTTGAATTATTCTCATTATAAATGTACCCTGAAAAGAAATCTAATGCTATTAAGGCGAGATGGAACACTGTGAATAATATCTTTAACAATTAAACCATAACATTCACAACGTTTATTCCACCTTTTAATACTGATGCTTTAAAGGTGTATATTAATGTTACTTTAGTTTGTACAGATTTCATTCCATGTCTGTTCTTCTCAATCTAGTTTCATCGAATGTATTCTTATATGCAATTTTTGCCTAAAATGTGTTTGTATTTATATCATGTATGCATGTACACATATTTATATCATGTATGTATGTACACAAGTGTCTAAATAAAATTATCAAAAACAAAAAAAACAAAACCTTGAAGTGTTTGAAATGGATGTCTCGATTTATATATCTAGTATCATTTTTACTTTTACCCTGGTAACTTTTAAGTACCGGTATTCACTATTTTGTCTTATTATACTATACAGGGCTTCTAAAATTTTAAAATGCAAATCGGTCCAGGTTTTTAACTGCCGTAAGAATCGCGCTTATTTTGAAAAAATCACTAAAATCGCCGTACCCCACCCACCATGTTAGCTGCACCATGATTTTTTTCCGTTCAGTCATTGATATAGAGAACTATTTAAAATGTATGTTTGTATTATATTTGTATTATTTCTAACTTACTTTATCACAATTTGTACATTTTAATGACTGACATCATGTCTTCGCCTTACTGAATGAATAATTTTCACTCAATATTAAAATTGTTGATCATTTGAGGAATTGAACCGGAAGTGTTTAATAAACCGGGTAGGTATAAAACGCGGACTAACACGCGCGGACTAACGGATTATATACGATTTTACATAAATTTGAGTAATATCGTTTTTCATCAATTAGCTTAATACCACATGTTACGACTAACGCAAACAATTTCGATCCGACTTAAAAAAAAAACGGTGTCAGATTTGATCACTTTCCTTAATATTATACTTAAAGTTATTGTAAAAAAAAAATCAAACAAACAATTAACACATCTCGGTATTTTAACGACGCAAACAAATTTCAGTCCCAGCTTTGGCCACTTAAAAAAAAAACCGCCACAAGCAAACAGGCTAACACCTTACGACTAACGGTATATCAAAGAAATCACAGACGGTAACACTCGCTTCAGTGAACCGACAGAACGCGTGATATACTTTCACTGATCACACATCAAAGGCGTGCTACATGGCTATAGACTCTTCCGGAAAACTCCCTACTATCGGTAATGGTTTAGTCCAAATTGACCAAATTGACCTACTTTCGCACAGCGAGTGACAAACAATCGTGTTATGGATCAAAGAATATTGCCGCAAGGCATATTTCAAGGAGTGTATAAGGTAATTGTTGATTTTTTAAGGACCGATAGATAAAATATCTGGGACCGATTTTAACAGAGATTTTGAAAAGAAAATCGGGCCGGAGAAACAGAATTCGGTCTGGGGACCGACAAACCGGCGATTTTAGAAGCCCTGATACTATATGTTGTAGTATATTATTGGTGCAATAATAAAAAAAAAAAAATAATAATATACTATTCTTATAATTAATATTAATGATTGAACAAATGCAAGTTGTGCTGAAAAACTAGCGGGACACGGTGAGTTTTAAAAAATACAGATTGCCATGTGTCCCTTTAATAAAATTGTGTACACACACTTTGAGTAACACAGGCCGATATACATGTAATATATATGATAAATGTATCTAGAAATTAATACAAACCATGTTTTTGGTTAAATTTATCATTAAAACAAACTAATTAAATATATAACAACTAACCCAATAGTTCATATACCTAGCGATGTTGGTAATTTCTTACAAACTGCACAAAATTCAAATCAGTGTCGGTCACTGCCAGACTATGTTACAACTAATTCTTCTTAAAGGAACACACGGCAATCTTGAAGTGTTTGAAATGGGTGTCTCGATTTACATATCTAGTATCATTTTTACGTTTACCCTGGCAACATTTAAATCAAATTTTAAGTACCGGTACATGTATTAACTATTTTGTCTTATTATACTATAAGTTGTAGTATATTATTGGTGCAATAATACAAAAAAAAAAAAAATATGCAACAACAAATTGCTTTATACTATTCTTATAATTAGTATTAATGATTGAACTAATGCAAGTTATGCTGAAAAGCTAACTGGGACACCGTGAGTTTTAAAAAATACAGATTGCCATGTGTCCCTTTAATAAAATTGTGTACACACACTTTGAGTAACACAGGCCGATATACATGTAATATATATGGTTAACACTATCATCAGTTAAACTGGTATAATAAACATTTAGTGCATATTTACATTTATATAATAAACAACTTGTCATACTAGATATAAAAAGTTCAACAATTTATTTATCAGCATATATATAATTCTAAATATTAAGCAACGACGGTACACGTTACAAAAAAAGTCAGATTTTACTTTGTTAGGCCAAACAAGCTGATATCATAATGCACTGTCTGCAATTGTCCATTGGCACATTCTTGTTGGTGAAGGTAAGTGCCTGAGTGATAGTAGTGAAGATTAGTTCCCAAGTGATAGCAGTGACTATTAGTGCCCGAGTGATAGTGATAAAGATTAGTGCCTGAGTGATAGTGGTAAAGATTAGTGCCCGAGTGATGGCAGTGAAATTAGAGCCCAAGTGATAATGGTGAAGATTAGTGTCCGATTGAGAGCAGTGATGACGAGTACTTGAATGATAGTGGTCAAGATTAGTGCCCAAGCGATACCAGTGAATATTTGTACCCGAATGATAGGGACACACTTTGTGAAACACTATAACCTGCATTGCACTGAAGTATAGAGCTACTAGCAGGCAATAACATCACATGATCCTATGAATTTCTATAAAGCTACACATTTGTTAAATTCTCTGACGATGATGTTTTGTAATATGTTTTTAATGATGCATGAATGCTGGTCTTTGTAAATAATAATAAAACATCTGAAAAGCTTAATGTGAACATTTATTTTTACAATACAACATCATTCTAACCATCTCTTACATGTACAACCAAAATTACATAACTACTGCTGCTTTGCGCGACCTACTCGTTTTGTCTATCTTTTCATAGAACATTAAAAGAATCTTTCATGGGTATCCGGTGAAGATCAGGAATTTCAACACGAGGTATAATTGTTTTTATCGGAACCGATGCTCTGCTGAGGTTCCGATTAAAACAGTTATACCGAGGGTTGGAATTTCCCTGTCTAAACCGGATACCCATGATTTGATTATTTTTCTTGCATACCATTTATATTCTGCGCGTTGACGTCGCCAACATGCAACTGTCTTTGTTGATATAAGCGAGTGATTTTTATCTTCTAAGTGTAAGATCAGGCTTTCCATCACCCATGTAAAACCAGGATAACCGTATCCAGTATGCTAGAATTAACAAGAATTCCAACCTCATTAGCATATCTATTTTAATTTTACATTTTTCATTGCAGCGAACCTAACACGATATCGATGTTGTTTTCAAATAGTTTACACATTCATGAACTGTTCTCGGAGGAATTAATTTTCTTGCGAGATAGTTGTAATATTTATTATCTTATTTAAACTGGGATTCTGAATCTAAATTTAAATGTTGTTTTAAACAAAAGGTTGGAATTAAAAATTTCAGTATGTGTGTAAATGTTGGGCAAATTTTCACATGCACAAACTCCATAAAAATAAATTTAATTGTTTATGAAACAAAATATCCAAACAAAAAATACCAAGTATTTTAATAAAATTTTAGGATAAAAACAGCAGAAAATGAAATGTATCTAGAAATTAATACAAACCATGTGTTTGGTTAAATTTATCATTGAAACAAACTAATTAAATATTTAACAACTAACCCAATAGTTCATATACCTAGCGATGTTGGTAATTTCCTACAAACTGCACAAAATTCAAATCAGTGTCTGTCACTGCCAGACTATGTTACAGCTAATTCTTCTTAAAGGAACACACGGCAATCTTGAAGTGTTTGAAATGGGTGTCTCGATTTATATATCCAGTATCATTTTTACTTTTATCCTGGTAACATTTAAATCAAATTTTAAGTACCGGTATTCACTATTTTGTCTTATTATACTATATGTTGTAGTATATTATTGGTGCAATAATACAAAAAAAAAAAAAATATGCAACAACAAATTCCTTTATACTATTCTTATAATTAATATTTATGATTGAACAAATGCAAGTTATGCTGAAAAACTAGCGGGACATCGTGAGTTTTAAAAAATACAGATTGCCATGTGTCCCTTTAATAAAATTGTGTAGACACACTTTGAATTGAATTGAACTGGGGTTTTAAGGCGCACCAACACATGAAAAGGTTATATGGCGCCTAAAAGGCATGAACATGCCAGGCTCATCTTACATGTACATCGAGATAAAATATGGAAAATGGGCCTAGAACCTTCTCACCCTGAACTGCAGAGTTGCTGCAAATTCTATCGTAGAAACTCCATTTACGCTGGAGCCACGTTATTGTTTTTCTGCCACTGCTCTTTTGATGCGAGCGAGATAGCACCTGAAACAATGCAGGGATCATGATGAAGACCTTTAATGAACATGAACAAAAAATGATAAAATGAACATGAATTTGGGGGGATTCTACCCCTCTGCCTACCCCTCCAAAGGGATCTGCAGTGGCCGTATTCTTTGCCCCGTGACCAAACGGGGCCCCTGGCAACCACACGGGGCTTTGAGTAACACAGGCCGATATACATGTAATATATATGTTTAACACTATCATCAGTTAAACTGGTATAATAAACATTTAGTGCATATTTACATTTATATAATAAACAACTTGTCACACAAGATATAAATAGTTTGAAAATTTATTTATCAGCATATATATAATTCTAAATATTAAGCAACGACAGTACACGTTACAAAAAAAGCCAGATTTTACTTCGTTAGGCCAAACAAGCTGATGTCATAATGCACTGTCTGCAATTGTCCATTGGCACATTCTTGTTAACCCAATAACTTCAGATTTTATCCAAATTTGGTATGGAGGTTTTTGTCAGTCTCATTAAAATCAGACCCTTTATCATGCTACGATACTCTACACTACTAAGGATCTGACTATAGCGGAGAGTATCAAAGTGTAATTAGGATTTAATTTTAATGAGATTGGGTTTCTGTTTCAGTAACATTCTGGATGAGTTAAATAAATAACTAAATTTATTACATTTCTGTGCGTGAAAGATCGGGATTTCCCAGTGCAAGAACATTCATAATCGCTAAATATTAATAACTAACTCAGAACACAATAATAACTAACGTTGCTAACTCAGAACACAATAATAACTAACGTTACGACGTTGAGGCATGACGTCAACAAAGTGTTGCTGACATCGACGCCATCCGAGAACCACACGTCTACCACTCGTGAAGGATTTCCCTATAATCGATCCCAGCAGTTAAATAATCTCTATGTGTATCAGTTTGATTAAACAACAACAACTAAATTATATTGGATTGTCATACACTTTCATCTCTCGTTTTATCGTCATTGTGCTGAATAGTATAATTGGTGCTTTTGTCGATCTTTGTTGACCATGTGATCACTGCATTTATTTATTTATATATAATGATAACTTTATCAAGTTGAATACTTAATATTTTCGTTTTCTTTTGTTGAGAATTAAATCAACTGTAACTTTGTCAAATATATTTTTTATTTTCTGGGATTTTTTACTGTAGCTCACCGACTGTTGGTTGAACGCTCTCATTTGTCATCTCTTTCTTTTGTGTGAAATTGTAATTCTACGGCTCGGGGTATTTTTAAACTATATCCAGAGAAGGGATCTAAATTATATTCAGAGAATGGATCTAAACTATATTCATTTGGATATGGATAGGTCACTACAAACCTTTGACAAGATTTGATATGTTCTATATATTCTCTTCTTATCATATTTTGATTTTTTCGTCTTAAACAAGCTTCATGGTTAACAAAATACACGTTCACCGAGTTTTCAGTATGCGGTATACTGTCCACAAATATGCGAAATATGCGGGATTTCATTGTTACCTCACTAAATTTCACTGACTGGAGAGACTTCATCCTGGGTGACAACTTAAATTCTGTTCCACCAAAGTCTAAGTTACATAGCTCAATTCTTCTGATATTCTCTAAAGTGGGCAGACATGCTGCAGGAGCGTCAGAAAACCATGGTCTAACTTTTTTTGACGTAGAGGTGTTAAAAACGGAGTTATAATAATAGCCAATCTGTATTGATTGCAAATGTGGTGCACCCTGGAGACATTTCCATAAAGGTTCTTTGTCCGAAAAATTGTGGAGCTGGCAATGCTGTAACTTTGTTGTGTTCACTAGAACGTTCCCGTTTAGTTCTAAACATAGATGTTCTAGATGTTGATGGCGTGATAAATCTAAAGGACACTTACATCGACTCCAATCACACTTACTACACCCCAACCTCCGAATATCTAGTTTTGTCAGGTGTACTGCCAGTTCTACATGTTCCATTAAACAGGCCAGTTGACTATGAGTTAGCCAAATGTTTTCTAAACGGAGGACTTTTAATGTTTTTACATTTGGTAGCATTTTCTTAAAGTTCACTTGTGCTGTCATGTTCGCTGGAATTCCGGTTCCTCCACCACACAAATTTAATTCAATTAAAGTACTGCTTGATTTACTCAGTAGAGAATAAATCATGTCATTTATTGTTAATATTCGATTGTTATCAGATGTAATATAAGTGCAAGCTGTCAAGCTCATCCATTGTAATGATTTAATCTGCATAAGTGTTGCGGCCTCGTCATCAGGGAAAGGTAACACTTCTAAAATGTTTATATCAGCAGATATTATGTTGCTTATGTTTGTTCGAAACATGTCCAGTTGTAATGATGAGCTGAAGTTAAAATTGGATGCGTAAATATGTTCCAGTTTGAGACTAGGAGTTTTGTAACCTTTCTTTACACATTCCTTAGCACAATCAATCATGAGATTATTTATGCCATGTAACATTTCTCTAACATGTCTGTACTTCTGTCTTTCAGGGGAAGCCACCCGCCATGTACATGTATGTTCTGATAGTTTAAAGGCATTGTCACTATTCTTTATATAATCCATAACATCAGGTTGGAACGTATAAGAGCGACATAACATTAGTTCATCATAATTCTCATGTACATGTCTGTACTCCTGTCTGAAAGAGGAAGCCACACGCCATATATGTTCTGATAGTTTGTAGGCATCGTCATCTTTCATTCCACTAATCATAAACACAAATACTTTCTCCATCTCTAACACTTTGCTTGCTGAGTCACAAAAGTTACATATAGTATTAATGGGGTCAACATTATGATCTGAAGATTCAAAACTCTGCATTGATATATACACGGCAGCTAGAAATTCCTGAAATGATTTATGTATGAATGATAAGCGTTTCATTTGTGATGCATATCCTTTGATTATTTTGCTCTGTGTCAATATTCCAACTTTAAGGCAAAAATCTATTTCAGTTTTGGACATTCCATGCAGCTCTGCTTCTGAACTTTCAAAGACAAGTGATGATTCCTGGTTTTGACTGAAAAGCGTTTCAAATGCCAGCCTACCTAGTGAACTTATCAGTTGTCCAAACTCCTGACATTTTTTTTTACCATCAAAGTACTTTGGAAGTGTTATTTGTTTCAACTTTTTTACATTCCATTCTTCTTTCATTAATTTGATGACGTCCTCATATAGTGATGGGTGTTTCTCAGCCGGTTCAAACAACAGCCCAATCATCCCACTGTATATGGTGGACTGTGAACTTCCTAAGGGTTTCCCGTCGTGCCAGAGACAAATGAGCTGCTTTAATATGATGGGTATAGTTCTGAAATGCTGCAAGTCCTTTCGTTCTAACATACGTATGAACCCATAAGACCATTTATTATGTTTAGTATTTAAAATGGCAATTACAGATTCGATCAGTTTCTCAGATGCATAATCGTCAAGTCCGGTAAGTTCGATATGATGGTCAATCTCTGACGTCGTCAATCTAAGCACTTCAAGTTTCCACGGCCGACTTGTGGTGACTATTATGCTTTTTGTCATGGCTTTTCTCTTTGGAAGTCCTGTATTTATTATGGGCGATTTTTGATGATGATGTGGTGGTGGAGTCCACTCATCGAGACCATCCAAGATGATGAGACAACTTTCAGATTTTTCGCGAAGAAGGGTGTATAAAAAATACTTTTGGGCAGGGCCATGCAGCAACTGAGTTCTGATCATTTTTTCTATGCTGCTCTCTGATCCCACATCCCGCAGAGAAATGAAAAACAGAAATGGGAACTTCATCATAACCTTCTCATCGTCAGATAAACTGTCGGGCTGTTGTTCATGCTTTGTGTGAGCTGTACACCATGTGGAAATCATTTTTTGACAAAATGTCGTTTTTCCTGTACCAGCATCACCAGTGATGTAGATTTTTTTACATTGATGAGTGTCCTTGTGAAATATATCCCTGTATGATTTAATTTTTACTTCTTGTGTTTTATCTGTGCTTGATTTGTGTTGTGGGTCTACTCGTCTCATACAAGGGTTGACATATAACTTGGAAATTTCTTCCTGTTCATCGGGTGCACGAGGAGACACGGGTGTCTTAAGATAGTTTTCTGTGTATATATTGATGAGATCTCTCCGTAGACCTGAAAGAAGACAATATAGTGAAGTGGTATTAAGAGTTTCATTTCAATATATTAAGTTTGCCAGCTTTGTATTCATTTTAAGAATCAGAAAATTGGAAAGAGTTTATGCTGTTACGATAAGCATTTATGTTTTTAGATTGAACTATAAATATATATTATCAAAACCATCTGATCAACAAGAGAGTGTGTGCAGCTCCAAGGTGTGTAGTCCATCCACCACATTTAACCAAGAGTAGTGCTGACTAAGGTCCGTGACTGCCACTGTTCAGTTGGCGATTGACTGCTCTATGCTACATATACTGAACCAAACAGCTAACACACCAGTAGACAATACCTTTAATGTATGAACTTATTATATGCCGACTGGTACCTATAAAGACAGGTGATTTGAATGATTTGTTTTAATTTACAGTCGTTATTGACACGATATTTGTCTCGTTCAGAATGAAATTTGTTTTGATTTATTGATTATTATTATTGAGATATTAAAGGTATTGTCTACAGTGGTGCGTTCGCTGGTTAGTTTAGTATATATTAATATTTTAAAAGGACATGGTAATCTTGATTTGTTCAAATGTGGCGTCACATTGGGTTTTCTACATAGCTTGCATATAAGCAAATCAGTATTAATGACTTGGAATAGCTTAACTATTACCGTACAATTCCTAATAAATGCCCCCGGAGGCATAACATTTTTGAAAAGGGGGACATTTATTTGAGACAAAAAATACATAGTTTAACTTTTAAATCAGACAATATTTAATGATTTTCTTTATCAAGTAAACCGATGTCCGCATGTCAATCAATCAACTAATGCATCTGATTTTAAGTTTTCTAATGATTTTGTATGTTCCACTGTGAATCAAACAGATTAACTTTTGGTAAGTTTAAAAAAAATAAAAATCTGGAAAAATGGTGGGGAGAGGGGGCGGGGAGTTTATTAGGGATTATACAGTACTAATTGTTGATCATATTACATCAACATATATGTAACCCTATGGTAGAATAAATATTCCTGTTCACTTGGAAATGGCTGCTTTATGCTACCTAAAATTTTAAACAGACAATCTTGATTTTGTTTAAACTTGCAGCTTCCCAGATTTTTCTACATAACTTGCATAAACAAGAGGTCAAAGAGGGCCTGAAGATGCTCTACTGTGTAAAAATGTCATATTTAGCCTTTTCCTATATAAACTTTGGGTCGCCATGGTGGCCATTTTGATTATTGCAAGAAAACAAAAAACACAAACTTAATAGACGCCAACCATTGTTATAAAGTTTCAACAAAATCCTTCAAAAGGTTTCAGAGAAGATTTCATATTTAACCTTTTCCTATATAACTATATGTAAACCTTGGGTCACCATGGCAACCATTTGATTATTTGATGATAACGAAAAACACAAATTTGATAGAGGCCAACCCAAGGAACATGTATATGATATTTCACTGGAATGGATTAAGTGGTTTCGGAGGAGATTATCTGATGTCGTTTGAAATTTCCTTAAATTTGACTTAGTTTTAGCCATGGTGGCGATCTTGGACAATGGTGGCTGCGAAAAACACAAATCTGAGGCACACTATCCCAAAGATCATTGTGATAAAGTTCCAACAAAATCCTTCAAGAGGTTTCAGAGAAGATGTCAATTTTAGCCTTTTCCTATATAACTCTATGTAAACTTTGGGTGGTCGTGTGCCATTTTGATTATTCGACAATAATGTCGTTTGAAATCTCTTCAAATTTGACCTAATTTTAGCCATGGTGGCCATTTTGGATGACTGACGGCTGCGAAAAACATAAATCTGAGGAGGACTATCCCAAAGATCATTGTGATTAAGTTTCATCAAAATCCTTCAACCGGTTTTCCTATATAACTCTATGTAAACCTTGGGTCACCATGGCAACCATTTTGATTATTCGATGATAACGAAAAACACAAATTTGATAGACGCCAACCCAAGGAACATGTATATGATATTTCACTGGAATGGAATAAGTGGTTTCGGAGCAGATGTCGTTTGAAATTTCCTTAAATTTGACCTAGTTTTAGCCATGGCGGCCATCTTGGATGACTGGTGGCCACGAAAAACACAAATCTGAGAGGGACTATCCCAAATATCATTGTGATTAAGTTTCATCAAAATCCTTCAAGCGGTTTTAGAGAAGATAACATATATTTCCTATATAACTCTATGTAAAGTTTGAGTCGCCGTGGCGGCCATTTTGATTATTTGACCATAACGACAAACACAAACTTGATAGAGGCCAACCCAAGGAACATGTATATGATATTTCAGTAGAATGGAATAAGTGGTTTTTCTAACAGAATTGCTAACAGACGGACGGACGGACGGACGACGGACGAAAAGTGATCGCATAAGCCCTCCTGGCCATTAGAGCTAAAAACAAATCATTATTAATATTAAATAGCTCAAAAATATATTGCATATTATAATTTATAATGCTTTGAAAAATATCTGCTACTAGACACCATACTGATAGTTTCTACCAAGTTCCATGAAAATCCAATCAAACATGTATCAGAAGTTTAGTGGAAATGCTTTACACTTTAAAATAAACAAAGTGTAATCTAGTAATTCTGTCAAAAAATCATTCAACTGGCACACTCTGACAATGTGCCTTTCTTGATATCATACTGATACTTCCTAACATGTTTCATACAAATTTGATGAACTATGTAAGAGAAGTTTCATGAAAATCTGATGAAAAATGTAGCTGGAGTTCAGCACTTGACACTTGAAAAGTCCTGTATATCTGCCAAAAAATAATTTATTAACTGGAATATTTAAATGGAACGCCCTGACAATGCTACTAGGCATTAAACTGATACTAACTTAGTATCAATTTCATAAAAATCAAATGAATTGTATAGGAAGTGTTAAGGGGAAAAGAAACTGTGACAGAAGGATGCAGAGCCTGAATGACACATGCACGCACAAATGGACAATAGATGCATAACAGGCCTACAACCTTATCACCTGCAAAACTGCAGAGTTGCTGCAAATTCGGCGATCATCTTATGCTGCCACTGCTCAAGTGGCACCTGAAGCAACACAGCAACAAGATGAATGCCTTTAATAACCTGACAAAAGGAACATTTATTTATAATAAGAGGGAATTCTATCCCTTTACCAGGATAATAAGTAGTGGCCCTGTTCTTGCTCAGGTACCACACTGGTGTTGGATCAATAATGGTCACGTGCAGGTGTGACCGGGACCTTTTTATTTATTATATTGATACTTCATATTAATCATATTTCATAATCATTCGCTTGGCTCGGCCATGGGTAATTAGCCAAAAGCAAACACAAGTTTATTTTCTATTCACTAATTTAATATTATATGTCCACATTGTAACTTTACTCTATATAGCTCAAACCTCACTGATTATCAAAAAAACTTTTTCAATTCCCGCTCATTTCTAAGCACCATCCTCTTACATCTAGACACACCCAAAATCATAAATACAAAACCCTACCATCCAATCAGATATTGATATTAACCTGTCTATAATCATTAAATAAAGATTATCCTAGGAGTCCAGCATCAACCTTAACAAAGTATTGCATTAATTAATACCTGCTGTATAATAGACTTTCACTTTGATGATCTAGACTGTAGCAAATTAAATCTATAACCACGATTGTCTCACACTGGGTTCAATGAACCAACATCAATCAACAAGCTCTGGGATCAACAATATTAAATATTATTTATCATAAAATTTAATAAAATCATTATCATTATTTATCATCAGGTTACAAATGCTTGAACTATTTCGAGAGTGCTGTGTTTATAGCTTTAAACAGCAAATAATGTCAAAATAACACTACAAAACCATGGATCAAAACTCTATCCATGTGCTCAGGTCATATAATAATGTATACCTATAATGTATACCTATGTGCTGATTAAAAGTATAGTTGCTTTCACATGTTCTTAAAATAGCCATGATTGAATTGTTTAAAAAAACACCTGTGACTGAATATGTGTAAAATA
Source organism: Cyrtodaria siliqua (assembly GCA_037043455.1). Taxonomy (NCBI): domain Eukaryota; kingdom Metazoa; phylum Mollusca; class Bivalvia; order Adapedonta; family Hiatellidae; genus Cyrtodaria; species Cyrtodaria siliqua. The sequence continues at coordinate 157,288 of JAWPHD010000923.1, forward strand.
AATTATGAGTTGGTAACTCTTAATTCGATGCTCCAGTTTTGCAGTTTGACCTGGCTGGTTAAAGTTGTTCTAATTGTCTATTTAGGCTGGATTCTCAAAATATGCAAGTCATTATATTCCTCGTCGTCATAAGTTTAGAATTGGTGTACATATATTGTAAAAGAATATTTTAAAAGAACATAATGATAATGAAAAATCCTTTGCAATTTTAAAATAGTATTATAAGCCATGCCTTGTTCTCAAGTTAATACTGCTTGTTTATAAATTGGTGCAAAAAAGAATTAGCCCCCTTGATTACCTAACATAACTATCACTTTAGTTATTCAATTTTGATATCAGTTGTTCATCAGATCGAATACAGATAGTATTCAAACAGAAAACAAGAACTTTAGAAGCTTCATGAATTAATACTTATGTATTATATAATAAAAAAACACTGTTGCATCATTGAATTCTTCACACTAAAGCTTTTTATTAACAATAACTAAACCAAAGGCCTACATTAGTAACAGGTTTACTTACTTGTCCTATCAATTGTTTTTGCCTGCTCTGCCCTGTGTGCTTGGTAATGGTCCCGCTGCTACAAGCAAAGTATTAGATATATAGGTCTTGTAGATGAGAGAATACATTTTTTATTGAGTAAAATGCCTATATAAATGTAGGTATAAAAGTCAAACAGGAAATGTAGCTATCACAATCAACCAAAAGCATACATTCAAAACAATTAAATGGGTTGACAATAAGGGTACTGAACAGTCAGTGGCGAAAAGGCTGTTGTGGAGTTTAAACCATGTTCAACGGTGCACCAAACCCCATTCTTATCCTATTTCATTCCAACTAAATGAGATTGGTAAACAAATAAATCTGCACTAGAATATATAACTCTTATTTAAAACTGACACCTTTTGTGATAAACTGTTTTATTTCATTGACTAATATATACCATAATTTACAAATCAGCACATATAAAAACATACATATTATATAAATATGATACCGGTATGTAAGTGTACTTCTGACATTATAATTTTAGAGTCTAAGGAAGGAAAAAGAAGATTGATCAAAGTTAAAAGACTGTAAGAGAAGGAGGATGAAGTCCAATTTTTACCAGCAGATAAAAGTTAGTATGAAGATAACAAGAGCTGTCAGAGAACAGCGCAGCTCCACTATTCGATTTTTCAGAGAATAATAAATTATATAGCCAATATATACCATAGCCAGTATATACCATCAGAAAACAAGGCTAAAACAATGTGGGGTGGGGTTGGGGGTGTGGGGCGGGTATAGAAACTCGGGCCGATATAAAATTATTGTTAGAATCTGATACAAATTTTAGTAAAATTTGGGGCAAGGTGTGAAATTTTATTTTTATTTTTATCAGTTTTAATCCAAAATTGCTGTCATTTTAAAGAAATTTGTGGTCGAAAGGCAACTCAGGGAGGGAGGTGTTATCTGGCAATTTTTATTGATCAACATATTGATAAACTGATAAAACAAAACAACACAGATATATATGCAAAAACAAACAAACAAAACATTTGGGTGGTGGTGATGATGGGGTAGTGGGATGGTTGTGGGATGGGAGCAAAACATATTGATCAACGGATAAAACATAAGACAGAGATATGTAAAAAAATAAAAAAATAAAAATACTTTGGATGGTTGTGACGATTGATTTCAGCGGCCAACAGCTCGGGGACGTCTTCCAGCCGGCATCATGCATTTCACTATCTTGCTTGTGGGGTGGGGGATGGTTAGAGGATGAGGTGTGTGGGGGTAACATAGCTATATGTGTAACAATTGACCAAAAAAAAAAGACATATGTAAAACTAGATTTTGATCAGAGACCTGATCAAACGGGCTTTCCTGTCATGACGTCACAACTGTCAGAGTTGTCGAAGATGAAGACACTGATTGATTTATCACGAAAATAACTTCGAACATGCAATCATTGAAAAAAACGAATTTCTGACTATTTTGACGTCACTGACGTCATGACGTCACGACGTCGGGATACCGTATGACGTTCTGGCACAACCGGACCCTGAACTCTACAATCTCTGAAAGTTTTATTCAAATCCGATAATAAATAGAGAAGATATAGACAAAACAAGAGTTCATTTATGACGTCACTGGCGGCCATCTTTGATGACGGCATGACAACATTCCACATTATAGCACAACTAGACGTTGATATCTACAAACTGTGAAAGTTTTATCAAACTCCAATGATAAACGAAGGAGAGATAGCGATTACAAGATTTCTTAAATGACGTCATTTGCGGCCATTTCGGATGACGTCATGACGAAAAAACTGTCAGCGTCGACTGAGACAATGACATTGATGGATTATGCAGTAAAATAACTTCAAAAATGTAAGCAGTGAAAAAAACAAATGTTCATAACATTATGACGTCACTGACGTCAAGACGTTATTACCTAGAGACACGTTCTTAAATTCTTGCCCAACCAGAACCTAAACTCTACATTCTGTGAAAGTTTCATTCAAATCCGACAATAATTGTTTGAGATCTAGCGCTAACAAAATTAGTATCATGACGTCACTGGCGGCCATCTTTGATGACGTCATGACAATTTTTAACATTATTGCACAACCCAATCTAATTCCCTACAGGCTTTGAAAGTTGCATCAAAATCCGATCATAAATGAAGGAGATATAGCGATTACAAGATTTTCTTAAATGACGTCATTGGAGGCCATTTTGAATGACGTCATGACGTTAAAACTGTCAGCGTCGACTGAAACGATAAACTCTGATGGATTTTCAGTAAAAAAACAAGAAAAATGCTATAACTGAATAAAAATGACTTTTCATAACCTCCGTGACGTCACTGACGTCAAGACGTTATGACATAGAGACACGTTTTTACGTTCTTGCACAACTGGACCCTGAACCCTACAATCTGTGAAAGTTTCAATCAAATCGCATCGTAAATGCATGAGATACAGCGATAACAAGATGTGGCTAAAAACGTCAGTGGCGGCCATCTTGGATGACGTCATGACCCCAAAAACTTCGCGGCACTATTCCAGACTGAGCTCTTCCACTGTGTAAAATTTAGAGGCCTTGCGAATAGTCTTACTATTGAAAGTGCTCCTGAGAAGAAGAAAAAGAAAAAGAATAATAAGAACTAGATTTTGATCAGAACCTGATCAAACGGGCTTTCCTGTCTTAATGACGTCATGGCGTCACAACTGTCAGAGTTTTCAAAGATGAAGACATTGATTGATTTATCACGAAATTAACTACGAACATGCAATCAGTGAAAAAAACGAATTTCTGAATATTTTGAAGGCACTGACGTCATGACGTCATGACGTCGGGATACCGTATGACATCTGTGCACAACCAGATCCCGTACTCTACAATCTGTGAAAGTTTTGTTCAAATCCGATCATAAATAGAGAAGATATAGTCTTAACAAGATTTCCTTTATGACGTCACTAGTGGCCATCTTTGATGACGACATAACAAACTTCGACGTTATTGCACAACCAGACGTTGAATGTATAGTTCCTATGAAAGTTTTATCAATATCCGATCATAAATGAAGGAGATATAGCGATTACAATATTTCTATAATGACGTCATTGGCGGCCATTTTGGATGACGTCATAACATTAAAACTACTAACGTTGACTGAAACAATGACAATGATTGATTTTACAGTAAAACAACTTAAAAAATGCAATCAGTAAAGAAAACGGATTTTCAATAACATTGTAACTCCACTGACGTCAAGACGTTATAACATAGAGACACGTTTTGATCTTTTTGCACAACTAGACCCTGAATTCTACAAGCTGTGAAAGTTTCATTCAAATCCAACTACAAATGTTTGAGATCTAGCGCTTACAAGATTTTTATGATGACGTCACTGGCGTCCATCTTTGATGACGTCATGACCTTTTCTGACATTTATCCACAACTCAACCTAATTCCCTGCAGGCTGTGAAAGTTGCATCAAAATCCGATAATAAATGCAGGAGATATAGCGATTACAAGATTTCTTAATTGACGTCATTGGCGGCCATTTTGGATAACGTCATGACGTTAAAACTGTCAGCGTCTATTCAAACAATGACATCGATAGATTTTGCATTAAAAAATACATCAATATATGCAATCAGTGAAAAAAAAGGATTTTTTATAATATTGTGACGTCACTGACGTCAAGACGTTGTAACGTAGTGGCACGTTTTGACATTTCTGCACAACTAGACCCTAAACTTTACAATCTGTGAAAGTTTCATTTAAATCCGACTATAAATGTTTGAAATCTAGTGGTAACAATATTTTAATCATGACGCCACTGGCGGCCATCTTGGATGACGTCATGACAATTTTTAACATTCTTGCACAACCCAACCTAATTCCCTACAGGCTGTAAAAGTTGTATCAAAATCCGATCATAAATGAAGGAGGTATAGCGATTACAAGATTTCTTAAATGACGTCATTGGCGGCCATTTTGAATGATGTCATGACGTTAAAACTGTCAGCGTTGACTGAAACAATGACACTGATAGATTTTACTGTAAAAAAAAAAGAAAAATGCAATTATTGAAAAAAAAGGACTTTTCGTAACATTGTGACGTCACTGACGTCAAGACGTTATTGCATAGAGACACGTTTTTATATTCATGCACACCTAGACCCTAAATCTTACAATCTGTGAAAGTTTCAATCAAATTCGACTATAAATGTTTGAGATCTAGCGATTACAAGATTTGTCTGATGACGTCACTGGCGGCCATCTTGGATGACGTCATGACCCCAAAACCTTCGGGACACTATTCCAGACTGAGCTCCATCACTGTGTAAAATTTAGAGGCCGTGCGAATAGTCTTACTATGAAAAGTGCTGGGGAGAAGAAGAATAATAATAACTAGATTTTGATCAGAGACCTGATCAAACGGGCTTTCCTGTCATGACGTCACAACTGTCAGTGTTGTCGAAGATGAAGACACTGATTGATTTATCACGAAAATAACTTCGAACATGCAATCAGTGAAAAAAACGATTTTCTGAATATTTTGACGTCACTGACGTCATGACGTCGGGATACCGTATGACGTTCTTGCACAACCGGACCATGAACTCTACAATCTGTGAAAGTTTTATTCAAATCCGATAATAGATAGAGAAGATATAGACAAAACAATAGTTCATTTATGACGTCACTGGCGGCCATCTTTGATGACGACATGACAACATTCCACATTATGGCACAACTAGACGTTGATATCTACAAACTGAGAAAGTTTTATCAAACTCCGATGATAAATGAAGGAGATATGGCGAATACAAAATTTCATAAATGACGTCATTAGCGGCCATTTTGGATGACGTCATGATGTAAAAACTGTCAGCGTCGACTGAGACAATGATACTGATGAATTTCAGAGCAAAACAACTTAAAATATGCAATCACTAAAGAAAACGGATTTTTAATAACATTATGACGTCACTGACGTCAAGACGTTATGGCATAGAGACCCGTTTAGACGTTCTTGCACGACTAGACCCTGAACTCTACAAGCTGTGAAAGTTTCATTTAAATCCGACCACACACGTTTGAGATCTAGCTCTAACAATTTGTTTATCTTGACGTCACTGGCGGCCATCTTTGATGACGTCATAACACTTTTTGATATTCATACATAACTTGGCCTAATTTCCTACAGGCTGTAAAAATTGCATCAAAATCCGATAATAAATCCAGGAGATATAGCGATTTCAATATTTCTTAAATGACGTCATTGACGGCCATTTTGGATGACGTCATGACGTTAAAACTGTCAGCGTCGACTAAAATGATGACACTGATGGATTTTACAATAAAACTTTTTAAAAAATGCAATTAATGAAAAAAATTGATTTTTCATAAAATTATGACGTCACCCTCGTCAGGAGGATGTTATGACGTAAGGACACGTTTTGACGTTCTTGCACAACTAGACCCTAAACTCTACAATCTGTGAAAGTTTCATTCAAATCCCATCTTAAATCCACGAGATACAGCAATAACAAGATTTGCCTACAAACGCCAGTGGCGGCCATCTTGGAAGACGTCATGACCCCAAAAGTTTCGGGACACTATTCCAGCCTGAGCTATATCACTGTATAAAATTTAGAGACCGGGCGACCAGTCTTTCTATTGAAAGTGGCTGACAGAAGAAGAAGAACAACAAGAAGGAAGAGGAATAATAAGAACTAGATTTTGATCAGAGACCTGATCAAACGGGCTTTCCTATCATGACGTCACAACTGTCAGTGTTGTCGAAGATGAAGATACTGATTCATTTATCACGAAAATAACTTCAAACATGCAATCAGTGAAAAAAAACAATTTTCTGAATATTGGCGTCACTGACGTCATGACGTCATGACGTCGGGATACCGTATGACGTTCTTGCACAACCGGACCCTGAACTCTACAATCTGTAAAAGTTTTATTCAAATGCGATAATAGATAGAGAAGATATAGACAAAACAAGAGTTAATTTATGACGTCACTGGCGGCCATCTTTGATGACGACATGACAACATTCTACATTATAGCGCAACTAGACTTTGATATCTACAAACTGTGAAAGTTTTATCAAACTCCGATGTTAAATGAAGGAGATATGGCGATTACAAGATTTCTTAAATGACGTCATTGGCGGCTATTTTGGATGACGTCATGACGTTAAAACTGTCAGCGTCGACTGAGACAATGACATTGATGGATTATACAGTAAAACAACTTCAAAAATGCAATCACTGAAAAAAACGGATTTTCATAAAATATGACGTCACTGACGTCAAGACGTTATTACCTAGAGACAAGTTTGTACATTCTTGCACAACTAGACCTTGAACTCTACAATCTGAGAAAGTTACTTCAAATCCGACTATAAATATTTGAGATCTAGCGATAACAAAATTTGTATCATGGCGTCACTGGCGGCCATCTTGGATGATGTCATGACAATTTTTGACACTTTTGCGCAACCCAACCTAATTCCCTACAGGCTATGAAAGTTGCATCAAAATCCGATCATAAATGAAGGAGATATAGCGATTACAAGATTTCTTAAATGACGTCATTGGCGGCCATTTTGGATGACGTCATGACGTTAAAACTGTCAACGTCGACTAAGATGATGACACTGATGGATTTTCCGATAAAACTTCTTAAAAAATGCAATTAATGAAGAAAAAAGGATTTTTCATAACATTTTGACGTCACTGACGTCAAGACGTTGTAACATAAAGAGACCCGTTTTGACGTTCTTGCAAAACTAGACCGTAAGATCTACAATCTGAGAAAGTTTCATTCAAATCCCATCGTAAATGCACGAGATACAGTGATAACAAGATTTGCCTACATATGACAGTGGCGGCCATCTTGGATGACGTCATGACCCCAAAAGTTTCGGGACACTATTCCAGCCTGAGCTATATCACTGTGTAAAATTTAGAGGCCAGGCGACCAGTCGTACTATTTGAAGTGGCTGACAGAAGAAGAAGAACAAGAAGAGGAATAATAATAATAAGAAGAACTAGATTTTGATCAGAGACCTGATCAAACGGGCTTTCCTGTCATGACGTCACAACTGTCAGTGTTGTCGAAGATGAAGACACTGATTGATTCATCACGAAAATAACTTCGAACATGCAATCAGTGAAAAAACGAAATTCTGAATATTTTGACGTCACTGACGTCATGACATCGGGATACCGTATGACGCTCTTGCACAACCGGACCCTGAACTGTACAATCTGTCAAAGTTTTATTCAAATCCGATAATAAATAGAGAAGATATAGACAAAACAAGAGTTCATTTATGACGTCACTGGTGGCCATCTTTGATGACGACATGACAACATTCCACATAATAGCACAACTAGACTTTGATATCTACAAACTTTGAACGTTTTATCAAACTCCGATGATAAATGAAGGAGATATGGCGATTACAAGATTTCATAAATGACGTCATGATGGCCATTTTGGATGACGTCATGACGTTAAAACTGTCAGCGTCGACTGAGACAATGACATTGATGGATTATACAGTAAAAAAATATAAAAATGCTATCAGTAAAGAAAACGGATTTTCATAACATTTTGACGTCACTGACGTCAAGACGTTATGACATAGAGACAAGTTTTGACATTCTTGCACAACTAGACCCTGAACTCTACAAGCTGTGAAAGTTTCGTTCAAATCCGACCATTTATCTTTGAGATATAACGCTAACAAGATGTTTATCATGACGTCACTGGCGGCCATCTTTGATGACGTCATGACAATGTTTGACAAGCTTGCACAACCCAACCTAGTTCCCTACAGGCTCTGAAAGTTGCATCAAAATCCGATAATAAATGCAGGAGATATAGCGATTACAAGATTTCTTATAATGACGTCATTGGCGGCCATTTTGGATGACATCATGACGTTAAAACTGTCAGCGTCGACTAAGATGATGACACTGCTGAATTTTACAATAAAACTTTTTAAAAAATGCAATTAATGAAAAAAATGGATTTTTCATAAAATTATGACGTCACCTTCGTCCGGAGGAGGTTATGAGGTAAGCACACATTTTTACATTTTTGCACAACTAGACCCTAAACTCTACAATCTGTGAAAGTTTCATTCAAATCCCATCTTATATGCACGAGATACAATGATAACAAGATTTGCCTACAAATGCCAGTGGCGGCCATCTTGGATGATGTCATGACCCCAAAAGTTTGGAGACACTATTCCAGCCTGAGCTATATCACTATTGATAACATAGAGGCCGTGAGACCAGTCTTACTATGAAAAGTGGCGGCGAGAAGAAGAAGAGGTATAATAATAACTAGATTTTGATCAGAACCTGATCAAACGGGCTTTCCTGACTTAATGACGTCATGACGTCACAACTGTCAGAGTTTACGAAGATGAAGACATTGATTGATTTATCACGAAAATAACTTCAAACATGCAATCAGTGAAAAAAACGAATTTCTGACTTTTTTGACGTCACTGACGTCATGACATCACGACGTCGGGATACCGTATGACATTCTTGCACAACCGGACCCTGAATTCTACAATCTGTGAAAGTTTTATTCAAATCCGATAATAAATAGAGAAGATAAAGACAAAACAAGAGTTCATTTATGACGTCACTGGCGGCCATCTTTGATGACGACATGACAACATTCCACATTATAGCACAACTAGACTTTGATATCTACAAACTGTGAAAGTTTTATCAAACTCCGATGATAAATGAAGGAGATAGGGCGATTACAATATTTCTTAAATGACGTCATTGGCGGCCATTTTGGATGACATCATGACGTTAAAACTGTCAGGGTCGACTGAGACAAAGACATTGATGGATTATACAGTAAAACAGCTTCAAAAATGTAATCAGTGAAAAAAACGGATTTTTATAACATTATGACGTCACTGACGTCAAGACGTTATTACCTAGAGACACGTTTTTACATTCTTGTATAACAAGACCCTGAACTGTACAATCTGTGAAAGTTTCATTTAAATCCGACTATAAATATTTGAGATCTAGTGCTCACAAAATTTGTATCATGACGTCACTGGCGGCCATCTTGGATGACGTCATGACAATTTTCGATATTCCTGCACAACTCATTTTAATTCCCTACAGGCTTTGAAAGTTGCACCAAAATCCTATGTTAAATGAAGGAGATATAGCGATTAGAAGATTTCTTAAATGACGTCATTGGCGGCCATTTTGAATGACGTCATAACGTTAAAATTGTCAGCGTCGACTGAAACAAAGACATTGATGGATTAAACAGTAAAACAGCTTCAAAAATGTAATCAGTAAAAAAAACGGATTTTCATAACATTATGACGTCACTGACGTCAAGACGTTATTACCTAGAGACACGTTTTTACATTCGTGCACAACTAGACCCTGAACTTTACAATCTGTGAAAGATTCATTCAAATCCAACTATAAATGTTTGACATCTAGCGCTAACAAAATTTGTATCATGACGTCACTGGCGGCCATCTTGGATGACGTCATGACAATTTTCGACATTCCTGCACAACACATTCTAATTCCCTACAGGCTTTGAAAGTTGCATCAAAATCCAACCATCAATGAAGGAGATATAGCGATTACAAGATTTCTTAAATGACGTCATTGACGGCCATTTTGAATGACGTCATGACGTTAAAACTATCAGCGTTGACTAAAACAATGACACTGATGGATTTAACAGTAAAAAAACATGAAAAATGCAATCAGTGAAAAAAAGGACTTTTTATAACATTGTGACGTCACTGACGTCAAGACGTTATTACATAGAGACACGTGTTTACATTCTTGCACAACTAGACCTTGAACCCTACACTCTGGGAAAGTTTCATTCAAATCCGACTATAAATGTGGGAAATCTAGCGCTAACAAGATTAGTCTGATGACGTCACTGGCGGCCATCTTGGATGACGTCATGACCCTAAAAGGTTCGAGACACTATTCCAGACTGAGCTCTATCACTGTGTAAAATTTAGAGAGCGTGCGACCAGTCTTACTATGAAAAGTGGCGGACAGAAGAAAAAGAATAATAAGAATAAACAGAACAAAAACAAAAGGTCTTTCCACTGAAAAGTGGAAAGCCCTAATAAACAGAACGAACACAATAGGTCTTTCCACTGAAAGGTGGAAAGCCCTAATAAACAGAACGAACACAACAGGTCTTTCCACTGAAAGGTGGAAAGCCCTAATAAGAATAAACAGAACGAAAACAAGAGGTTTTCCACTGAAAAGTGGAAAGCCCTAATAAACAGAACGAACACAAGAGGTCTTTCCACTGAAAGGTGGAAAGCCCTAAAAAAATATAGAGTTTTGAGTGGGTGTGTGGGCGAGGGTGGGGGGTGGAAACATAGCTATATGTGTAAGAATTGACCAAAATAACACAGAATATGTAAAATAACATTAAAAAAACGAGTTTCAAGTGTGGGGAGGAGGAGGGGGTGGGGGCAAAGAAGAATTGACCAAAATAACACAGAAATATGTAAAAAAAAATGAGTTTCATGTTGGGGGGTGTGGGTTGGGGCAGAGGGGGGGGGGGAGGGGGGCAACATAGCTTTATGTGTAAGAATTGACCAAAACAACAGGGAAATATGTATAAAAAAGGCATGGGGGAGGGGGTGGGGGCGGGGTGGAACGGGGAGGACAAAGCCCATGCTGCAATATGGGTGAAGTATGAATAAGATGCATAATGCTATCAGAAATCCCAAACCAAAATTATAGATATACAGGGCCTCCTCTGGCCAGGGAGGAGGAAGCATACAATACTCTTGTTACACCACTACGGTAGCATACGAAATGTTTGTAAAACATATATGCCCCCCTTCAACAACCATGACACAAACATTCCTGCCAAGTTTCGAGTTTGTAGTATCAGCTGTTTTTAAGTTATCGCGAAGACAGGCAATTATTAGTTATTTTTTCATAAGTTTTGTTACCATGGCAACCACATTTCTTATGCGAATCTACCAAAAAAGGGAGGGCACAACTACACCATGACACAAACATTCCTGCCAAGTTAAGAGTTTGTAATGCCAGCTTTTCTTGAGTTATCGTGAAGACAAGATTTCAGGACGGACCGACCGTCGACCGACATTTGCAAAGCAATATGCCCCACTTTGATAATAACTCAGTGCAGATGATAGGGGGAGAGGGTACATCCTTGACGTACACCTCTTTCTATTGGAAAGAAATCAGAAAAAAATACATTATTTATTATACTACTTTTCGCATTGAAACAAAATAATTGGACCAAGTTGATAAAATTGTATCCCCAAAGTTATAGTGTTTTAAACATTTCCAGATAAATGTTGATTTATACTGTACAACGCCTTTTCAAAATCTGAGAAAAAATAAGTGTGCCGAATTGTCAAGATTTTCCACATTATTTAATGCTTCAAATAAAAGTCTTATGTTCTCATCTATCATACATGTGATATTTTCAGGAGGGTTACCAGGGAGATTTGACTTTTTTTTCAGGGAGATTTGACAAAAACCAGGGAGGTTTTTATACTCGAATTTTTAACGCGTAGGCTACCGGTAGATTTTTTTCTGATATAAACCTTTATAAAGGACTACAACTTATCCATGGATATACACTTCGTCCAAGAAGAATTATACTTCACAAGATACTTCTGCTTTTTGGGCCTGGAATGTTCAGACTCCGGAGACAGATTTCGTTTATGGCAATATGCATTTTGATTTTGCAAGTAATTACCATAATGAAGATGCTTCCCATTTTATACACAGACAAAACACTTCTTTAATCATGACAAACTGCAATCGCTTAGTTGAAATCGTCATACTTTACCAAATATTGAAATGTCAATCCATGCCGAATTCGCTAATTACCATCCCACTTACAGTCGGTATATTTCTATCAATCTTCCATGGACATTATTACAGATATCACCGCCACGTGTCAGAAACAAACAGTCCAATCATTATTTTCACACAATAAATAAACTAATTAGCTTACATGCTAATCCTTTTAATTACCTGCCCAGGGGCAATGTTTTCACAGATATAGATAAGACGTTGGTGTTTATTTTCTAAATCATTCGTAAAACTCGGTCTTCATCCAATAAATCATAGCAATTACCCAAAAGGATTCGCAAATAGCGAAATTTTGAAATACCGGAAGAAATGGAGCTCCCGGCGGGAGGCCGGGGAAATTCCATGAAATTCCGGGAGAAATTCATAATTTTGATAGAGCATCATCAAAAAAACTGACCAATCAGTGACCAGAAATAAGACATAACCAATACATTCTGGTAGGTGATAAACTCGGTCTTTATCCTTGATGCTCAACCAAGTTTACTCTTAAAATTAAGGTATCTACAGTGTGATTATTTTAAAACCCTGCCTATTTCATGCACATTCATGCAAATTGATTCAATATACGTATCTTTTAAAATCAAAATCTTGAAAATTATCATCTTTTTACTCTGCCAAAGATTTTTATTTTACTATAGAACCTAAGGATAAAAACAGAGTAACACAAATTTTATCACCTACTGAAAATAAAATAAAATCTCAACATCTCTGCAATGCAAAATTATGAATTAGCTCCCGGCGGGAGATATCGCATGTATGATCTATATAGGGGGGCACTCCACAGTTTAATGTCCATTTCTCAATAATCAAACCCATGACAAGCCCTTAGTCTGAATCCTTGAGTTAAAATAAATCACATCATCATTGTGTAATACATTTCTTAAAAGACAATAAAATTACCCATGTTTCCATACCAACAAGCAAATTTGATGAATTGATATCCCCCGATGAATTGATATCCCCCGCCGAATGAGATACTCTAAACTATAGGATCTGACCACTCCCTTGTACACGTAGATCACGTCAGATCGACCGTTCATCTAATCAATATTCATGATAAGATCAACTAAATTCAACCAATGAAATCGTGTGTTTCATATGCACCTCAGATGACGTTGGAGTGAACTGAACAAACGAAAATCCACTGTCATACATGTACATCTACATGTATATCCAAATAAAGATAACGTCTTCATGTGTTGCTGTGGATAATCCCCATTGCGCGATGAATTCAAAGAAATGCACTAAATGGCACGTTTTATATCAAGATACAAAGAAAATCATGGGCACTGCCATGTGTGTTTTGAAAATATATATTCCACCGACTGATGACCCACGGTGTCATTTTAGTGTGGGTACAATCCCACGAATCGATAAAAAAATTTGTACAACGTAAAATTCCGTCAACAATCTTTTTTTCAGTAAATATTCAATAATGGTTGGTGTATTATGTTTGTCAACACAATTGACATGTCGCCAGTACTTAGATATCTCCGCCCCTTTGTTGATGTCGGAGTATATTGACTATAGTTTATATAACATAGTTGCACGTGCTTTATATACATGCTGTTGTCTGTCAGAGGTATCATTCTGGTTTGATTGGTTAAAATGGATAAATGATTGACAACTGGCGACATGTTAATTATTTTGTGTTTATAAGCTAAGTTATTGTCTCTTTCAATACCGAGCATAGACTGCTCCACAGCGTTCTATACTGAACAATTTTGTAGGCTGAAATCTGATTGGCTAATCGTAAGTTCAATCTGACGTGACCTCCAATGGAGAGTTCTTAGATCCTTGTAATGTAGAGTATCGTAGCGCGATAAAGAGTCTGATTTTAATGAGATTGTGGTAAATAAGGAGTCGGTTTGAGGCTCATTCATTACATTTTGACCAATAGCAAATACCATTTATAACTTGTCAGTTTCACGTTTTATTCTCATTCAATGTTACAAAATGCTTTTACATTCATTTCAGTAATTTTGTCATTGCCAAGTGCATGTTTCCAAATATTTGAGCCAAAGCACAAGCAGAAGTAGAATCATCACTTAATTTAATGCGCTGTAATTTAACTGGGATTTTCCATTTATTTTATAAACTTGGGTTTACAAAAAACTTTGGGCCATTTATTTTTTTATCAGATTCAATGATGACCACGTAATCTTTATTATACTACTGTATATTAAATTATAAGGAGATATACAACTTGAATAAAATCATAAGTAGTAATTTTTATTATTTTTATAAGCAAATTGAAATTGTTTAAAATTGAATTGAATTGGAGTTTAATGGCATTCCAACTCAAAAAAAGGTTATATGGCGCCAACAAGAATGAACATTCCAGACTCCCTCTCCATTTACATCTAGATAAACATGTGTATATATATATATATAAAGGCGATCAATGAAAATGCATCAGTAGATTAAAATGGGTATTAAATTTTATTGCTAAGTAATTTATTTAAAATAATAAGTGCATGTTGAAGGATATTAATTATGAATTGCAAAAACTGACTTTCTCAAAATTCCTGGTTGTTAAATTAAAGACACAAGGTAGAAAACAAAAGTCACACATTTTAGTAATAATTTCATAGGAACGGAAAAACGGTTGGACATAACCCGGTATTAAAATGTGTGACTTTTTTTTTGCCTGTGTGATTTTGAGACTTCAAGATTTCAATTTTTTTTTTTAATGTTCCCCTTTAAAATTGATACTAGGCTGTAAACTAACTCCTAATATATAGCACTGATGAGTTCATTTTCTTTAGGAAGTATGGGATTGGAAGCATTTAAACGGGGCATACGGTTAATCGTCAACATTTTAGAGCTGCTGCTACATGTACATGTCCAGTCTTTGAATTAATTTATGTCACTAGCCCGAATTTTTATATACTCAATGAAAACCCATACATTTTTCTTTAGCCCGACTACTTAAATTAAAATTCAGTAGCCCGAATGACAGTTTACTAGCCCCGGGCTTTGGGCTAGTGGGTCAAGTCGAAGACTGACATGTAAGTAGTGGGGCATCCTTGGTTGAGTGAGTAGTTTCTTGACTTGAAATCATTTGCCCCTCACTGCTGTGGGTCGATCCCTCATGGGCCTAGGAATCTTTATGTGAGGAAGATATCCAGCCGGCTTGCGGAACATCATTGGTTCTACTCCGGTGCCCGTAATCGGAGGGGCACCTTTGGTCTTCCTCCACCAATGAAAGCTGGAAAAGTCGCCATATGACCAAAGCTGTTAAACTCCAGTTCAATTAATGTATTAAATTGGAAGCCTAAAAACTAGGGGGTTAGGTACAGGCACACACACACTATCGCAGAATAAGAATAATTGTATAAATTAAATATTTCTTTCATCTCTTTCAGAGACAAAGGCATTATCGTGTGATTGCTGTTCTGTCTGGACTTGTCAAGTTATTAGAGAAGACATAGGGTAGCCTCAAGTTCAACGCAGATTTACTTCTGAAGCATGCAGGCGGAACCGGTCCAGGAATCAAACACCTAATAAAATAACATTGCCTAAGGCTGTAAGCACTCCAACAGAGTTAACGTTTTTATTTAAAAAAGGAACCAAGCATAAAAGCAGTCTGATAGCATTCAAAGTGTTCAAACATACGGTTCAAAGTACGGTTCAAAGTTGACCAGCCAAATAAGCAAGAAAGTCAAACAAAAAAGTGTCTGTTCTGAAACGGCTGAGACAAATATTGGAGTTATTATATAATATGTATAGTCTAAATTTTAATCGGCATGTACGCTCATATATGCATTCACAATTCACATGCCAGCTGCTTATAATTCAGATATTATTATAGATAACTGGAACCCTGGAAATAACGGCGACTTGAACATTCGCTTTGAAGTGCGGTGAATGCAAAGTCAGTTGATAAAGGATGACTACTTTGCTCAAATCACCCAGTAAATTGAGGCTTGAATTGGAACATGATTCTTCACATAGAAACCATAATTGATTAGTTAAAACTGCAATATAACGAAGAAAAAGTGATTGAAATTCATTGTTCTAGATGTAGAGGAGTGATGAGGATCCTGAGTTCTACTGCAGCAATGAAAATGGATGCTTAATTCTGAAACGAAACCATTCTTACAATAATCGGGCTCGTATTGGACTTTATTAACTATGGTAACTTTGGAGGCAAATATATTTTTTTACGAATAAGTCGATTCAAAGTATTCAAGAGGAAAAACACACCTCCGTCGGAGTGAAAGAATTCCAAAAAACAAACCGACCAATTAACTTCCATCTGTTGCATGCATGTTGTTTACTTGTGACTGACTATTTTGAACCAAATTTGTGTATAGTTATATTTCATAAATTCTATAAATAAATTGTAGGAAAATTTGTAATTCGGGCTTGCATCATGGTAAGATTTTTTTTGTCGGCATCACTAGCCCTTCCATTAGTATCTCAACCAAACTTGGTCAGGTTTAATATAAATGAAAGCTTAGTCACATTTTAAAACCACCTTTAGGAGTGAGATTTGGCCTTTTAATATGATTTAGGAGACAAAATTACGGATATGTTTTTCTGTTTTATTTAGTTGTATTTTATAAACCTTACATGTACATGATGTAAGTTAAAAGTTGGTGCTTTTTAACACTCCCCAAGTTCATGATGTGACGATGTCGTTTGTTGACTTTTTCTTCGAAAAAGAAAGCTATAATTGTCATCACTTTGTCTTGATCGTCGTCTGCATCGGTTAAAGCAGTATGTAAGGTTGTATCTCCGAAACTACTTTACATAATGGATTGAAACTTTATACATGTATTTGATGTCGTTAGACGACATCATAGAGACAGGTTCTATAACTCATGCTTTTATTTTAATGTTATGGCCCCTTTTATCAGTTTATACTTGGACAATTTGGTTAAAGTTTTGTATGTAAGCTTTTATCTCGAAAACTATTTTACATAATTTTTTGAAACACGTACACTGTATTCGGCATCATTAGACAACATCATAGAGCCAGGGTCTATACCTCTTGCTTTTATTTTAACAAAATTATGGCCCCTTTTATACTTACATGTACACACAGTTGGTACAAGTTTTGTTATAAGCTTGTCAACTTAGTCTTTTAAATTAAATATTTTCATTATATCCTAAAATCCCCTGAAAAAATTCAATGACACCACATTTTCATTTGAAGAACTCAGATACAAGTGCCATAATTCTGTTCGGCAATTAAGTAGAATTATGCCTTTCAACTGAGTTTCCCAATCATGCCAATAAATAAAGCCTCGAAAGTTGAGTGTCTGCACAGACGGGCGGTGCTTCTTGTTTCAGTCTGAGCTAAGGTAGTTTAATGAAGAAATTGAACTCCAAATTGTATTTAATGATATGAAAGCAGATTTAAAGTCCATAAGTAATGTATAATATATTGAACATAAATAACAGTGCGATTCATGTATTAAAGTAAAAAAGAATATCTTAAAGGAACATAGTGCAATCATTAACTATTTTTCGTTATTCAATGGATTGTCGGAAATGTGGGATTTGTGTCATTTTAGCACGTTAGGCCGTTTATGAGTCTATTTTTAAAATAAATAAATTTTTTAAGACTTTTGGTAGCGACAGCCCGATCTCAGCAAAAAACTTCTGTCCATCGGACATGGCGGAAAATACCCCTTAGTCGGCCCAAGTGTCAGGCCATTTTTATAATCTAAAAACATAAAATAACGTTTTATTGCTTGTAATTTAAAGCCGTATTTGTTGATAAAGTGTTCTCCCTTGATTAAAATTGATCAATTTGAATTTACATTTTTTTTTGGACGATTTAAATACGCAATTTGAACCAATCGCATTTCAGCTTTCATATTGACACGAGAGGTCACACGAATTTGTCACATTGAACTGAAGAAAAAATATCACTTTCAATATTAAGTTTGAACATTTGATTTCCTTTTCATATTCTTATTTTTCTATGAATTATTGCACATGTATAATATTTTTCTGCCTTTAGTTCATTAATAACAAGTCAGTTAGTCTATATGCCATCAGAACATTTTACTGTAAAATTAAAAGAGAACGAACGTTTATTCGTAAATGCAAGCTGCTAAATAACACTGTGAATGCCACCTATTTTTGGATGGTTTATTTTGTGGGACCCAGTATGGTTTTTGATGTGCTTTGCGGCGCGATCCTAAAAAACAAAATGTACATAAAATAGCAAAGTAAATCAACCTTTTTTTAAGGATGGCCTTGTCTGTGTTCAATTGACCAAGCATTTTATGGCGTTTTATCTTGACTTTTAACCGAATGTCATGTTGACTTGAAAATGTTTTCGCGTAGACTGGCAGACCGCCCCATTATTCCTGGGTAGAACCAGTACTGTATACCTTCTGCCATTTGGAACCAGTACTGTATACCTCCTGCCATTTGGAACCAGTACTGTATACCTCCTGCCATTTGGAACCAGTACTGTATACCTCCTGCCATTTGGAACCAGTACTGTATACCTCCTGCCATTTGGAACCAGTACTGTATACCTCCTGCCATTTAGAACCAGTACTGTATACCTCCTGCCATTTAGAACTAGTACTGTATACCTCCTGCCATTTGTAAGAAATCTCCACTTTAAAGCGGCTGTAGCATGCTCAGTAGTAAATCAAGAATATTAATTTAATATGAGGAAGCTGGACTATATAAATATTTTTATTCCTTAAGAATACAACCACTGCAATCTCACAAACACAGTGTCACATGCAGCGGAGTAGGACTCGTAACACCGCGTGTGGAAATGTGGCTGCGTCGCAAATGGAGTGTCTACTATAGAATTTGCAGCAACTCTGCAGTTAAGAAGGTTCTAGGCCCATTTTCCATATTTTATCTTGATGTAAATGGAGGACGAGCCTGGCATGTTCATTCCTGTTAGGCATCATAACCTTAAAGGTTTTCACGTGTTGGTGCGCCTTAAAACCCAGTTCAATTCAATTAATATTCAGGGTTTCCCCCAGGATCATAAGGCATGTCGCATGCAACATGCCTTCCTGGAAAAGAAAGGAAAAACAACATGCCTTCATCAGAGCAACATGCCTTAAGATTTTCTTAATTTTCATGAATAACAGATTTAAAAGAAGAAAAATAGAAATTCTATGGTGATTCTTGTTCCTTTTGCACCAAAATCATAAAAGTATGTTATTTTGCCATTTTGCCATTAATAGGCACTATTTTTTCAAGCCCAGTTTGGTAAATGTAATGTCAGAACAACATGCCTTCACAATTTTCTGGGAGAAACCCTGATATTAGTGTTTCAAATACTGGGACTAGATTAGTTTTTAAACAATGATTTTCATATATATTCCAAAAGTGTAGACGACACATACCAATGCATGTACATGTTTAAAAATCAAGATTGCCGTTTGTCCCTTTAAGATACATGCTGTTTCAGAAAAATAATATAGTAACACATTTAGCTTATATTAACATTAATAATGGATACAAATAAAATCATGTTCAGTGGATTATTTGTTTGTAGTTCTTTTTAATTACTAGTACAATACTACATATACATGTATTTATTATTGTGAAAATGAGTTTTAATGGCATGTTCAATAAGTCAGTATCGAATCATCCAACCAGTTGCCCAGGATCCCCGTGATATTGACACGTCTGTTTATGGGGGCCGTATAGGTTTCACTTTGTTGTGTCGATCAATGTTTTCACACTTGCATTTTATAAAAGCTTGTTTCTCAGACACTGCATTGCACAATTCAATGAACTTTAACATGTTTTCTGCAACTCAATTTGACTTGGTTGTGCCACCATTTGGTACTCTTAAGCTAATTGTGTTGTATATGAATATATATATCATGTACATGTATAAGCTTACACCTGAATGTATATCAAACAAATCAGTGCAGCTTCCATTTACATTAACTGCTGCTTTACATTCAATATATAGACTCTTTATGGCTTCTAATAAGTTACCAGAAACGCCTATATTGGCTTATTTTATATAAAAAATATCCCTAATTATCCGGTCAAACGCCTTCGCCATATCTACAAAACATGTAAAAGTATGCAAATTTTCGGATTTTCTGTTTCTAATAATGGATGTCAAGGAAAACATATGATCTTCGCAAGATCTGTTCTGTCTGAAACCGTTTTGTTCGTCGACTAATAAATCATTTGTTTCTAGATATTTTACTAACCGAATATTTAAAATGGTTGTGTATAATTTACAAGACGTAGGTATTAAACTAATACCTCTGTAATTAGAAGAAATCCTTGGATCATTTTGTGCGTTTTTGGGGATTGGTCTGATAACGGACCTTGACCAAACAGAGGGAACACAGTGACTTGACATACATTCATTAAAAAATTTACATAAAAGATTAACAGACAAATCGTTTTTAAATACTTCTTATGGTAAACAATCTATTCCTACGGCTTTACCTGACTTGGCCAGAGAAATAACTGTTCTACACTCTGCAAGAGTTATCGGTACATTCAATTCATCTTGATGATTTAAATTGATATTAACATCAGCTTCAAAGTCACTGGAGTTAATATTTTTTCTCCAGTCACCAGCATTATAAATTTCTGAAAAATCATGTTGCCATCTATGTAACACCTCGTTTTTATCATTAATAATTTCCCCATTTTCAAGCTTTACTTCCATTGGTAATTTGTTATTTGTTTTATTTCTGCCTAGAGTCTTCAATTTATTCACTTTCCGCAATTCCAATTTTGACCTCGTCATTAAATAGCCTTTTTGCTTTTCTATATTCCTTATCAAACGTTTTCCTTTTTATACGAAATTCTAAAAGTAACCTTGACTTTTCAGCTTGATAAGTACATTTTAAATAACACTTTTCTGCTTTTCTATACTCATCAAATAATAAAGATAAATGCTCATTCCACCAGGGTTTGAGGATACGTCGTGCCTTTTTTGGATGTCTTGAGTCGAAAGATTTTAATTTCAAATCCATTTCTTCGTAATAAATATTGCAAATGTTATTATACATAGAATCGATATTTTCACGATTTGATTCTCGTATCTCAATATCTTCAATTTATTTTGTGTAAAATGTCGTCATCGCACATAAAATCATTGTTTGGTAATACATCGCATTTGTGTTTTAAAAACATTCTATCGTTCGGAACATTAAATTTGTAAAATTGTCATGTTCATCATTGCGCAAGATGGATCCCGTTGGTTTCAGATAACTATGTACGTGAATATTTGTTTTTAAAATAGAATGATCTGGCATGGCCCTCCCTGGTAAAACATTTATGTATCTCCTCTGTTTTTTTTTTGTCCACATAAATATTTAATACTTTTGTGTCATATATTCTTCTGCTTTATTTAATAAAAACAGAGACCTCATCAGTATTAGGCCTGTAAATATTTATGAGTGTAAGTTCTTTTTCGTCGAGAATCAAATCTATCGCCTGTAGTCTATCACTTATTATGGCACTGTATTTAGTAATGCAAACATTTTAATAAAACACAGACTCCTTCACTATTTGATTTTTTGCCGCTAAAAGACCCGCGTCTTCTCCCCATTCCCTTGTCCAAACATCTTTCTGTTCACTGATTAAATGGGTTTCTTGCAATAAAAATATGTTGAATGATTGTGTTTTAAGCCAGTTAAATATTTTGATCTCATTTTTGTTTACTTCCTAGACCCCTTACATTAAATGAGAATATATATTAGTCGCCATTCCAGTAATTATACAAATTAAGCAATATAAAGAGAAAGCAGAGTACAAGAATAGTGTAAGAACAGTTTAAGTATTATAAAGAAAACTGTTAATGCATTATGATCAACATAATTATAAAACAGTATTCATAGTTATTAAATAAATTTGATGCATTATCATCCATATATTTATGATTAACATACCTCTCATATACAGTAAATATAAATCAAACACTGGCACTATTAGTTTATAAACCACCATCCCTATTTACCATACATACACCCATACTTCAATCAACAAGCAAGGTGGTTTATTTGCATGACCCTATTATGTTTTATTACTATTAATCCAATTGCTAAATGTACCTGTGACCTTTTAGGACAAATTATGCAAATTAACTCCCGAAGAAGATTTAAATTTAAAGCCAGAGTCACCATTTGAACAAACTTGATAGAGGATAAGCTGGTGCTTTTTGAAAATCCATCAAGGGGTTATGGAGAAATAGCACAGCAAGATTTGAAAATCCATCAAGGGGTTATGGAGAAATAGCACAGCAAGATTTGAAAATCCATCAAGGGGTTATGGAGTAAAAGCACAGCAAGATTTGCGTGTGAAAATATTTAAAAGGCCATATGTCTGTCAAAAATCATCGAACGGAATGAGACGATGATATGTGCATCTCCACTTCATACTGATGTTTCTCATAAAGTTCATGAAAACCCAGTAAGGGTTTATGGAGAATTTTTGTGTGAAAATATTCAAAGCGCCAAAACTCTGTCACGACCAAATGTCTGACTGCATTTGCAGGGTATAAATCAAATTTAATGTATTTACTCTGACAACAGTTAGGGCTGCTTTGACTTCAAACAGATCACCTCCAGTCCCTTCAAATTACCTCTTTCTCCAATTGTTTAATTTGATCAGGCGTAAAACTTGTCTTTATGCTTCCATCATATTTTAAGACTGTACCCTGCTTTGTTTTGTATATTTTCTTTTGAATCGGTATACTAGATCCTTCCACGCATATCTCGATCAGTTTTAATTCACCTGAAATGCAAACGATTAATGAAAAACATTCATTTTGTCATTTTCTATCTTGCTCATTCAAGGTCTTCATCATGACACCACATATGCAAACGTGGAAACGTGGCTCCGTCGTAAAAGGAATGTCTACTATATAGAATTTGCAGCAACTCTGCAGTTTTGCAGGTTAGAAGGTTCTAGGCTCATACTCCATATATCTTAATGTAAATGGAAGATGAGTCTGGCATGTTTATTCCTGTTGTTTATTCCTGTTAGGTGCCATATAACCTTTCATGTGTTGTTGCACCGTAAAACCCAATTCAATTCTAATTCTACAGCATTATAGGAAGAGATTACAGAAAATGTCATGTTGATATGATTTCTAGCTATTTCTGCCTCAGTTTAGACACTATGGGTCTATTTTAGACATCATGGGTCTAATCACCATGGGGTTGTATTTTTGTCATACTATTACGCTATATTTTGATAGGTGTCATGCGAACATACAATTTAAAGAAATTTAACCTAGTAAATGTTTGTATATTTGGTTTTAACCCTTACCCGCTACATATACATAATGGACTGTTCTTTCTTTGAATTAAGACCATTCCATTTATGTGACAAAGGAGTGTTTTGGGGGAAATGACTGATGAGCAGTCGGCTATTGTAACTTGCAGGCTGATCTGCATTTACAATGGATGCAAAAGCTATTGTAGTCGTACTTAGCGGGTTAAGGGTTAAATTGCAGATATTGAATCAATGAAGAATTTAGTTGTAAATTGTGTTTATCTCTATGCCAAGAACAAAAACATTACATTGGTACGCAATTGAAAATTAACTGAGGTGTGAGATGCTAAGTGTCTGCCATGCTACGCAGGCGACACAAACATTTGACTGCGTTGGTAGGGCCAAATTTGTTCCCAGTGTAAACATTTGAATAAAGTTGGTAGAGATCATAAGCTTATGATAATTGCAATATATGCCTTGTGGATTCAGAGAAATTTGTTTAGTAATGGTGTTTTACGTCATTTTTCAGCATAAGTTATGCATGACGTTCGATTTTTAGTGGTGGATGCAGACCATCCATTTATTCCTTGATGGAACCAGTACTGTATCTGCCATCTGTAAGAATCAACATTTTCTCATTTACAAGTCAAGCTCCCAGTAGAATTCGATCCGGCAGCAGTGAGGGGTAAGAAAGCTTCAGAGATTTTTTTTTTCATTTCACTTATACAGTTATAAGTAAAACATGTGACCCCAGGAGTGGGTGCCAAATTTGACCCCATAGTCCCCATTTGAACAAACTTGGTCGAGGACAATAAGCTTCTGCTACTTGAAAAATATAGCATTTGTAGTTTCGATGATTTTTAAGGTTTCCCTGTAGAACTCTTTACTTACCGGTATGTAAAACTGTGACCCAAGGAGGGAGGCCAGATTTGTCCCAGGGTCACCATTTGAACACACTTGATACAGGATCATAAGATTATATGCTAAATGCAAAATATTAGACCTCTAGCTCTTGTAGTTTCAGAGAAGATTTTGTGAAGATTAACCTATATATATGTTGGTGCGTGTTCGTATCCGCTGGTAAGTGGTATGTACAAAATTGTCTCCACATATATATGAGATATATATATATATATATGTAAAATGGTGACGTTTGGAGCATGGCAATGTTTGACCCAGGGATCACCATTTGAACTTAGAAGAGGACCATAAGCTTATGTTACATGCAATATATAACAGGGGTGATAGAGATGGGCCATAAGGTCATCAGTTGTTATGAGAGTATGAAGTTTGTGAAAAATTCATTCAAAATTGTATGAGAAACGTAAGTAATGACAAGAGGCCCCAGATGGCATGTGGATAATGATTAATTTACAGAAGGTTTTGTATATTGCTAAATAACATCATCTGACCCCTGGTCAGTATTAACACCAGGGTCACCATTTGTACAACTTGCTCAAAATAAGTCAGTTTCAAAAGTTAATCACATAATGTATTCAAGAAGAGCATTTC
The DNA here is from genome assembly GCA_037043455.1 of Cyrtodaria siliqua. Taxonomy (NCBI): domain Eukaryota; kingdom Metazoa; phylum Mollusca; class Bivalvia; order Adapedonta; family Hiatellidae; genus Cyrtodaria; species Cyrtodaria siliqua. Next base: position 182,423 of record JAWPHD010000923.1, read on the forward strand.
AGGTCACTCTGTGTAACTAAATGGTTGTGCAATCATAAATGCATAAGGGGATGATTTCTCCAGCTATTTCATAGTAGTCCCTGCTCCTCAGCCAGGAAGCCATACTTTAAGGGGACACTGTCTGTAAATAAAGCATATATTAAGCATAACTGTCCGATTTTTAGCTCTACTGACCGAAGACCAGCAGAGCTTATGGGATGACGAGTTGTCCGTCGTCCGTCCGTTAACTTTTGCCTCATGAACACTCTAGCACCTTCATTATTAATCAGATCTTTACCAAACTTTGCCAGGGTCTTTATATCAATGAAAGCTCGGAAAAGTTCGAAAACCAGCCAGATCGGATTAGTTTCACCTGTGTTATGGCACTTGAGTTATGCTCTCTTACCGTTTCTAATTGGTCATCCTTGAGTTGTTAACTCTTGAACCATTTGTTTTCCCTCGGTCATCTTTATTTATCACACCAGGAAAACAATTTTGCTTACTCATGGCAGTATCTACTATCTGATGTGATATGCCTAAAGTATTCAAGAAAAATACCTTGCATACCCTGTGTTTTTCTACAGAATCAGTGGCCAAATTCGGTAGCATATACTTCACTGAGTAATTACGGTTGCTGTAACTGTTCTTACCTATGGATTTTTCAGCCCGAGTGGCATATTTGGTCAAGAATTGTCTCTGCATTGTCACCTCAGCGTGGGACCAACATTTGCGTGCATTCTCATTTTCATTCAGCTCTTCAGTATTTACTGAGTCAAAGTCATGCACATGTTCACTGATGGTACTCTGGTGCAATGTGGCTTGCAAGATTTTCATATCTGTTAAGAAGCAGAATAAAAATAATTAAAAAATATTTCTAAAATATAAAACTAAGTGGTATACAAATTATGGTGTCATATTTTCTGCCAAAATTGACAATCCGGTACCATTTTGGTGGGCAAATTCTTACTATTGTCAATTTGGGGGCAATTTTATGGAGGTAAGGAAAATGCATTATAGCAATTTAAAAGTTACAGCTTTACAGGATTTTTATACGTTTTTAAACATAACCCCCTTGAAAAAACTGAAAATCAGAGAATGTCATAAAATGTGACTCAAAAAGTTATATTTAATAATTTCTGTATTTTTACTATTAATAATTATGTAAAACAGTTAACAGCCCCGAAATATGACAAGTAAAATCAGTTTGAATGACCTTGTTTTCTTCTTTTTAGCCAAAAATCTGAATTTTACATATAAATTTACCCCACCCACATTTAGAGACTTTATACTTAACTTACAGATGTTCTGTTTGTTACATAAGCAATACACATATGTGTTATTTTGAGACAATACAATATATACTAAAAGAAAATAACAAGAATTCAAGTGTTTGTAATACATTTTTTAAGTAAGCGATGGATAAAAGAACCCAATGAATTCTAAAATGATTGCAATATTAAGTGATATTTTGGCATTTATAAGATATTGCTTTGACATATATCACACTTGTAGTATTTTTTCGTATCTCAGTGATGAAATGTTCTAACAACAGATAAAAGTATGTTCAGTTTATTAAATACTGTTCTGTTTTATGGTCAATTAATGACTTTTCTTTGTTAAATTTGCATATCAAATTGCCCCACCCACTTAGGATTAAGATCAAAAATTATTCAAACGGACAAAGGTAAACATTGATACCAGTTTTAGTGTCAAATGGAAACCATTATCATGTTCTGAGTAAATGTTCAGGTAAATGGAAATTAAAAATGCATGACAATAAATTCTAAATTTCGATACTTAGTGGTATTACAGCTTTACTTGATTTCAAATGTGTTTTATAAGTGTACATGTATAGGGGTAAAATACCATCTTTCCTCAAAAAGTATGTCTTCATTTATAAGCAACTGTGGATATATGATTAGAGTTTAAGTGTAAAATGTCAGATTTCTTACAATTTCTTTATAAATAGTATTGTGGAAATTAAGAACCTGTGAAAATAAAAGCAATACTTAATAAAACCATTTTGGGGTATTTGCTTTTGGTAACATGGATATATTGATGATGGCATGACACTACCAATTTCCATATTTACACAATAATATTTATATAGGGTCATTCCAGTGTATACATGTATATAAGTGGTTTATTTGATTTATATATTTATTCTAGGTAGAACATGATTAACAATATAATATTTATTTATTCTATATAAACATACTGACTGTTCAAAAAAGTAATTTTCCCACCCACCCAATTTATAATGGGGAAGCTCAAGTAAGTGTAAATGTGTATCACTGATTCATTGATTTATACTCTTCTGTTAAACAAATTAAATAACAGATGCAATTGATTCTTATTTTTATTTTTTAACATCTTTAAGCACAATTAAACATCAAATTATACTAGAATTACAATATAAAGTGGGTGGGGTAAATTGAAGTTGTTTTCTTCACAAAAACATGTCCTTTTGATGTAAATGATAGATGTTTCTATACCTTATAAAATATTTCCAATTTCATTATTTTAACCAATTAACTTTATTCTGAATACCTTGTCAGTTATTACTATTACAATGACATTTCTTTTATGCAACTTTTACAATAGAATGGGGTGTTTTGTACTTCTTTAAATTCGACCGTACATTTTGAAACCTGTTTTGCCATTTGATTAGTCTTTACAGCTATTAACATAAAATACTTCCGCATATTTTTTTCTGTGAAATATAAAATGAATAACCATGTTTTGCATGTTTTTTACGTTCAACTTATGCGTTTAGGTCACTTTTTCACAAACTGTATGCACTAGACCTTTCAAACTTTGCTTATAGTTGTATCGTGGGTGGTATATTGCAACGTGACAAAGCAAATGTGGATGTGACCTTAACCCTCCAAGCAAGGGGCAGATAACTTAATAAATTTTACTATCAACTTTTGCGTTGAGGTCACATTTTCACGAACTGTATGCACTAGACCTTTCAAACGTAGCTTATAGCTGTATATTGAGTGCAAATGTGCATGTGACCTTGACCCTTCAATAAAGGGGCAGGTAACCTTATAATTTTTACCTTCAATATTTTATTTTGCGTTAAGGTCACTTTCTTGCAAACTGTATGCACTACACCTTTCAAACTTTGTTTTTAGTTGTATTTTGGGTGATACATTGCAACGTGACAAAGCAAATGTAGATGCGACCTTGACCCTCCAAGCAAAGGGCAGATAACCTTATAATTTTTACCTTCAACTTTTGCGTTTAGCTCACTTTTTCACAAACTGTATGCACTAAGACCTTTCAAGTGGTACATTGCAACTTGACAAAGAAATGTGCATGTGAGCTCAACCTTCCAAGCAATTGACAGGTAACTTAATAATGTTTACCTTCAACATTTGCGTATAGGTCACTTTCTCTCAAACTTTATGCATTAAACCTGTCAAACTTCGCTTATAGTTGTTTCTTGGGTAATACATCACAACGTTTCAAAAAGCAAATGTGGCTGTGACCTTCACCATCCAAGCAAATGGCAGATACCCGGTAACTTTAATTGTTACATTTACATCATTTTCTCATAGTGCCTCAGCAAACTGTAAGCTCCATTGTTTTTAGTTATTAAAATGTTTACAAACCTTCATTAGGCGAGACATGTGAATCCGCGGATTTCTTGTTTATCCATGTATGTACATCTTTATTTTTGCCGAAATAAATCTATCTATGTATCGTTTTCTAAGATGTTAGGATTTATATTGCTACACAGCCTTAAATTGACGACTGTCAGCACTCACAAAACGTGATCAAACTAGAAGGCATCCACTGGTCAAACATTATCGGGTGAGACACGTCATACAATTTATCTGCGTCTATTACATGTATTAATAGAATGTGTATGGAGATGTGTGTGCGTATTTATTTGAGATTGAAGCTATGATTTTGCAACTGACATAGCAAATACTAAGTTTGATTTTTTTTTAATTGATTATAAAAAGAAAATAGAATATAACTGTATTACCCTCTTTGAATTTTTACTTTTAAAATGAGGGATTGCGAGGTGGGGATGGGGCGGCGGCGGTGGGACTAACACACCGAGGATTTGACAGAAATTAACTCCTGTTTGAAAGGAATGAGCTGTTCCAGCCAAACTATTTGCACTACCACCACCCCACCGCCACCCTCTGGATTTAAACCCCGCACATAGAATGTCAACAAAATACCCTTTAAACTTTTTTCTTCAAACATATCCTCAAACAAACCTACCCTGAAAAGAGCGTTTATTCAAACCTCGAACCACTAGAAAATCTACAAATACCCCATGGATATTTATATATAAAACAAATCTCTGAAATTTCGGAAATACCTCCCTGGACCTTTTTCCTTAACCGCCACCCAACACACCTCAAAAATCCCTACCAGCCGACCTCATTACCTCGTTTACCTAAAAATCACCTCCTATAGAAAATATTTTTTTACAACACCCCAGTCCCCTGGAAAATTTCGAAAATATCGCCACTCACCAAAAAAAAAACTCGAAAGCCGGACACACCCATCACCTCACCCCGCCCCACCCTTAATGGGTGATGTTTCCTATGAATGAGTGTTTATAATGATGATGTTGATATGATTTAACATAAAATTGGATTTAAGGGAAACTGTACAATTTAGATAAAAGGGGCATGTGCCAATAATTTTGGACTTTATTCTAATAGCGGATTTTAGAAGTATTTGATATAATCTATGTGTATTCTGCAAGTGAATATTGTTCATTGTACAATTTAAATAAATTTGTTGATTATAATTTAAAAATTGTTGTTGCTGGTTTTGCACTTCCTTTCCTGTTACTTTTTACCCGTAACGGTTAGGAACGGATATTGCGTGCATCATTAGACCAACGATATTTACACCGGGGTACTGACTTAAGACAGAACCGGTACAGTACCAACATTGGGGACTACCCCGTAAAATGTTGCTCCTAGGGTAGAAATTAAACATTTCTCTATTTCCCTGGGTACTCCCGTTGCTGCCACAACCCCATCCCCACCCAGGTGAGTGAAATAAATTATAAGTGCGTACTTGCTTTTACGTGTACTCTCCCAGTTATTACTTCTATCCTACAACATTTTAAAAAATCTAAAAGAGCACAAAAAATGGAATGGGTGGGGAAGGTGGTGGGGTTCGGAGGGTTTTGTTATTACATTATTTTTGTTTTTCTAGATCTTTTTATAGAACGTAGATCAGACGTTTGGTCATCATCATGATTGAAATGCGCTTTACGTATTATTACGTATTTACCGTTTCAAAAATCGGCTTGTGACTGTTGCTTGTTCTAGTGAAACGGGACATGCGCAGTGAAGCAATCTATAAAATCGTAACATATGAAAATTGATTGATATCATCATCATAATGAAAAAAACACAGCATATAACAGAAAAAGGACTTCATATCATAAGAAATGCACCACGTATAAAGTCGTTTGTACCGAATATAATGCAGCTGAAACCACAAAATATAAAGACGTATCCACCACGTATATTACAATATATACCATATATAAAGTCAACAGAAGCACTGCATATAAATACAAACCTACTTCATAGAATGTTCAAAGGACCTCATATATATTAGATAAACTACTGAATATAGTAATAACTGGACAGCATATAATGGTTTATCTACTACATTCAATGACTTATCTATCGCATATACTGATTAATCTACTGCATATATATACTTTTCTACCACATATAAAGATTTATTTAAAACATATAATTAAAAATAAACTACATATCATGAAAGATCTACCACACATAAAGGGAAATGCACTGCATATATTAATCGGCAACATCATAAGACAGTCATGGCGTTCCATACAAGTTCATTGATCAGTATGGCAGATCATTAACACATCAATACATGTTGTGTATAACTGTATAAATAAACGCTTGTATACACACTTGGTTTTATATTTAATATCGTCATATAATGCTCAAATTGACACATCAACATCCTTCAAAAAAACTTTATCCAACCCATTTACTCAAATATTTCGTCTTCCTCTTCAATTTATTCGTCATCAAAATCTACCTCATGATCAAAGTTCATATCATCTTTTCCTTGGTACGTTTTATTGTAAAGTCTAATAACAATAAAATCAAATCATAAAGAACAATTGTTTTTTAAAATAAACACAATGAATGATTAATCCTATTTCATAAGCATAATATATTAGAAAAATCATTAAAAGGAAATCACAAGAGATAACCATTTTCACAATTTCCTCAGGTGGTTGTCTCCCTCGGTTGAAAAAATCGAGCAGGACTTACCCTATATTATTCCACTGACTAATTTCTTTGCCAGATATATACCAGTACAACACAGTTTATACTAGACTGAGATTAAATTTTGTTAATATGGTAGAGCTACTATTTTAGATTTCATTTTCTGCCAAACTAAAATACTAACATTGCAAGGTCATTGACATTAGCTAATGTTCATGAGGTTGGTCTGCTTTTACTTACCTTTACAACAGATATATGCAAACTATGAGGTCACTTTGGGTTAAAAACAAAAGATAAAGTTATGAAATTTAATAAGAAACATCTTTACCTTATTTGCTTGCTGTCTTTTTTTTTATTTCATGTTATTTTCTGCAATTGTTTACAGTTTTACTCTGCATAATAAATGGTGAATTTATTAATAAGGGAAGTAACTTTTCAAATACTTATTAAAGTATTCCTTTTATTTTCAAAGGTTTTTAATTTCCACAATACTATTTATCAAGAAATTGTAAGAAATCTGACATTTTACACTTAAACTCTAGTCATATATCCACCGTTGCTAATAAATGAAGATATAATTTTTTAAGAGAATCGGTATTTTACCCCTATACATGTACACTGTATAAAACACATTAGAAATCAAGTAAAGCTATAATACCACTAAGTAATGAAATTTAGAATTTATTGTCATGCATTTTTCATTTCCATGTTAATAGTTTCAATTTGACACTAAAACTGGTACCAATTTTCATATTTGTCCATTTGAATAGTTTTTGATCTTAATCATGAGTGGGTGGGGCAATTTGATATGCAAATTTAGCAAAGAAAAGTCATTAATTGACCCTAAAACAGAACAGTATTTAATAAACTGAACATACTTTTATCTGTTGTTAGAACATTTCGTCACTGAGATACGAAAAAATACTTCAAGTGTGATATATATCAAAGTAATGTGCTTATAAACGCCAACATATCACTTAATATTGCACTCATTTTAGAATTCAATGAGTTATTTTATCCATCGCTTACTTAAAAAATGTATTACAAACACTTGAATTCTTGTTATTTTCTTTTAGTATATGCTTTATTGTCTCAAAATAACACATACGTGTATTGCTTATGTAACAAACAGGTAATCTGTAAGTTAAGTATAAAATCTCTAAAAGTGGGTGGGGTAAATTTACATGTAAAATGAGATTTTTGGCTAAAAAGAAGAAAACAAGGTCATTTAAACTGATTGTACTTGTCATATTTCGGGGCTGTTAACTGCTTAACATAATTATTAATAGTGAAAATACATAAAATATTTAAAAAAAACTTTTTGATTGACATTTTATGACATTCTGTGATTTTCATTTTTTTCAAGGGGGTTATGTTTAAAAACGCATTAAAATCATGTAAAGCTGTAACTTTTAAATTGCTATAATGCATTTTCCTTACCTCCATAAAATTGCCACCAAATTGACAATAGTAAGAATTTGCCCACCAAAATGGTACCTGATATCGTTCTGGCCCATGAGATAGCTAGATCATTAAAAAATGAAATTTTTTCTAGATTTTTGTTTTTTCGCTATAACAATCATCTTTCATCAAAAAGAGTGTACATTTTCAAGATAAAAAAGAAGGTAATATTAGTTGTACTGGTTTTAGACAGGGTATATGATTTTCTAATCACGGGTTCGGAAAATATGTACCCGAGCCTAAAATCATATACCCTGTCTAAAACTCGTACAACGATTTTTATACACTCCAAAGCTTTCTTTTTTGACAAATAAAAATGTTCAAATGTTCACTCTTTTTGTCTCAAAGTCTATGCCATAATTACCCCGTACGGCACCTCACTATATTCTCGTGGCATCATGACGTCTTGTTTATTTTGAAGTCATTAACAAATACAAAATGTAACCGGCTCACTATTTCTGAAAGCGTTTAAGGACATATGTTGTACTTACCTACAGTTTCTTTACCCTATTTAATTGCTAACGTAAAATAACGCTCATTCGATTAAGAATGCCTTACCATTTTATTAAAAAAGGAACAAAAATGTGATTTTAAGGTAATGAACCAAGATTTTATGCACACGGCTGATTGACCAATCAAAAGCCGAGAAATTTCTTTGCAGTAAAATAATTGTATAATTAATCGAGACTTGATGAATATTGATTATAATTTTATCAAACCGGTGATTACTTAGGGTTTACATGAGAGAGAACGATGCGTGAAGGTCAAGGTCATTCTTTAGAGAATTAATAATGACTGTGCTGAATAAGGGTGGGTAAATTGCAACAATAATATATATAAATATATTTATATATAGTAGTAATTGGGTGGGCGTGTAAACCTTAAGTAATCACCGGTTTGCTAAAATTATAATCAATCTTCATCAAGTCTCGATTAATTATACAATTTTATCAAACCAGGTGATACTTAGGTTTCCACGAGATTTTAGAGCTTCACACAGTCATTATTTAACATCACTGAATATTGCGGCTTACATGTACATTGTTGTAAAAAACAATGTTCCTATATGTTGATCAACTGTATATATATATACATCTACCATGTTATGTACACAATGTAACCTTGCATATAAAACTATGATATTATAGAGTACAACTTGTTATATCAGTTAATCCCCCCCCCCCCCCCCCCCCCCCCCGTTATCAAATCTGCACTATGTAATTTGAAGTCCTTTACATTACTCAGTATAACTAACTGAACTAAGAGTTCAAGTTGTATACTTTTTTTTTATGATAGTATGTTCGGAAAATCTTTTCCGAAATTTTAAAAAAAATCACCTCTTAGTATAATAGAATGTACCCAACGACATGTAAGTATTTCACTTACTTGTTACATGACATACCGATAGTTTATACTATGTTCGGAAAATCTTTTCCGAAATTGTTTAGAACTCACCTCTTAGTATAATAGAGTGTACCCGACGACATGTAAGTATTTCACTTACTTGTTACATGACATACCGATAGTTTATACTATGTTCGGAAAATATTTTCCGAAATTGTTTAGAACTCACCTCTTAGTATAATAGAGTGTACCCGACGACATGTAAGTATTTCACTTACTTGTTACATGACATACCGATAGTTTATACTTATCTGTCACATCACTTAACCTAAATTAAACAACTGCATGTCACCTGCGCACATGCTCGCTTCACCGACATTAAGCGCGGGAAATGTTCCTCTCGAGAATCCGCTTTAGTCAGCATTATCTTAGCCTTCCGGATTTCCCGGTATTCACTGGCGTTTTTAGTTTTTCCCGCGTTTCACTGGCTTTCCCAGCTTTACCATTTACTGGCTTTCCCAGTTTTCAGGGTGGTGCAAGCACCAGTTTCCATGCGAGCAATTTCTCTTCAACTTTTACGGATTTCTTGGGAGTTTTCACCCCATTTCCCAGTGCTTCACTGGCTTTCCCCAGTGTACATGCGAGCGATTTCTCTTACTCTGCAATCATGAAATTTATTCATTTCACGGATTTGGAACTTTAGACATAATACCACATATTTTTCCACCGATAAATACATATACACGTATGTGTAAATTTTTAAAATAAATAAAACAATAATTATGACAATTTATGCCATTCACCCATTTGTTTCATGACGTTTCATACCATTTATTTGTCATATTAACCTGTACATTGTACATAAATCATGACAATTATGCATTTCACATTATCATTTATTCTTAATACTACTGAACATATAAGTTCATGCATATTATCATATACATAGGCTAAATCATGACAAATACCCTTTTCACTTATTTGTCACATTACACCACTACTGTTTCCATTATAACATGCATTGCATGTCTGTGTGTGTGTGTGTGTAATTCTAAGGTTTATAGTCCGTCCGCCAACGAACACGTCAAGGTATACCTGACGCGATGGGCACAATAGAGTTTGGACTTTACATTGCATGTCTATTGCATGTCTATGCCTGGTAAAAATCACCACAATTGTATGCATTCTTTATATTTTAAATGTCACCATAACAGTTACGTGTATTAGTCATATTTCTTCATCTATAAATATGGTACATGTAATTTAATTTATAATTAAATCTTGATCCACACATTTTAATTTTGTTAAATTACACTATATTCATTTTTATCAACTTCACCCATCTATGTGTGCACATGTACGTTTACTCTCGTATCATCATATTTACTCCTATTTTCCTCATGATTTCATACAGCATTACTTTAGTTTTTGAACTTATTTACTGAATGTTGTTGGTCATGTACATCTCGTGACTTAACTTTGAACATTAACCTATTTAAAATTGTCCATCCTATCTCACTTAACATATACATACATGTGCATGTGCATGTATATCCCTTGAAAATCGTGCTAGATGCAGTTAAATATGTTGCCATGTAATTTGCTATGTCAACATTAATTAACATATTTGAACTTCTTCTGAAAACCATTAATACTTGCTTAAGGCATCTTCCTTTCTGTATGGTATGATGTCATTTGCATTTACCATATCATTAATTAATTATACATTATAATATAAAAATGTTTTAACACCAAAGTTAGAACAAATATATTTATTTACAGTCAGTTTGAGTACAACTGGTTTCATTACATATATGGATACAAAATGATCAAGGTTCACTGTGTGTATTGTGTTGTTGCCATACATCTTTGTATATACATTATTTATTTGTTATGTATCATTGTATGTAGTATATACCAGTACCTGTAATATCTGCATGAGAGGGTATGCAAGTACCATGATGTAGTATTAAAAGATTTCATGGCCTCTATGCAGGGGATATCTATCCTATCATTCCATTTCAAGGCAGCAAATACTAATCCGTTGATACAACTGTTGTATCCGACTTATTAGAGTAGATCTACATTAAAATTATTTCTCAACATTCATTCATGATTACAGCTGGGAGGTACCTTTTAATTACTAGGTTTGTGAGTATTCATCACTGATTTCACTGATTAACACTGAGCAACACAGTAGTTCAGTCCGATCTCGAAAATTCACAAAGTATGTGAGAGATCTGGAGATCTTCTCTAAACATTTCTTGGAACTCAAGAAAACAATAGCTCTACCTCAGAGCAACATTATTATTACGACCACTATTACTTATATCGGCAGTTCTAGCTAGTAAAGTATAACGGTCGTTATTTATCTACTGCTGAATAAAAATGTCTACTAATAAATATACTTGATTTATCAACGTAATAACCATCAGTATAATAATGATCAGCATAATAGAATTGTTTTCTCCAGTAGTTCTTTCCTCAATCATCTATATAATGTACCCATTCTTTTGACTTTTTAATAACCTTTCTTCAATACTGAATTGCTGTTATTCTGATTATACAATTATCGACTAGTCCCATTTATTTGATGTCTTTGTGTGCTTTTTCTTCTTACATACGGACGTTTATAGATGCACCCTAGTCGGAGGACGGCACATATCAAAAATCGTCTTGCAGTTCGTAGACGTGTATTTTATGCACTACATTATCGACCAACCTATTTCGTTTTTAGACATGACTTAAAAACTTGAAGATTTCTCTAGATAATTCCAATATTTTGATAAAGAAAACATCAACACAGACTAACTCGGACTAATTAATTTAGTTCCACACCTTCATTTATGTGTATGACTCAATCTTTACCATTGACGGTCAATCAAGTTTAATATAATATTAAAGCCATTAACAGTACATATATGTTTTAAACATTGCATATGTTATGCATTTTAAACATTGCATATATTATGCACATGTATGTAACTTGATTTCATGTACGACTGTTCATCCGTACGAATTAATGAAGCTTCGAAGCAGCTGACTGTCTAATAAAGTATTACAGACCGACAGATTTTAAAATCATAAATGATCTGTTCCGAGTGAAATATAATACTTATGGTTTTGTTAGCCGTGACGACTTATCAGTCAGGTTTCCTGAACAGACTTTGCTTGTTTGGCAACTCATGTATTATGATGTTTCCTATTCCATATCCATCTTCATTAATTTATCAACTACGAACAAATTCATTCTACGTTTCTCTGCAATTGTCTAGATACTGAACAAAACCTCTCCGTTCGTTCCGATTTACGATTTCTACTTTCGGTTTCGTTGTTTACAATTAGCAATGCAAATATATACCAAGTATATATCTATCGGTTTTCCATCATTTTCCTACTGTTGCTTTTGCTATTAATCATACTTATCTTATCGTCTTTCTGTCGTTTGTTATAGATTATGAATACAAAGTTGATAATCAAAACCAAACTCGCTAAAATTTAATTGAGCCAACACGCGAGGTAACTTACCTCATTCTTAAAGGGAGTACATCAGGCTTTTCAAAGTCGTGTCTAGGGGTCCGACTTAAAATTGACAAATAATGATATTTTCTATTTTAAAGCGCCTAAATATAATGAATGATCCTAAAAATGATCCCTTAGTTACAAGGAAATTTATTCTGTACAGTAATACGTGCTATCCTAGGTTACGCACCAGGGTTAATTTCAGCAATTTATGCCCGATTCCGTCCTAGCTATATGGTGTTTTCGAAATTTAAACCTTAACAATATGGTTCGAACATTATATTTTGATGGATATAAGTGTTTTATCATGAATTGGAACATTTTTATAATTTAAGATATTTCTAGAAAAATCCTGATGTACTCCCTTTAAGTGGCCGGATGTCCCGAAATAGCAAACCGGTGTGTTCGCATTCGTGTTCCGAATTCTCAAAAAATAAGCCTACGAGAACATGTCCTTGATTATTAATCAATCGTTTCCTCGCTTTTTAACAATTTTTCTGCCTTAGACCGTTTCGGCCATTCAGAGACAGCGACAAAATATCATTTCCGTAAACACGGAGCGAGTTTCTCGGTGGGTTTCCCCCATTTTCTACACTTCGAATTTTCCAACTATTTATAGATTTTCGCGTCAATCGTGAAAACTCAGCCAATCGGTAAGGAGATTTACGCACGAATTTCTAACGTCCAAAATTCCTGCATTGATTTCGGCCATTTCGGCAATGCAGCAGATTTTACCGTATGCATAGTTCCATTTCGGAACAGCCATTTCGGCAATGCATTCAATTTTTACGGTATGCATTGATCGGCCATTTCGACCATGCATTCAATTCAACAGGCTTGCTTCCAGGCAAAGAACCTCGTTCTGGCAAACGCATGCTTTAGGGATATCCCCTACGGTCAATTTCTCCTAGGGATTTCCCCTAATTCATTTTCCTTTCCTCGGCCATATACATCGGCGGTGCCGGCGTTTCGCTAGCTTTTTACCCTCGCGCACTCTATATAATCCTCTCGCACGTTTTGCTACCATTTCGGGGAGGGTTATCGTCTTTTCCATTTCGGAAAATGACGATGCCAATTTTCCTTTGTTCGCCATTGGTATTACCAGTCGCAGCTCAGCACCGAAAATGCCATCAAAAATTCCAAGTTTTAATGTTCCTAAACCACTTTTACAATAGTTTTAAAAGTGAAAACGTATTCCTCATAAACTTAAACAACGTTTAAAGTATACGTCCTCGCACAATTCTTTCAACTTTGATCAACTTTTATTATTTTTTCAATAGCATTAATTCTCCGTAGTTCAACCTTTTCCAAACACGTTTTCATAATGACCTTGACCTTCACGCACCGTTCTCTCTCGTGGAAACCTAATTATCACCTGGTTTGATAAAATATTTGTTATCTTGAAAATTATCATGATATTGCCCACTAATGCCATCATTGTGACTTCCAGAATAAATTTTAACATGATATGTTTGACATATATGCACCCTTCCTAAACATTTCCTACGTGAATCTGTCAAAATATTTTTAATTATTAGTTCAAATTTAAGCATTTGAAAATGTTATCATAAATATGAGTCCATAGTATACTCCACTTTTTATATAGTATCGTACTTTATTCTAATCTAGAGTACTCAACTAAACATCTCGAGCGCTCAACTTACCATCAGAAGCACTCGACTTACTATTTCGAGCACTTGACTTACTATCTTGAGCACTCCCCTTATCATCTAGAAAGCTCAACTTACTATCTTGAGCACTCAACTCACTATCTTGTGAGCTCACCTCACCACTTTGAGCGCTCAACTTACTATCTCAAGTGCTCAGCTTAACATCTCTCCAGATAGTTAAGTCGGGCGCTCTAGATAGTTAAGTCAGGCGCTTGAGATGTTTTTTTAATCTTGAGCACTCAACTAAACATCTCAAGCACTCAACTAAACATCTTGAGCACTCAACTTACCACTTTGAGCGCTCAACTTACTATCTCAAGTGCTCAGCTTAACATCTCTCCAGATAGTTAAGTCGGGCGCTCTAGATAGTTAAATCAGGCGCTTGAGATGTTTTTTTAATCTCAAGCACTCAACTAAACATCTTGAGCACTCAACTAAACATCTTGAGCACTAGCACTTGACTTACTATCTCTAGCACTTGACTTACTATCTCAAACACTTGACTTACTATCTCTAGCACTTGACTTACTATCTCAAGCACTTGACTTACTATCTCAAGCACTTGACTTACTATCTCTAGCATTTGACTTACTATCTCTAGCACTTGACTTACTATCTCTAGCACTTGACTTACTGACTTACTATCTCTAGCACTTGACTTACTATCTCTAGCCTTATCATCTCAAGCCCTTGTCTTGACATCTCAAGCCCTTGTCTTGACATCACAAGCACTCGACTTAACTATCTCAAGTGCTCACCTTATCATCTCAAGTGCTCGACTTAGTATCTTGAGTGCTCAAATTAATATCTCGACCTTAGGATAGTTAAGTGCTCGAGATAACAATAAAATTGTGTGTCCTGAATAGGCTTCCATAGTATTTTATACCTAAATGTATTACAATGAAGAGATAATATCACAACTATTAATTGAATATGTAATAATAAGTGAATGAATAAAATAATTACGCATACAAAATATTTTTATTAAAACAACGAACCTGTAAATTAAGCTGAGTTTAGCCTAACACTTTTGTTCAGTGTATAAACCCAGAAAATAAACCTGATTAACTGAAAACAAAAGGCAGTAGTGGATGAGTAAAAGGCTTAGAGATTTTATTTTAATTCATGAATATGGCATATAATATTCAGTTTTTTGTACCAGAGCATCCGTCTGTCCATTACACAGTTGTATGAAGGTCAAATATTAGCGTAGACCTGCAGATCGTTGAAGAATGGTCACAAAATTCTGATTTTGACAAATCAACAATGAACTCTTGCAAAGTCCAAACGCTCTACATGATTAGATTTTGGCATTTTTTCAATTATTTTGCTTTCAAAATAAAGGTTGGACATATTTGTCCGGAATGACATTCCCCGATTTTGGGGAATTGGACATAAACATCTTGATAAAACAAAAACACAATTTCACACTCACATTTTGACGACAATTTCTGCGCTGGGCACCGTAACGGAAAATGCACGGTGACAATTTTAACGCATAACAATATCGTTATGGTGCCCTTGATTCCCCACCATTATATTAACAAATGTAATATGTATTTATATGATGAGAAACATTTCTTTAAGTCATAAATAAAAATATGTTCTGTAAAAAAAAAAAGGAAGAAAATTATAATAATAGTCGTTACAGTACCCAAATTGTCCATTACATAAATAAAGCAGTATAAGGATTAATGGACGGAAAAGTCCCAATGTTTGTGTCATAAAAAGGAATTGCTGAAAATTCTCAAAGATCTGACAATATACAAATAATGTATCTTAATAAATAATTCTATTATTGTTTGTTAGTACGTATTATGGGAATTATTAGAAAATACAACACTTGTAATATCCCAAGATTAAGCTGGATCAAATAAAAACCTGTATTAATGGCATGGCGACCAGTGGAGACTTGGATCAGCCTAGTCTGATCTAGGCTGATCCGAGTCCACACTGTCCATTAGAACATCTCATTATTTCTGTCAAAATAGCTTACAATTTCGACTCGGATCAGACTACAGGTTTTCATGCAGCATGACTCAATTGTATATATATCTTACAACAAAGTTTCAACTTAAGGTTATAACATATAATCACTGAGTATTAATTATAAAAACAAACATCCAACTTTAACATTTTTTTTAACATATTCTTGTAGACCAGAGCGCCATTATCATAATTCAAGTAAAACAAGAGGCCCAAAAGGCCCTGTGGATGCTCTACTGGCTAACATGGCTCTTATAACATCAATGAAGCAAGTGACTGCAATTTACGTTTTTTTTGAAAGTTTTGGGCAAAAAACAGCATTTTTAACTAAATCAAGGGCCATAACTAAAGAATCTGGTAAAGTTTGGTAAAGATCAGATAAAAAATGAAGGCCCTACGATATTAACGAGGCAAAATATAGCACATTTAACTAAATCAAGAGCCATAACTCCTCTGTTACTGGTCCGATCTGGCTGGTTTTCGAACTTGGTCAATAGAGCTAAAAAAAAAAATATTAATAATAATATTTAAAAAATTAAAAAAATAAAAATTAAAAAAAAAAAAAAAAAAAATAAAAAAATAATAAAAAAAAATAATAAAAAAAAAAGATCTAAAAAAATTATATAAAAATAAAAAAAAAAAAAAATTAAATATAAAAACGAAAGTCATAAAATCTAGTTAAGTTTGATAAAGATCAGATGCAAAATGAAGGCCATATCGTACTAACGAGGCAAATTATAGCATTTTTAACGAAATCAAGGGCCATAACTCTGCTATTACTAGTCTGATCTGGCTGGTTTTCAAACTTGTCCGAGCTTTCATTGACATTAACAATCTGATAAAATTTGGTAAAGATCGGATAAAAAATAAAGGCCTTATCGTCTTAATGAGGCAAAATATAGCATTTTTAACTTAATGAAGGGCCGTTACTCCGTTGTTACTGGTCCGATATGGCTGGTTTTCAAACTTGTGAGAGCTTTCATTGACATTAACAATCTGATAAAGCTTGGTAAAGTTTGAATGAACAATGAAGCCTCTGTCATCTTAACGAGGCAAAATATAGCATGTTTAACTAAATCAAGGGCCATAACTCTGCTGTTACTGGTCCGATCTGGCTGGTCTTCGTACTTGTGCGAGCTTTCATTGATATTAACAATCTGGTAAGGTTTGGTAAAGATCTGATGAAAAATGAAGGCCCTATCGTCTTACTGAGGCAAGATATAGCATTTTTAACTAAGTCAAGGGCCATAACTCCGCTGTAACTGGTCCGATCTTGCTCGTTTTCGAACTTGTCCGAGCTTTCATTGACATTAACAATCTGGTAAAGTTGGTAAAGATAAAAAGGCCCTATTGTCTTAACGAGGCAAAATATAGCATATTCAACTAAGTCAAGGGCCACAACTCCGCTGTTACTGGCCCGATCTGGCTGGTTTTCAAACTTGTCTGAGTTTTCATTGACATTAGCAATTTGGTAAAGTTTGGTAAAGTTTGGATGAACAATGAAGCCTCTATCGTCTTAACGAGGCAAAATATAGCATTCTTAACTAAATCAAGGGCCATAATTCCGCTGTTACTGGTTTTCAAACTTGTCTGAGCTTTCATTGATATTAACAATCTGTTAAAGTTTGGTAAAGATAGGATGAAAAATGAAGGCCCTATCATCTTAACGAGGCAAAATATAGCAATACATAGCATTTTTAACTAAATCAAGGGCCATAACTCTGCTGTTAAATCAAGGGCCATAACTCCACTGTTACTGGTCCGATCTGGCTGTTTTCGAACTTATCCGAGCTTTCATTGATATTAACAATCTGGTAAAGTTTGGTAAAGATCAGATGAAAAAATGAAGGCCCTATCGTCTTAACGAGACAAAAGTTAACGAAGGACGACGGACGACAGACGGACAACGGACTGACGGACGACGGACAACTCACCATCCCATAAGTTCTTGGCCAGTAGAGCTACAAAGTAGTTCTGTATATTATGGACATGGATAACAGCAAATCTATATACCTCGATCCTAAATGGGGATTTAAGATCCCTTTAAATTATCATGTATAAATATAATGAAAACAACACTTAATACCTACCTGCAGTAATATAATACATTTTTGCAATATAATAGGAATTAAATTTGGCCGCTCTGTAACGGATGCTGGAAAATGATAATCTTCAGCTGATATTGATTTTTTAAAATATTTTAACATTTTGAGCTGAGGCCCATCTTTCAGATAGTGTATTTTATTTCAAGTGTTTTAACCCTTAACCCACTACATATATAATTTTAGATCCGCCTGAGAGTTACTCACAGGCTGATCTGGGTTTACAATGGACGCAAAGGCTATTGTAGTCGCCCTTAGCAGGCTAAGGGTTAACTAGACATTTTTTAATTAAAAACATATTCTATAATAAGCATACATATAGATTTATTATAATGATTTTTTTTAAAACAGGTACTCAAGTAATTGGGATTTAGGAATTTGTGTCAATGTTACTGTTTTCTGGAATTACTGTCTCGGGCCTCTATTAATAGTCAACTTTCTAGTTTCAAGAGATAGTGACAGTGATGTCATTGATGATGTCGTAAGTACACAAAGTAAACATAAATATCAAATAGACTTGTTTCACACAATTCAAGCTCTTTAGTCTATCTGCAGCCTAATGCAAATTTCATGCTGCATTATTATAGTTAGTGACTGTATTTAATTACAAGAGCTGTCGGAGAACAGCGCAGCTCGACTATTCGATTTTTCATAGAATAATAAATTTATAGCTAGTATATACCATCAGAAAACAAGGCTACAACAATGTGGGGGTGGGGCTGGGAGCACAACATAACTATGTGTAAGAATTGACCAAAACTACACAGTAGAGCAAAAAAAATAAAATCAAGTTATGAGTGGGGTGCGGGGGTGGGGGTGGGAGAGAGGCGGGGGTGGATGGTGGGGGGAGTTGGGGTGGTGAGGGCAACATATATGTGTAAGAAGCTATGTAATAATTCACCAAAACAACACAAAAATATGAAGAAAAAAAAAATCGAGTTTGAGTGGGGATGGGGTAGAGGCGTGGGGTGGGGAGGGCAACATGTGTAAGAATTGACTAAAACAACAAAGAACTATTTTAAAAAAATAATAATAATAATAATTAAAGTGGGGCGGGTGAGAGGCGGGGGGTGGTGGGGGGGGGGTTGGGGGTGGGGGTTGTAACATATATGTGTAAGAATTGACTAAAACAACACAAAAATATGTAAAAAAAAAAGAGTTTCAAGTGTGTGAGGTGGGTAGGGGGGGGGGGGGGGGGGGACGGGGGGACGGGGGGGGGAAGGTTGCAACATATATGTGTAAGAATTGACTAAAACAACACAAAACAAGAGGTCAATGACCTTGAAGCTCTACTGATAGATTTTTGATAGCTAGGTCAACATTCCCGTGAAGTTTCATGAAAATCCATCAAGTAGTTTCATAGGAGTAGTTGCTACAAGTTTTCATTATATAACTCTATGTAAACAAAGATGGCCGCTGGCGGCCATGTTTAATGTCAAATCAAAATAATTTTTGACAAGGATCAACATCATGTCATACTGATCATTTTAGAAAAAGTCCCATATCAATATCATTTATAGTTTTAAAGAAGTAGTCGCTACAAACTTGTTTTTTGAAAATCTATTTTTAGCCGCGGCGGCCATCTTGAATTTCCGGCCGACCTGAAATTTTGCTAGGATCAATTAGACATCAAGAGCAACATTCCTGGGAAGTTTCTTAAAAATCCGTCAAGTAGTTTCAGAGGAGTAGTCGCTACAAGTTTTCATTATATAACTGTATGTAAACAAAGATGGCCACTGGCAGCCATGTTTAACGTCGAATCAAAATAATGTTCGACTCATATAACCATCATGTCATGCTGATCATTTTAGAAAAAGTCCCATATCAATATCTCTTACAGTTTTCAAGAAGCAGTCGCTAAAAATGTATTTAGTTTAAATCTATTTTTAGCCGTGGCGGCCATCTTGAATTTCCGGCCAGCCTGAAATTTTGCTACGATCAATTAGACATCAAGAGCAACATTCCTGTGAAGTTTCATGAACATCCGTCATGTAGTTTCAGAGGAGTAGTCGCTACAAGTTTTTACTATATAACTCTATGTAAACAAAGATGGCCACTGGCAGCCCATGTTTAACGTCGAATCAAAATAATGTTTGACTAGGATCAACATCATGTCATGCTGATCATTTTAGAAAAAGTCCCATATCAATATCACTTATAGTTTTCAAGAAGTAGTCGCAACAAACTTATTTTTTAAAAATCTATTTTTAGCTGTGGCGGCCATCTTGAATTTCTGGCCGACCTGAAATTTTGCTAGGATCAATTAGACATCAACAGCAACACTCCTGTAAAGTTTCATGAAAATCCGCCAAGTAGTTTCAGAGGAGTAGTCGCTACAAGTTTTTACTATATAACTCTATGTAAACAAAGATGGCTACTGGCAGCCATGTTTAACGTCGAATCAAAACGATTTTTGACAAGGACCAACATCATGTCATGCTGATCATTATAGAAAAAGTCCCATATCAATATCTCTTATAGTTTTCAAGAAGTAGTCGCTACAAACTTGTATTTTAAAATACTATTTTTAGCTTTGGCGGCCATCTTGGATTTCACATCAACATGAATTTTTGCTAGGATCAACTAGACTTCATGGGCAACATTTCTATAAAGTTTCATGAATATCCATCCAGTAGTTTCAGAGGAGTAGTCGCTACAAATAAAAGTTAACGGACAGACAGACAGACGGACAGACGGAACGGACGACGGACGCCGCACCACGGCATAAGCTCCGCTGATCTCTGATCAGTTGAGCTAAAAATGTAAAAACAACAACAACAAAATTAGATTTCAAGTGGGGGTTGGGTGGGGGGGAGCGGGGGTGTGTGTGGGGGGGTGGGGGGGGAGAGGTGGGAGTGGGTTGTGGGGGGGAGGGGGGCAACATATGTGTGTAAGAATTTACTAAAACAACAAAGAAATATGTAAAAAAAAAAAAGTTCCAAGTGTGGGGCGGGGTGGGGAGGGGGGGGGGTGATGGGGTAGGTGGGGTGGGGGGTGCGGTGAGGGGGCAACATATATGTGTAAGAATTGACAAAAGCAACACAGAAATATGTAAAAAAAAATATATAATAGTTTCAAGTGGGGGTGGGGTGGGGTGGGTGGGGTGGGGTGGGGTGGGGTGGGGTGGGGGGTTTGGAGCGAGGGTGAGGGTGAGAGGCAGGAGTGGGTTGGGGGGGGGGGGTGGATTGGGCAACATATATGTGTAAAAATTGACTAACACAACAAAGAAATATGTAAAAAAGAAAAAAAAAGAAAAAAAGTTTCAAGTCTGGGGCGGGGGTGGGGGTGATGGGTGAGAGGCGGGAGTGCGTTGGGGGTTTTGGGGGGGGGGGGGGGGGGGGGGGGGGGCAACATTTGTGTGTAAGAATTGACTAAAACAACAAAGAAATATGTAAACAAAATTCTCAAGTGTGGGGCGTGGTGGGTGGAGTGATGGGGTGAGAGGCGGGGGGGAGGGGGTGCGGGGAGGGTTGCAACATATATGTGTAAGAACTGACAAAAGCAACACAGAAATATGTAAAAAAAAAAAAAAAAAAAAGGTTTCAAGTCTGGGGCGGGGTGGGGGATGGGGGGATTATGGGGTGAGAGGCGGGGGGGGGGGGGGGGGAGGGGAGGGTTGCAACTTATATGTGTAAGAATTGACTAAAACAACACAGAAATATGTAAAAAAAAAAAAAAAGTGTGGATGGGAGTGGGGGAGGGGTAGAGGGGGGGGGGGGGGGGGGGGGAGGAGGGAGCCCAAGCCCCAATCTGGGTGAAATAATAAGATGCATAATGCTATAACAAATCCCAAACCAAAATTATAGATATATACATGCTCACATGCAAACCTAGATCTGCCTTTATTGCACATTTTATGGGCCATCACAATTTGGGTTCCATCGGAGCCCAGAATTTGCAGAAGACAAAATTACTTATCCAACCCTTTACAACATACTATAAGGAAACCAATTCCAAAATTTAGTTCAGCTAGGACAAAAAATGTAAGAGATATAGACCTGTAAACACAGCTTACACGCAAAATTTGATGTGAAACAGACATATTTTAAGGGCTATCAGAATTTGGGTTCAATGGGAGACTAAGGGTTACAGGAACCAAAATTACTTAAGCAGCCCTTATGATAATGCTATAAGGAAGCTAATGGCCAAATTTGGTTGTGCTAGGGTAAGAATTGTAAGAGATATAGACTTGTAAACACAGCTTACACGCAAAATTTGATGTGAAATGGGGCACATTTTACGGGCTATCATAATTTGGGTTCCATGGGAGCCCATGGGTTACAGGAACCAAAATTGCTTATGCAGCCCTTAAGATAATGCTACAAGGAAGCCCATGAACAAATTTGGTTGTGGTAGGGTAAGAAATGTAAGAGATATAGACTTGTAAACACAGCTTACACGCAAACCTTGATGTGGGAAACGACGCCAACGCCGACCCCGGGGTGATTACATAAGCTCTCTTATTCTTCGAATAGTCGAGCTAAAAATGATTAATATAATTAAATAAATCTTATTAGTTTTAATTAACTTATTTGACTTACTTCAGACAAACTTGTTTGCTGTTGAACAAAGTGCTTTTTTACTTTTCGTATTGAGCGTATTTGTAAATAATAATTACAAAATTAATTGAATTGAATTGGATTGGGGTTTTAAGGCGCACAAACACATGAAAAGGTTATATGGCGCCTAAAAGGCATGAACATGCCAGGCTCATCTTCCATGTACATTGAGATAAAATATGGAAAATGGGCCTAGAACCTTCTCACCCTGAACTGCAGAGTTGCTGCAAATTCTATCGTAGAAACTCCATTTACGCTGGAGCCACGTTATTGTTTTTCTGCCACTGCTCTTTGATACGAGCGAGATAGCACCTGAAACAATGCAGGGATCATGATAAAGACCTTTAATGAACATGAACAAAAAATGATAAAATGAACATGAATTTGGGGGGATTCTACCCCTCTGCCTATCCCTCCAAAGGGATCTGCAGTGGCCCTATTCTTTGCCCCGTGACCAAACGGGGCCCCCGAGAACCACATGTGGCAATTACAATATTAAAGAATCAAGTTTGTAAAGATGGGTTACTATGCTTTGGCAAAGAAAACAAGCATTTATATCAAATGGACTACTTTGGTTATGGCCGCATTTCCTTTGGATTTTGCAAATAGACTAGTTTCTCTCCAACAGGCATGGCATGATTGCAGATGGACTACATTGACAATTTAGAGGTTTCTTCATTAACTATTCACAATGTGACACTATATTTTCTAGACATTGTGTAAAACAGGGAATAGTATTAAACAAGAGGTCAATAACCTTGAAGCTCTACTGATAGATTTTGATAGCTAGGTCAGCATTCCTACTGATAGATTTTGATAGCTAGGTCAGCATTCCTGTGAAGTTTCATAAAAACTGTCAAGTAATTTCAGAGGAGTAGTCGCTACAAGTTGAAGTTTTTACTATATAACTCTAGGTAAACACAGATGGCCACTGGCAGCCATGTTTAATGTCGAATCAAAATAATTTTCGACAAGGATCAACATCTTGTCATGCTGATCATTTCAGAAAAAGTCCCATATCAATATCACTTATAGTTTTCAAGAAGTAGTCGCTACAAACTTGTTTTTAAAAATCTATGTTTAGCCGTGGTGGCCATCTTGAATTTCCGGTCGACCTGAAATTGTGCTAGGATCAACTAGACATCAAGAGCAACATTCCTGTGAAGTTTCATGAAAATCCGTCTAGTATTTTCAGAGGAGTAGTCAATTTTACTATACAAACTCTTATGTAAACAAAGATGGCCACTGGTTCCCAGGTTTAATTTTGATTCAAAATAATTTTTGACAAGGATCATCATCATGTCATGCTGATCATTTTAGAAAAAGTCCCATATCAATATCACTCACACTTTTCAAGAAGTAGTCGCTACAAACTTGTTTTAAAAAATCTGTTTTTAGCCATGGCGGCCATCTTAATTTCCGGCCGACCTAAAAAAAATCTGGGATCAATAAGACATCAAGAGCAACATTCCTGTGAAGTTTCATAAAAATTTGCCAAGTAGTTTCAGAGGAGTAGTCGCTACAAGTTTTTAGTATATAAATCTATGTAAACAAAGATGGCCGCTAGCGGCCATGTTTAAAGTCGCATCGAAATAAATTTCGACAAGGATAAACATCATGTCATGCTGATCATTTTAGAAAATGTCCCATATCAATATCACTCACAGTTTTCAAGAATTAGTCGCTACAAATTTATTTATTTTAAATCTATTTTTAGCCGTGGCGGCCATTTTGAATTTCCGGCCAGCGTTAAATTTTTCTAGGATCAACTAGACATCAAGAGCAACATTCCTGTGAAGTTTCATGAACATCCGTCAAGCAGTTTCAGAGGAGTAGTCGCTACAAGTTTTTACTATATAACTCTATGTAAACAAAGATGGCCACTGGCAGCCATGTTTAACGTCGAATCAAAATAATGTTTGACTCAGATCAACATCATGTCATGCTGATCATTTTAGAAAAAGTCCCATATCAATATCACTTATAGTTTTCAAGAAGTAGTTGCTACAAACTTATTTTTTAAGAATCTATTTATAGCTGTTGCAGCCATCTTGAATTTCTGGTCGATCTGAAATTTTGCTAGGATCAATTACACATCAAGAGCAACATTCTTGTAAAGTTTCATGAAAATCCGCCAAGTAGTTTCAGAGGAGTAGTCGCTACAAGTTTTTACTATATAACTCTATGTAAACAAAGATGGCCGCTGGCAGCCATGTTTAACGTCGAATCAAAACGATTTTCAAAAAGGACCAACATCATGTCATGCTGATCATTTTAGAAAAAGTCCCATATCAATATCACTTATAGTTTTCAAGAAGTAGTCGCTACAAACTTATATTTTAAAAATCTATTTTTAGCTTTGGCGGCCATCTTGGATTTCACATCAAAATGATTTTTTGCTAGGATCAACTAGACTTCATGGGCAACATTTCTGTAAAGTTTCATGACTATCCATCCAGTAGTTTCAGAGGAGTAGTCGCTACAAATAAAACTTTACGGACAGACAGAAGGACAGACGGACGGACGGACAGATGGACGACGGACGCCGCACCACGGCATAAGCTCTGCTGATTAGAGTCTGCTGATCTCTGATCAGTCAAGCTAAAAATGCAAAAAAGTGGTTTTGACAAAAAATGTCAGTTAGACTAGTTTCGCACTTAGCCCTCAATATATAAAACTGGTTTTGCCCTAAAGCATTAAGGGGCCCTCTACAGGGGAACAACTTGGAGAACTTCCAGTAATTTACTACTACAAGTTTCGGGCTTGTGACGTTAATTCCTTCTGTACCCTTTGAGATTTCAAGTTCATGTTTAGTGTATTTCTTAGATTTGTAGATATGCAATAAGTTTTCATATTTTGGCTCCCTCCTCGGGGACTCCATAGAGGGAAATCAGGTAAAAAAACAACAAATGGCATATCTTGTCCATATTTAAATGTATTTGATTCTAATTTGGTTTGATCATTTAGGGACTTGAGGCACAACATTTATAAAATGGGTTTTGTAATCCTTTGTAAAGGGTCCCCTCTATAGGGATACAACTTGGGGAGCTGAAGTGAAGTTGCAGTAATTTACTATTTGAGAGTTTTGGCTTTATGACACTTACTCCTTCTATACCCTTTGAGATTTCAAGTTCTTGTATGGTGTTTTTCTTAGTTAGGATGTGTAGATGCATAATTATGTCACAGAATTTGGCTTCACCCACTGGGGCCCCCTATGGGGTAATCAAGTCAAAAGCCACAAAAAAATGCATATCTTGTCCAAATGTGAATGGTCATGATTTAAATTTGGTATGGCCATTGATGGACTTGAGACATGATATATAAAACGAGTTGTGACCTCCTGCATAAAGCGGCCCCTCTACAGGGGAACTTACTGTTATTTACTATTACATAGTTTCTGCCATGTGAAGCTAACTTCTACTATACCCTTTGAGATATCATGTTCATGTGTGGTGTTTCTTAGATGTGTAGAATGATGCGCAATAAGATTTGGTATTTTGGCTCCAACCACTGGGACCCCCTAGTGGGGTAATCCAGCAAAATAACACACAAAATAAGTTCTAAGTTGATATGGTCATTTATGGAGTATATAAAACGGCTTTCACCTCCTGCACAAAGTGCCCCTCGGCTTGGGTACTACTTGCGGAACTTGCAGTTATTTACTATTACGAAGTTTCCGTCTTGTGACGCTTACTCCCTCTATACTCGTTCATGTGTGGGGTATTTCTAAGATAAGGATGTGCAGATGCACAATAAGTTTTCATTTTTGGCTCCATCCCCTGGGGCTACCTAGTGGGTAATCAAGTAAAAGAAAAAATGCATATCTTGTCCAA
Source organism: Cyrtodaria siliqua (assembly GCA_037043455.1). Lineage (NCBI taxonomy): Eukaryota > Metazoa > Mollusca > Bivalvia > Adapedonta > Hiatellidae > Cyrtodaria > Cyrtodaria siliqua. Next base: position 209,142 of record JAWPHD010000923.1, read on the forward strand.
ATGAGAATGCATTTAATTCTATTTTGCTATGGTCATTTAGGGACTCGATTATATAAAATGAGATTTTACCTCCTGTGTAAAGGGGCCCCTCTACAGGGATACAACTTGGGGAGATGAAGTTGCAGTAATTTACTATTTCAGAGTTTTGGCATTCATGGGTACAACTTTGGGAACTTGCAGTAAGGGATTTGTTCGACTGCCATTTTGCTCAGTGCAGGGCAAAGGGTTTTGTCATATTTGCCCCACCCACAACCACAGACTCCATAAAGCAAGTAGAGCAATACAGGCCCTCTTGGGCCTCTTGTTATTCAGTGAAATGTATACATGGAAACTTGGGCATAGACCCAAACAAGTATGTAGTAAGGCCATTTCCTTTCTTTCTTTTTTTTTAGAATTAGTGATCCTCCTACCCTTAAACATTTGTCAATTAGAAATTAATCAACAAGAAAAGCGGTAGAACCGATTTAAATGAATTAAGCTATGCTCTGCACATCATCGCATTGCCCTTTATCATTGTGTGAAGTTTCATTGCAGTCTTATTACTAGTAGTAGCTTTCGAGCCATACTCCAGACAAGAATTATTATTATAAAATTACCAACGGAAAATTTGAATGAAGGCAGAGTTATGGTTCATGTGTTCTGCACTTCCTCTCATTGCCCTCTATTATTGTGTGAAGTTTCATTGCAGTCCTATTAGTAGGTTTTGATTTATGCTCCAGACAAGAATTATAAGTATAAAATTACCAAAGGCAATAACTGTAATTAGAATGAAGACAGAGTTACATTCCATACAATCTGCACTTCCATTTATAGCCCTCTGTCATTGTGTGTAAGTTTTACTGCAGTCCCAGCAGCAGTTTTTGAGTTAATGCTCCAGACAAAAATTCTACGTATAAAATTACAAGAGACAATATCTTTGAAGACAGTGTTATGGTTCTTGCACTCTGCACTTCCTCTCATTGCACTCTATCATTGTGTGAAGATTCATTGTAGTCCCATCAATAGTAGATCTATTTGAGTTATGCTCCGGACAAGAATTCTAAGTACAAAGGGCAATAACTCTAATTTATAAAATTGCAAAGGGCAATAACTCTTATTTGAATGAAGACAGAGTAACTGTTATGGTTCTTGCACTCTGCACTTCCTCTCATTGACCTTTATCATTCTTTGGAGTTTCATTGTAGTCCCATTAGTAGTTTTGAAGTTATGCTCCAGGAAAAAAAAGTGGGACGGATGGAAGAAAGTCCAGATGGATGGATGGAAGGACGGACGGACAAGGTGACGACTATATGCTCCCCCAAATGTTTTGGGGAGCATAAGAATAGTATAAAGCAAATTGTTTTTGAATATTACTAATTATTGATTACCGGTATATTTCACCAATGATATATTCAAACCTATGGAAGAATAATGAAGGAAAGTGAAAAACTCAAAACTGTATTTAATTATATCAAAGCAGGTTTTAAGATGGACAGACTTACCTGGTTTATGAGATGTGTCTATATGAGGTTTTTCTGAAGGTCTGGTGTGACAATCTGTGTCAGATATGGAAGTTGACAGACAGACAGACAGACACTTACCAGGTTTATGAGACATGTCTATATTAGGTTTCTCTGAAGGTCTGGGGTGACAATCTCTGTCAGATATGGAGGTTGACAGACAGACAGACAGACAGACACTTACCAGGTTTATGAGACATGTCTATATGAGGTTTCTCTGAAGATCTGGGGTGACAATCTTTGTCAGATATGGCCGTATCACTGCTGACAGATGAGACAAGAAGAGATTGTGGAACATAGGCACATTTCACTGGCACCACTGAAATTGACAAAAACAATTATGTTTTCTTTATAATCATGTAAGAAACTGGAAAAACTAGAACTACCAGTGAAGGTGATGAATACCCCGCTTATTTTATTCTAAGTCAACTGAATTGAATTGAATTGGATTTTATAGACGCACCAACAGCTAAGGCCTATGGCGACTTTCCAGCTTCCACTGGTGGAAGAAGACCCCAGGTGCCCCTCCGGGAAATTTTCATGCAAGGGCCGGCACCTGGGTAGAACCACCGACGTTCTATTCTAAGTCAAATTCTGTTATTAACTAGGCAATCAACAATGGGTGATGTGGAGGGACATCAGGTCATGAGTTGTTATGAAGTTTGGGAACAACCGATTCAGAGCTAGTTTTCAAACTACTAATGGGACTACAATGAAACTCCAAAGAATGATAAAGGTCAATGAGAGGAAGTGCAGAGTGCAAGAACCATAACAGTTACTCTGTCTTCATTCAAATAAGAGTTATTGCCCTTTGCAATTTTATAAATTAGAGTTATTGCCCTTTGTACTTAGAATTCTTGTCCGGAGCATAACTCAAATAGATCTACTATTGATGGGACTACAATGAATCTTCACACAATGATAGAGTGCAATGAGAGGAAGTGCAGAGTGCAAGAACCATAACACTGTCTTCAAAGATATTGTCTCTTGTAATTTTATACGTAGAATTTTTGTCTGGAGCATTAACTCAAAAACTGCTGCTGGGACTGCAGTAAAACTTTCATTGATATTAACAATCTGGTAAAGTTTGGTAAAGATCGTATGAAAATGAAGGCCGTATCGTCTTAACGAGACAAAAGTTACGGACGACGGACGGACAAAACTAGTCATCCCATAAGCTCTGCTAGCTAAAAATTGTTGTGTTTCCAAAGAATAATGGCCTCCAATGCAAAATGTTTGAATTTTATACCCACCAAAAACAGCTACATTTTCCTAATCTATATTATTTTTTTAGATTTTTCAAGGGAGTGGGGGGTAAGGCAGGGATAGTGGGGTATTTTTGAAGAGAAAAAAACTAAGGTGTTTGTGTAGGTTGGGGGTGAGGGGGTCTAAAGAAATGTTTTTGTTTTGTAGAGAAAAAACCCAGGGGTGTGTTTTAGATTTCTCTAGTGGATGCTAGGGGTAAGGGATTTCCTGACAGGTGTGGGTTTTATTTTGAAGAAAAAAATCAAGGGGTATTTTGTGGATTTTCTAGCAGGGTGTGTGGGGGTGGATGGTTCTGAAGATATTTTTTTCCTGAGTGGTGATTTTTTGGAGAGAAAATATCCAGGGGGGGGGGGGGGGGGGAGGGGGAGGGGGAGGGTATATTGGGGTTTAAGGTCCATTCTTTTGTTGAGCTAGGACAAGAAATGTAAGAGATATAGATGTAAACACAGCTTACACATGAAATTTGATGTGAAATGGGACATTGCTCCATGGAAGCCCAAGGGGAACAGAAACCACAATTACTTATGCAGCCCTTAAGATAATACTATAAGGAAGCGCATGGCCAAATTTTGTTGACCCAGGACAAGAAATGTAATATATGTAGACTTCTCAATACACCTTACACGCAGAGCTTGATATGAAATGGGATGCCGATGCCGGGGTGATTACATAAGCTCTCTTATTCTTCGAATAGTCGATCTGAAAACTGTCAAATTTGAACAAAGTTCATAAGAAGAAGGTTAGGGGTCATCCTCTAACCAAGGACGATCAAGATATAAAGTTTGAAGATGGTGGGTGCAATCCTTCACAAATTATTGAGAGGAAGCGAAAGTACAACGCCGACTACAAAGTGATTCCAAAGTGTCTGCCATGCTATGCAGGTGACACAAAAACATCCATGTTTTAGATAACCAGCTTTTTCTCCATTAGTTCTGGCTGATAAACTTCTAATTGCCTTATTTTTGCCATACATTGGGTTATGGGAAAACACAGCAAATATCGGAAATCCCATGTAGAAGTGACCTCACAGTGCAGAACAAATCAGGATTTCTTCTCCATGTACCTTTTTTTTCATCGCCAATTGGATCGTCATGTTCATCAACCACAGGTACAACCACAGGTACAACCACAGGTACAACCTTAGGAAACCTGACGCTGTAATAACAAGGGTGGATAATGGGGTCTATTTCTTGTATGCCAGCATCAATCCCTAACCGGAGATCATCTTCGTCTTTTTGCGTTAACCACTCACCAATCACCACACCTGCAGAAACAAATAAGAGATTATATATAGGAGAAGAATTCTATAAGCAGTTTGCTTTCATTCTAATCCTTTAATATGATTGTACAATGTATATATGAAATGATGTAAACCATTGGAAAAAAAATGTTTAAACCAAATAAGAGATTTTTTTGGCACAATTCCGTGGGGGTATAAAAAGAATTTCTCTTCTCGGTTTGAACTTCAAATCCACACTAAACAAGAGGCATTATGGGCCTATATCACTCTACTGGCTAAAGACAGTTTAAACAATTAAATGTTAAATGTAATACAGTAAACAAGAAGCACCGTTGGTCGGTGCATACGCTCGACTTTCAAGGCCTTGCCTACCAGTATTTATTGGGAAACTAAGTTGAAAGTTGATCTAAGTTGAAAAACATAATTCTGCTTAATTGCCTAACATAATTATGACACTTGTCTTCGAGTTCTTCACATGAAAGTGAATGCATGTGTAATGTGTCATTGAATACTTTAAGGATATTCTAAGATATAATAACAAATTTAAATTTAAAAAAGACTAAGTTGACAACTTTACATACAAAACATTAACCAATTGTTTCTATGTATAAAAGAGGCCATTATTTTGCTAAAATAAAAAGTTGTAGAACCAGGCTGCATGATGTTATCTAATAATGCTGAATACATTTGTGAAGTTTCAATCCATTATGTGAAGTGGTTTTCGTGATACGTACAAGTTTACATACACAACTTTAACCAACTTGTCTAAGTATAAAAGGAGCAATAATTCTTTTAAAAAAAACATAAGTTGTAGAACCTGGCTGTACTATGTTGTCTAAATATGCCGAATACATTTAGTTTCAATCCATTATTTAAACTTATTTATTTTACATCGATTGTAACGGAAACTCTCAGAACTTATTTTAATCACTCTCGATGTCTTCCTGGGTAGAACCAGTACAAAGCAACGCACATAAAGTGTCTTGCTCAGGGACAACAACACATATAGCCATGTCGGGAATCGAACCCACGATTTTTAGATCATGGGTCCAATGCTCTACCACTAGACCATAGCGCTCTACTCAATCCATCATGTAAAGTAGTTTTCGTAATACAAGTTTACATATAAAACTTTAACCAACATGTCTGTACAAGTATATATAAGGGGAAATAATTCTTTTAAAAAATGCATATGTTGTAGAGCCTGGCTGTATTATGTTGTCTAATGATGCCGAATACATCTGTGAAATTTCAATCCATTATGTAAAGCAGTTTCAGAGATAAAAGCTTATACATACAAAAATTTAACCAAATTTTCGAAGTTTAAAAGGGGCCGAAATTTTGTTCAAATAAAAGTATGAGTTATATAACCTGAATCTCTGATGTTGTTTAATGATGCCAAATACATGTGTAAAGTTTCAATCCATTCTGTAAAGTAGTTTTCGAAGTACAAGCTTACAATAATTTGTTATAATAGCGTAAATGGTTCTCTTAGTGCATAAAACGAACGGCGGGACAATTTTTTATATACGCCGTCCTGCGGTGCATCTATAAACGTCTGTATGTAAAAAAAGCACCCAAGACGTCAAATAAATGAGACTAATGATTCTCCATGCCCCTTCAATAGTAAAGTGAGGATGTTGACACCTGTCAAAATCTCAAACCGCGTTAGAATATTGGGAAACTTACTTCATCATGCAAATACCGATCAAAGATCAATATTATTTTGCACTTTTCGAATTTTTACCTAAAACTGCCAAAAGCATGATCAGCTGCATTTCCAAATATTAACAACATGTCCAGAATTCAGTTTACACATCTAAAAAACTAAAATATCACTAAAGGTGATTAAAACCCATGCACGCACTGATGAGTACCCCATGACAATATTCGCATCTCCACTTCATACTGAGTCTCATGCTTCTCACAAACTTTGTTGAAAATCCACCTCGGGGTTATGCTGAAATAGCAGGGACAAGAATTGTGTGTGAAACTATTTAAAGGGCCATTACTTTGTGAAAAATTATCAAACTGGAACAAGACGACCACATGCCCTTAGGAAATAAAACTGGTCAAAAATCAAAAACAAATGTGCAGTTAAACACCAGTTATCAGTCAAAAGTTCAGTTAAATTGCAGTATTCTGTAAAGAAATTTTACCAACTGTCAGAGGAGAAGTTTTTTCAACCAGTTAAAAAGCAGTTTTTCAGAAAACCGCATAGGACATAAAAGGAAAAATAAACACTAGCTTTATTCCAGTCAATTGTCAGTTTTTATTTACTGGTTCCAAAAGGCAGTTATATTGTCAGTAAAACACCAGTCAATTTCTGGCCAGTTATTTTGACAATCTCTTTTCTATTTCAAGTCATTTCTACTATACAGTTAAGCTGAAAATCAGTTATTTTTAATAACTTGTTTCAATCTTAAATGTTTAATGTTATAAATACTGACACATTTTCCATGATGAAAGAAAACTGCCATGCAGAGTCTTTATCTATTTGCATTTAAATGTGGTGTGTGTTAATTAAGAAATAATAAATATGTACCTGTGTTTTATCGGTTAATAAAATACAGTTAGGAGTTCGGATGCGTAGTAATTAAATCACGAGTGCGTTAGCACGAGTGATTTAATTACTCGCATCCGAACGACTAAATGTATTTTATTAACTGATAAAACACAGGTACATATTTATTATTTATTATTTCGATTCTAACACAACAATAAACCCATTGTTTACGCTATTGTTGGGGCACTATATATTATCTCGGAAGTCAAGGTAATCAGGCTGCTATATTTACAGGCTGTTCCATTGGGCGCCCTTGTATGCAAAGTTCTGCATTTCAATACACTAGTAGTCACGTGACAAACAATTAAGTCATTGCTTACGTCATATAGCTTGCGCTGTATGACATCAAACGTTCTCAGCTTGTTCAAGATGCTTATTAATGTTATATGTACTGATGAATATGATGGGTTTATTTCGGGTGTGTGCACGGTTTGGGAGCATGGCAAGTTTGTTGTAATTAACATTTCATTAAAATTACTGTTGAGTTTGTCTTCGTGACGTACAAACACTCAAGTGATATGAAAACGCAACACGGGAATTTCCGCTATATATTATATATACTACACACTTAATTGCACATAATATTCCAAAGAAATCCCAAGATGTTTTTTAAAAAGAAAGTTGCAGTTAACTAGAGAAAGGACACAACTGTGATGTTGTAGACGTTTTAATCACACTACACTTTGTAACAAGAACTTCATAAATGTTGAAGTAGCTCTTTGAAAAACTGAGCTAGTTCAGTACTATATTTAACGTAAATAGATTGCAAAATGTTGCATCCTAAGTTTGCTCACATGATTGAGCCAAACGCGTACTGTGTGAATAATGAAACATTGAAGGAATACTATTTGCTGTATTATTTGTTGTTTTAGTATTTTTTCCAAAAGGAAAGGTCTTACGTAGCCATGTACCATTCGATTGAAAGCAGCATATTGTACATACAATATATAGCGGAAATTCCCGTGTTGCGTTTTCATATCACTTGAGTGTATTTACCAAGTAACATCATGTACCGTGGCACTTCCAACGGATGAAATATATGCGGGAAATTAATGGAACAGCTGTATTTTATTGTAGAATAGCATACAGCTGTCTCTCTTCTTTGTGTATATGAAAGACTGAAATTGATGAAATTGATGTGATTTAAGAAATAATCCATAATCTGTCAGGTAGGTATACGCTGCTAAAATTATTCTTTTAAAATTTAGATGACTCAGACTTTGCACATTATTTATATATATGCCCCAAAACCTGTATTTTTTATTTATAATTTTGATAAGGCACCCCCAGTGAATCAATGAAATCTCATTGAAATAAGGCAGAAAACTGCTCCTCTGACAGTTGGTAAAATTTCTTTACAGAATACTGCATTTTATCTCACCCCTAACTCCTTATAGGGACCAACAGAGATGACGTAGCTATTGTTTTTGTGAAATCAGAACGAGGCTAAATTTTGTGGAAAACGGTCAGCGCGTTTCAGAGTTCAATCATTTAATATTTATAAGCAATTACGGATATTTCTTAAAATAATAAATCGTTATTTAGAGACCCAAGATATTCGGATTTTCATCATAATCATCGATTCTGGACGACTGGGTAAGATGTGTTAAGTATTTATTGATTTTCGAATGCTGATCGACCGGCATTGCCTTCGGCCATGTTCGAACGCTTGATCGAGCGATTCGGAGTAGTCTGAATGACGCTAATGGAATGAATTTCCAAGAATGTTTTGTCTGAATGACAACATATTTTATCTGAAGGATAAATTGAACACACATGACGAGCCTTCATATATACGATGAATTCGTAGATTTTACGTAAAACGTTTGTTTCGGCAGAATTTATGTGTGCATTAAATGTTGTTACAATCGGGGAACATGACGAGATCGATTTCCTGTGTTTTATTCTGCCTAAATATCAATTACGTCTGAAAGACACATTATATGCGACATTTATTAAGCCAATCAGTGATAAATTCAAGTTCCAAAAGTTAAAAGTGTCGTTTTATTGCAGATAATATTGGTTACGTACGAGGGGTTATCATAGAATGGCTTCCAATGCGGAACAGCCGATCGAGCTGGGCGGCAATCGTACTGCGCAGACCGCCACGCATGCGCAGAACGATGTAAACAGATTAGAGAACTTTCTGAGAAAGGGAGAGGAAATTTTAGAAACTTTCCAGACGTCTATACGGGCTTTTGAGGGCCAAAGTCTGAAAATAAACAAACTGCCCTCAACCGTCATCCAATTGCAAAATGATTTGAAAAGGGCCGGTCCTTGCGATTGGGAAATTGATGAAGCACCGCCGACAAAAAAGTCTCATTATGAACCAATTTCGGAGGAAGAAGACTCCGAGTCCGACGGCGAGATCGAGATTGATAATTTGCTACAAAGCCCAAAGCCAAAGTCTGGTGAAAAAGGCAGGGATGAATTTCTGGCAGAACTAGATGAGTTTTTCGAGGAGGAAGAGAAAACGGGGGACCCTGTCAAGGGAAATGTAGCCAGGGTAGTAAACAAGACACTTCGGTCATCACAAACTGACATAGAGAAGTCAAAAAAGTTGAGTGAGAAATACAAACGTCCAAGAAATATTGAAGCCCTACAGGTCCCCAAGATAGATCAGTTTCTATGGAACCAGCTTAAAAATTCCATTAAATCCGCAGACGCCCTTAAACAGAAAACAGTTGGGCATTTAAATCGGGCTCTGGCACCGGTTGTTCAAGCAATGAATCACATCTGCGACATGTTCAAGCAATGAATCACATCTGCGACAATGAACAGCCAGATATGGCAGTACTAAAGGAGTGCATATCTGATTCGTTTAAAATTATGTGTGCCAGCATAAACACTGTGAATCTGCAACGTCGAGAGACGATTAAAAAAGAGCTCGACCCCAAATTTAAGAGCATCTGTACAAGTGACAACCCAATTACAGCAACAGGCTTGTTCGGGGACAACTTAACTGACCAGTCAAAAAACTTGGATACAAAAAGTATCAAAATGACGAAGCATTCGGCACCAAAGAAGGATTTTTAGAGAAGAGAAGGGGGGCCGAGAGACGGACCACACCCCCTCTGCACCTCACAAGTCCGAACACAACAACTACCACCTGTCAGTGCCGCACATGTCGTTGTTCCCAAAGTCCAACTTCCCTCCGAAAAACCCAACCTCAGGGAACAAATCCGGAACCTCAGGGAGAGGTTACACGTATCAGAAGAAACACCCATTCAACAACAGAGGGGGCAAAGTATAGACACTCAGAATGTAAGTAAAGTTAGACAATACAGATTGGTAAATACCCCAGAAAATTTCATTGCGGGCAAAACAAATTTGAAACTCAATAATTGGCAAAAAATTACTTCAGATATATGGATTTTAAAAACTATATGTGGATATTCTGTTGAACTCGATCATATTCCTTATCAGCGTCACTATCCCACACCACTAACATTTGCAGAAATTGAGAGACAAAAAATTGATTTGGAGATTGGAAGATTTGTAAATTGTAACATTATAGAACCTGTTTTCACTTCCGATGAAAGTGAATACATTTCCAACATATTTGCTCGTCCTAAAAAGGATGACAGTGTGCGTATCATACTAAATTTAAAACAGTTTAATGACAATGTGCAGCATATACATTTTAAGATGGAGACACTTAAGAACGCTATCGGGCTAATGACCAAAAATTGTTTTTTTTGGATCAGTTGATATTTCTGATGCATTCTATTCAATCCCCATCTGCACAAAAGATCGAAAGTTTTTTAGATTTTGGTATAAGGGACAAAAATACCAATTTACAGCACTTGTGATGGGTTTAACTACTGCACCCAGTCTTTACCAAAATTCTCAAACCAGTTTTCTCCACTCTACGAGCAAAAGGTCACATCAGTACAGCATACATTGACGACTCATGTCTACAAGGAAATACCTACCAGGCTTGTTTATCAAATATAAACGATACAGTCATGCTTATGGATAGTTTAGGGCTAACCGTGCATCCTACTAAATCGTGTTTTGTACCAACTAAATGCATCGAATTTGTTGGCTTTATATTATGTTCACAAACAATGACGGTCAGATTAACAATTAAAAAAGTGGACAATATTATTCAGCAGTGTTATGAAATTTTAAACAAAAAACATGTATCAATACAAATATTTTCTCAGTTAATTGGGAAATTAGTAGCAGCAGAACCTGGGGTTGATTACGCACCCTTATTTTATAAACCACTAGAAAAAGAAAAAGAGACAAATTTGAAATATAAAAGAGGCAACTACTCAGCATTCATGAAGGTTTCCTGTAGTATTAAACGGGACATCCAGTGGTGGATCGATAACCTCCCATTATGCAGAAAGCAGGTTTCTTATGGCAACCCTGCACTAGTAATTCACACAGACGCCAGTTTGCTAGGGTTTGGGGCACATATTAAGTCAGAAAATGTGTCGGCAAATGGAGTATGGTCTATCAAAGAACAATTTTTAGCTTGCACATTAACATTCTTGAATTAAAAGCATGTAAATTAGCTTTGCTAGCTCTATGTGGGGACAAACATGATATTCATATTCACATTTACACAGATAACACTACATGTTGTGCATACATAAATAAGTTTGGCGGTGAAAAATATGCATTGAATATGCTTGCTAGAGACATTTGGTTATGGTGCATTCCAAAACGCATTCATTTAAGTGCTGCACATGTGGCCGGGGTAGCAAATGTAGAGGCGGACAGATTGTCCAGGAACTTCAATGACGACCTAGAATGGTCGCTTGACCCCATTGTGTTTCAAAAGATTGTGGGTAGATATGGGACTTTGGATGTGGACATGTTTGCATCTAGACTAAACAGTAAATTAGAGAAATATGTTACTAGATTACCAGAACCTTATGCATGGGCAATCGATGCATTTTCATTGGATTGGAGTAATGGTATTCTCTGTATGTTTCCACCTTTCAGTCTGATTACCAGGATTCTCCAGAAGATCGTGCAGGACGAAGCAGAGGTAGTACTCGTAGCCCCAATTTGGACTACTCAAAGCTGGTGGCCACTGTTGCTTCATTTGGTCAATCAGCAAAGTTTCTTTCTACCATCATCACAGAAAATACTCCGCCTACCTCACAAACCGACGCTTCAACATCCTCTCAGGAAAATGACACTAGGTGTTTTCAGATTATCCGGGAAACATTACTCAAGCAAGGCTTTTCTACACAGGCTTCCGCACTTATCATCTACTCTTGGCGTTCCTCAACAAAAAGACAGTACTCGACATACATCGAAAGATGGCTTCAATTTTGTGTTAGGCGAAAAATTGATTCAATTAAGCCATCTTTGAGTCGAGTTATACACTTTTTGACAATGTTATTCAAACAAAAGTTAAGTTACAGTGCTTTAGGTACAGCAAGAGCTGCAATAAATGCATTTACAACCACATGTGGAAAGGTAGATTACAGCAGTAGTTTACTGCTTAAGAAGTTTATGAAAGGTGTTTTTCATAATAGGCCAAATTTGCCTAAACATACACGTGTATGGGATGTAAACATTGTTTTCAAATATTTGAGTTCTTCAAATGACGATACCTTGATTTTCTTGTCAGGGAAACTATGTATTTTTTTTTTATTGCTATCTGCACAGAGGTGCCAAACATTACATTTAATATGTTTAGAGGATATTGTGCTGAATGCACATCAGATTGTTATCAAAACAAATCATTTACTTAAACAGTCAAGACCAAACTATCATCTTGAACCTATTGTGTTACAAAGTTACACCAAAAACAAAAAACTGTGCATTGTCAATATATTCAGACAATATTTACATAGAACAAAGCATTTAAGGCATCTGAATGATAAACAAGAGGCCCAAGAGGGCCTGTGAACGCTCTACTGGCTGTTATACCATTGATGAATCGAGTCGTACTACATGGTGTCTAGAGTGTACACAAGGTTTTTCAAGTATTTGACCTAGTGACCTAGTTTTTGACCCCATGGGACCCATTTTTGAACTTGACCAAAATATAATTAAGACAACATTTCGACAAAGTTTCATCAAGATCGGGTCAGAAATATGGCCTCTAGAGTGTACACAAGGTTTTTCAAGTATTTGACCTAGTGACCTAGTTTTTGACCCTGTGTGACCCATTTTCGAACTTTAGCAAGCTATAATTGAGACAAATATTCTGACAAAATTGCATCAAGATCGGGTCAAAAATATGGCCTCTAGAGTGTACACACGTTTTTTCCAAAGTTTGACCTAGTGACCTAGTTTTTAACACCATGCGACCCATTTTTGAACTTGACCAAGATATAATTAAGGCAAACATTTTGACAAAGTTTCATCAAGATTGGGTCAGAAATACGGCTTCTAGAGTTTACACAAGGTTTTTCAAGTATTTGACCTAGTGACCTAGTTTTTAACCCCATGTGACCCATTTTCAAACTTGACCAAGATATAATTAAGACAAACATTCTGACAAAGTTGCTTCAAGCTCGGGTCAAAAATATGGCCTCTAGAGTGTACACAAGTTTTTTTTCAATATTTGACCTAGTGACCTAGTTTTTAACTTCATGTGACCCATTTCCGAACTTGATCAAGATATAATTAAGATAAACAATTTGACAAAATTTCATGAAGATTGGGTAACAAATATGACCTCTAGAGTGTACACAAGTTTTTTCAAGTATTTGACCTAGTGACCTAGTTTTTGACCCCACATGACCCATTTTTGAACTTGACCGAGATTTCATTGAAACAAACATTCTGACAAAGTTTCATAAAGATAGGGTCAAAAATATGGCCTCTAGAGTGTTGTCACAAAATGTCACGGGTAGAGCGTACTGGTCGTATATAGCTCTTGTATCGGTTACACCCAAAATCTATTGTTCGAGGTGAAACAATTTCACAATATTCATGATCTATTCATGTAACACGTAAAAGCGTGCACATTTTAAGTGGCCGCCAGAGAGGCCGTGTCATAAGTTTAGTTTTGTGCTAATGCATGTAAACGTATAGGTATATTTTCCTTAAACGGCAAAATTGTATAAGGGCCTCGCGTGTAGATTCAATACTGTAGATTTAGCCACGTTTGTCACGGACTGAACGGGGCAAATAATGATTTGGGCGTAATGTTTGCTATAAAACCCATTGTCTTCTAGCTTTCGCCGGGATCATCGAAAGTACTTTGTTGGAACAGAGATTGGACGGCAAATTTCACAGGCAACATGTGGTTAGTAGTTTTATTAAACTTTTATCGTATATTTGTATTCAGTGGGCGGCGCCATCTTGTTTGGCGGTTACGACATCCGGTTAGCATTGATGTTTCTCAAACATAACTTTAGACTAGCATATGAGTTTGAAGTTACTTTATTAGATGTAATTATTGTAATTGATCATTAATTGTAAAACAATATTAATTTGATAACAGTGGATAATAGGTGCATTAGTTAACGTTGGCGTATAACTCAGTGATTGTAATACACGATTGTTAACATTGCGTGCAAACATAACTCAGTGAGTGTAATATATGAGTTATTTGATCATGTTTATATTACATGTATTAGGGGCATTGATTAACAGCGACGTACATAGCGTATACATGGCGTTGTAGAATATGTATACATTGCTACTCATCATTAGTACAGCTTACATATATTGATTGAATAATGATTTGTTTGGGTAATGATAATTATGCAAGATTGTTATGTTTGTAAACCGACAGCTAAAACGTATGTATAATTACAGCCGAAGCCATCCAGGATATAAGCCATCCAGGGTTGGAGTAAGCCATCTAGGTTTGGATATCCAGGAGTGGAGCTAAGCTTCCACGAATAACGTTACAAGCGGTGGAGACGGTCCCCGTACCTGCGCAGCCAGGTTTTACTAACGACAACCCCCGGGACACAAGGTGGGCCCGTTACCAGTCCTCACTGGAGGAATATCATTCACAATCTCAGTGGAGATTAACTATCATTGCATCGCGTCATCAACCCTTACAGAAGGCATTTGATGACAATCATCCATTGAATTCGCGCATCATCATCTTCATGAGCTCTCGCGCATCACAGTTATCGCGCTAGATCAACATTGTTATAGCTTTAACAACACTTCAGTGTCTTAGACATTCAGTATTTATAACAATACTAAGAACGTCTTAAACGTTCAGGAGAACATTCTTTTCATAGTTCATTTGTGTATTCGCTTGTTTTTTTAGATAATTGTATATATATTAAACATATTTTAAAAGTTGCATTAAACTTATGTAAATGCATTCACCGTCATTGATTCTTTCCTGAGTTAGCCCAACCACTAAGGTCATCCTGTGACAACTGGTGTCAGAAGTGGGATTTTGGGCGACTACGGAGGGAAAGAATCAATAAGTGATCTTTATTATGATATACTAAATCTCTACTTATTATTTTAGAATTGTGTACCACCCTCTGATCCATCAAGGCGACTGTCGACGATCACGGCTACTGCTTGGAAGACAAGTCAAGACACGACAAGGGTAGGGTGAGTCCAAACTGTTGTTTTGTCCGTTCTTTCCTTGGCGCGAGGTCGCAGTGGTCTACACGAGTGGGTCTGAGGCACTTTTGCTCAATAATTTGGGTGTTTGTTTTTACCTCCCTTGATATACACATAGTATCCAATTAGGTTGGCGAACAAGACGTTCTACTCATGCTGTGACACTCGAGTATACTTATATTGATGGGAGAAGTAAATATACATGTACATGTTATACACATTTCGATGATTGTTTAAGGTTTATGTCCAATATCAAATTAAGATATTTTATGTAGTGCATATGTTTTGTGGAAGCTAGATACTATCTACACATAATCGTTAGTAGTTAGCGCTAGTACAAATGTGTATGTAACTTGTCCTATGATGATGCCCAGGTATTTACTGAGGACACAGTGACTTACCATTAGTAGTTAGTTGAGTAGAATTATTAGTGACGTGTGTATTGTAATTATCGTAGTGTGTAGTTCACAATGTCTATAGACATGACGTCCATAAAGGATCTTACGGAAATGGGTAAGGAGTTAGGGTATGCTGGAGAGGAGCTTAGAACCTTTGTTAAAGACGAACAGGCTAGGGAAAGGGAATTTAGACTTAAGGAAAGAGAATTAGCAAAGCGGGAAAGGGATGAAGAGAAAGATAGGTTAGAATTCGAAAATAGGTTAGCTAAAGAGAAGCTAGAAACTGAGAAAGATAGGTTAGAAGTAGAAAGTAGATTAGCCAAAGAGAAGCTAGAATTAGAAAGTAGACTATCCACAGAGAAGTTAGAATTAGAAGGTAGGTTAGCTAAAGAGAAGCGAGATGATGATAAAGAGAAGGTAGAATTAGAAAGTAGAATAGTAAAGGAGAAGCAAGAGTTAGAACATGAGAGGTTCGAAACAGATGGTAGACTAGCTAAGGCTAAGATGATAATGGAAAGGGAGCAAAAAGAGTTTGAGCATAAGTTAGCTTTAGAGTTGGAAGCAGCTAAGACACATAGTAAGGAAAGTAAAACTGAAGGGAAAGATAGTTATTCTGGGAAGTTAAAAGGTTCGAAGTTACCATACTTTGATGCTGACAAAGATAACATGGACAGTTACTTGTTACGGTTCGAACGTTATGCTGAGTTACAGGAATGGACCAAAGATAAGTGGGCAGTTCATTTAAGTGCGTTATTGAGAGGCAAGGCCTTAGATGTATTTTCTAGATTACCTAGTTTAGATGCTCTTGACTATGACAAGTTAAAGGATGCTCTTTTAAAGAGATTTGAGTTAACTGAAGAAGGTTTTAGAAAGCGGTTTAGAGCGTGTCTGCCTGAGAAAGGCGAGTCATTTATTCAGTTTATTAGTAGGTCTAGAAATTACTTAGATAGGTGGTTAGAGTTAGGGAAGGTAGCGCAGACTTATCAGGGCCTCGTAGATTTCTTGTTGCGGGACCAGCTATTCAATGTTTGTAGTAGAGATCTGTTCTTATTTCTCAAAGAAAGAAAATTAGCTAGTGTAGGAGAAATGGCAACACAAGCAGATCAGTTTGCCGAGGCTCGAGGTGGAGCTCATAATGTAGTGTCGAAAGACAGAACTTTTAGAGATAGGCAAGGGGACGATCATAAACAGAAAGGCCAGAGTGGAAACTATAGAGGTGGAGGTAGTTCGATGGGTGCTAGAGGAGGTAGCAATAGTGGTAACATAGGTAGACCTTTTATTCGTTGTCGTCACTGTAATGGGAATCATGCTTCACATGAGTGTAGGAAAGCGGTGAAAGTGTCCGCTGTCGTAGACAATTTTAGTGAAAATAGTAGAGTGGACAACAATGTAGGGAGTCAGAACCAAGGTTTTAACAACCCATGGAATTTCGGTAGAGGTAGAGGTGGTCAAAACCGAGGTAGAGGTAGAGGCAGAGGTAGTAATAGTCCGGTTATTAAAACCGAGAGTAGTAGCTGTTGTGTTAAAGCGGATGGTGTAATGACGAAGATCGGAACATGTCTCTTTCCGTATGCAAATCTTCCAACGGCAGATGGTAGAGTGAATGGCACGGACGTAATTGTAATGAGGGATACAGGTTGTACAGGTGTGGTAGTTAGGCGTAGTTTAGTTACGGATGACCAGTTGGTAGGTAAACAGTCACCGTGTATGTTGTTAAATAAGTCGGTAGAGCACGTGCCAATAGCGAGAATAGAGGTAGATACACCTTTCTTTAAAGGGACTACAGAGGCACTATGTATGGACGACCCGATGTATGATTTAACGATGGGGAACATAGAAGGTTCAGTACTTCCGGTAATGTCCGATTTTAGAAGTAGCATAAGTAATGCCGTAGAGACTAGAGCGCAGGTTCAGAAGCAAGCTCAGGCTTATAGAAAATTAAAGGTTCCTGCAGCCGTAGGTGACATATCCAAAGCGGAGTTTATAGAAGCACAAACTCAAGACGAGTCATTAGGTCCTTGTAAGGTGAAGGCCAAGGATGGTGTAGTGAAGAAGTGTAAAGGGTCCGGTAGTTGTAAGTTTGTACATAAGAATAGGTTATTGTACAGAGAATTTGAAGATAGTGGTAGTAGACAGTTTCACCAATTAGTGGTTCCTACCCAGTATAGAACGACAGTGCTTAAGGTAGCTCATGAGTCGATTATGGGAGGTCATTTAGGCGTAAAGAAAACGTCAGATAGAGTATTGGCAGAATTTTATTGGCCAGGCGTTAGTGGAGATGTAACTAGGTATTGTAGGTCCTGCGATGTATGCCAAAGGACAGTACCAAAAGGTCGAGTGACCAAAGTACATTTAGGTCAGATGCCACTGATAGATACACCATTTAAGAGGGTAGCCGTAGACATAGTTGGACCAATTTTTCCAGTGTCGGATAGGAAAAATAGGTACATTTTAACCATGGTAGACTATGCAACTAGGTATCCGGAGGCAGTCGCATTGCCCTCAATTGAAACTGAGAGAGTAGCTGAGGCATTAGTTGATATGTTCAGTAGGCTAGGTGTACCAGAGGAAATGCTGACTGATTGTGGGTCACAGTTTACGTCAGAACTTATGGCTGAAGTAAGCAGGTTATTGTCTTTGCGTCAAATCATGACAACACCATATCACCCTATGTGTAACGGGTTAGTCGAACGATTTAACGGGACGTTAAAGCAAATGTTACGGCGTATGTGTACCGAGAGACCCAAAGATTGGGACAAGTATCTCAATGCTTTATTGTTTGCATTTAGAGAGGTTCCACAAGAGAGTTTAGGATTTTCTCCGTTTGAGTTATTGTACGGTAGGTCAGTTAGAGGTCCCATGAGGATTCTTAGAGAGATGTGGGCAGGTGAAGTAGATAGTGATGAGGTTAAGACTACATATCTGTATGTTTTAGATCTGAAGGAGAAACTAGAGGAGACTTGTAAGATAGCTCAAAGTCAGTTAGTTAAGGCAAGTACCAAGTATAAACGGTACTATGACCAGAAAGCTAGAGCTAGGAAGTTTAAGATAGATGACCAGGTGTTACTGTTACTCCCGACCGACAATAACAAGTTGTTATTACAATGGAAAGGTCCGTTTTACGTTAGAGGGATAGTGAACACTATGGATTACCGTATCGAGATAAACGGAAAGTTAAAGACCTTTCATGCGAATATGCTGAAAGAGTATATCAGTAGAACCGATAATGGGCAACAAGGGGTGTTAACCGTAGTTAATGTTGCAGTTATTGAGGATAGTGAGGAAGACAGTAGTGAGGACACTAGTCCCATGTATTTTCCCACTAGTGTAGGTAGGGAGACAGCAGCCGATGTAGACATATCGGGCATGCTTAGTGTAGAGCAGCAAAGAGAGATGGGTAGTTTACTCTCTGAGTTCAGTGATGTCTTGTCCGAAAACCCGGGGCAGACAGATGGAGTGCAACATGATATTGTACTCACATCAGGGGAACCAATAAGAATTAAGGGGTATCCCATTCCATTTCACTCCCGATCAATTGTTGATGAGGAGGTGAAAGATATGTTGAAATTGGGTGTCATCGAACCTTCAAACGCCCCATTTTCATCCCCAGTCGTACTTATTAAGAAGAAAGATGGGTCAATTCGATTCTGCATCGATTTTAGGCAGCTCAATAAACGTACCATCTTTGATGCAGAGCCAATGCCTAATATTGAGGAGGTATTCTCTAAACTTGCGGGATATTCGTATTTCTCCAAGTTAGACCTCAGTAAAGGTTATTGGCAAGTCCCACTTTCAGACCGAGCTAAAGAGATGACCTCCTTCGAAACTTCGCAAGGACTTTTTAAGTTCAAGGTCATGCCCTTTGGTCTCGTAAACGCCCCAGCAACATTCTGTAGGTTAATGAGGAAAGTCCTGAAGGATTTGTCCAACACAGACAGTTTTGTAGATGACATCCTGGTGTTTACAACAACATTTGAAGACCATATTAAGGCTCTACGTAATCTGTTGGAACGGCTACGCCGGTTTAAACTGACTGCAAAACCTAGCAAGTGTCACATGGGTTACGCAGATATAGAGTGTCTGGGTCATGTTGTCGGGAGGGACCAGAAATTGAAACCCAACCCCGACAAGGTTAAGGCAATTCAGGAAGCACCAAGACCCGAGACAAAGAAACAAGTTAGGTCATTTTTAGGGTTGGCGGGTTTTTACAGGAAGTTTATTCCAAACTTTTCGGCTATAGCTGCACCTTTGTCAGACCTGACAAAGAAAGGTCAACCCAATAGGATAACTTGGGGGGAAAGCCAGGAGCGAGCTTTTGTCTCTTTAAAGGGGAGTTTGGTCAAAACCCCAATACTAAAATTACCTGAACTTGACCAGGAGTTTATCCTCAGAACGGATGCCTCCGATATCGGGGTGGGTGCAGTCCTACTGCAAGAGCAAGATGGGTGTAGTCTCCCCGTGGCTTACGCAAGTCGGAAACTATTACCCCGGGAATGTAACTACTCTGTTATCGAAAGGGAGTGTCTTGCAGTAGTGTGGGGTGTCAGTAAATTCCACCGATATGTTTTTGGTAAGGAATTTGTCTTGGAGACTGACCACCAACCGTTAGCTTATATGAATAAAGCAAAGGTAGCTAACAGTAGGTTAATGAGGTGGGCACTGACTCTGCAGCCTTACCGGATGAAAATTAAAGCGATCCGAGGAAAGGACAATATTGGGGCAGACTATTTAAGTCGCCGCACATAATGACCGGTTTAATACAATAGTGTATTGCAGTGTATTGTACAATAGTAGTATATGTTACGACAGGGTAGTGTACAATTGTAGAATAGTGTTGAAATTGTAATTACATATTATATTAGGTTATAACTGCAGTGGTAATAGTTAACATACTCAAGCGATTGAGCGATCAGCTTGTACGTTTTGTCGCTCGTTTGCTCAGAAGAATTAATAGTTTCTTAACGTGTAAATATTAATTATCATTTTGTTGAATTTTAAAAGTGTAGCACTTTCTTTAAGTGGGGAGATGTTGTCACAAAATGTCACGGGTAGAGCGTACTGGTCGTATATAGCTCTTGTATCGGTTACACCCAAAATCTATTGTTCGAGGTGAAACAATTTCACAATATTCATGATCTATTCATGTAACACGTAAAAGCGTGCACATTTTAAGTGGCCGCCAGAGAGGCCGTGTCATAAGTTTAGTTTTGTGCTAATGCATGTAAACGTATAGGTATATTTTCCTTAAACGGCAAAATTGTATAAGGGCCTCGCGTGTAGATTCAATACTGTAGATTTAGCCACGTTTGTCACGGACTGAACGGGGCAAATAATGATTTGGGCGTAATGTTTGCTATAAAACCCATTGTCTTCTAGCTTTCGCCGGGATCATCGAAAGTACTTTGTTGGAACAGAGATTGGACGGCAAATTTCACAGGCAACATGTGGTTAGTAGTTTTATTAAACTTTTATCGTATATTTGTATTCAGTGGGCGGCGCCATCTTGTTTGGCGGTTACGACATCCGGTTAGCATTGATGTTTCTCAAACATAACTTTAGACTAGCATATGAGTTTGAAGTTACTTTATTAGATGTAATTATTGTAATTGATCATTAATTGTAAAACAATATTAATTTGATAACAGTGGATAATAGGTGCATTAGTTAACGTTGGCGTATAACTCAGTGATTGTAATACACGATTGTTAACATTGCGTGCAAACATAACTCAGTGAGTGTAATATATGAGTTATTTGATCATGTTTATATTACATGTATTAGGGGCATTGATTAACAGCGACGTACATAGCGTATACATGGCGTTGTAGAATATGTATACATTGCTACTCATCATTAGTACAGCTTACATATATTGATTGAATAATGATTTGTTTGGGTAATGATAATTATGCAAGATTGTTATGTTTGTAAACCGACAGCTAAAACGTATGTATAATTACAGCCGAAGCCATCCAGGATATAAGCCATCCAGGGTTGGAGTAAGCCATCTAGGTTTGGATATCCAGGAGTGGAGCTAAGCTTCCACGAATAACGTTACAAGCGGTGGAGACGGTCCCCGTACCTGCGCAGCCAGGTTTTACTAACGACAACCCCCGGGACACAAGGTGGGCCCGTTACCAGTCCTCACTGGAGGAATATCATTCACAATCTCAGTGGAGATTAACTATCATTGCATCGCGTCATCAACCCTTACAGAAGGCATTTGATGACAATCATCCATTGAATTCGCGCATCATCATCTTCATGAGCTCTCGCGCATCACAGTTATCGCGCTAGATCAACATTGTTATAGCTTTAACAACACTTCAGTGTCTTAGACATTCAGTATTTATAACAATACTAAGAACGTCTTAAACGTTCAGGAGAACATTCTTTTCATAGTTCATTTGTGTATTCGCTTGTTTTTTTAGATAATTGTATATATATTAAACATATTTTAAAAGTTGCATTAAACTTATGTAAATGCATTCACCGTCATTGATTCTTTCCTGAGTTAGCCCAACCACTAAGGTCATCCTGTGACAAGTGTACACACGGTTTTTCCAAAGTTTGACCTAGTGACCTAGTTTTTAAACCATGTGACCCATTTTTGAAGTTGACCAAGATATAATTAAGACAAACATTTTGACAAAGTTTCATCAAAATTGGGTCAGAAATACGGCTTCTAGAGTGTACACAAGGTTTTTCAAGTATTTGACCTAGTGACCTAGTTTTTAACCCTATATGACCCATTTTCAAACTTGACGAAGATATAATTAAGACAAACATTCTGACAAAGTTGCATCAAGCTCGGGTCAAAAATATGGCCTCTAGAGTGTACACAATATAATTTGACCTAGTGACCTAGTTTTTGACCCCACATGACCCATTTTCGAACTTGACCGAGATTTCATTGAGACAAACATTCTGACAAAGTTTCATGATGATTGCATCAGAAATGTGGCCTCTAGAGTGTACACAAGCAAAAGGTAACGGACGGACGGACGACGGACGGACGACGGAAGACGGACAACACACCATCCCATAAGCTCTGCTGCGGCCAGTAGAGCTAAAAATTGCTTATTAGCACTCAAAGTCCTCACAGAGGTGTGACACAAGCTACTGTTGGGCGATGGACCAGAATGATAATGGGAAAAGCTGGTGTTGACTGTACATTTACTACACATAGCACCAGGGCTGCTTCTACCAGTAACGCAAAGGCAAGAGGCGTGTCTCTAGACATAATTGCAAAAACGGCCGGATGGTCCAATGTTCGAACCTTTCGCAGGTTTTATGATAAACCAGTTGGCGGGAAGTCCATCCAATCGGCGCTGTTAGATATGTAGATATTGTGTATACATGTATAATGTATTAGACTTAAGTCTATAATGTGTCAATTGCAACAATGGTGCTTTGTTGATGAAATTATATATCGGGCAAATCAAAAACACGTTTTTCAAGTTCTTTGGTTTGCATAATTGGAATTGAAAAATCATCTCTAAAATCTCTGTTGGTCCCTATAAGGAGTTAGGGGTGAGATAAAATTGTAAGATTAAATGAGACTTACCTTGAAAAGGGAAGTCGAAGTTTGATCGATATTTTATCGATCGCTAACTCCTTAAGGGATCAAACACCCACCCACCACTCCCAGTGGCTCGATTTTTCAACTCCTTTGTGCCAAACACATACTACCAGTTGTGTTTGGCACTAATCTCTGAAGACTGATTTCACAAAAACAATAGCTACGTCATCTCTGTTTGATCCCTTAAGGAGTTAGCGATCGATAAAATATCGATCAAACTTCGACTTCCCTTTTCAAGGTAAGTCTCATTTAATCTTACAAATTTAACTGAACTTTTGACTGATAACTGGTGTTTAACTGGGGGATCATCAAAATATACTGACAAGTCATTATCAGTGACCAAACATTTGACACACCTCTAAATTGTGGTAGGTGATAGATTCTTTATTGTACATTTAACCTGTATGAAATTCGACGCCTGGAAACAAGGCGTAATTTTTTTAAAAATCCAGGCTTCAAATAATCAGTCACCATTAAATTAAATAGAAAAAAACAGGCGTCACCCAGACAGAAACAAGATGTCAAGTAGCAGGAATTTGAGGCGTAATATGCAAATGAGGTACGCCTGGAATAATTGACGGGCGTTGTTTAGGCAGACGTAAAAAAAGCAAAAATGACGTTTGTCACTAAATGATGGGCGTCATTTGGGAAAACGACGGCCGTCAATTAGACGGAAACAAAACGGAAAGTAGCAGAAATTTGAGGCGTAATATGCAAATGAGATACGCCTGGAATAATTTACGGGCGTCATTTAGGCAGAAGAAAAACAAACAAGAGGCCCAAGAGGGCCTGTGGATGCTCTACTTGCTAAAACAGCTCTTATATGGTAAAGATCTGATAAAAAATGAAATAACTACAAATTTAACAAAGGAAAATACAATATAGCATTTTTCAACAAATCAAGGGCCATAACTCTGTCGTTACTAACAAGATCTAGCTGGTTTTCGAAATTTTCCAAGATTTCATTGATATACCGCGCTTTGCACAACTAGACATCATACTGAGGCTTCCTGCCAAATTTCGTAGAAATCCAACAAGCCGTTTAGGAGGAGTAGCGCCGACAAGAAATTTAAAGTAAATGTCAAGAGGCTGTAACTCCATCAAAAATCAACGAACCGGAAAAAAACGCAATAGGCACAACTAGTAATCATAGCTTCCTGTTAAGTTTCGTCAAATCCAACACATTCTGAACAAAAAAAAAAAAAAAAAAAAGTAATGAAAATTAAAAAAAAAAATCAATAAAAAAAAAAAAAAAAAATTAAATTAAAATGAAATCAAAGTACTGAGAGCATGGTGAACTATGATTTGTGCATCCATGTAATGAAAGTTTTCTTTCCAATCACGCATGACAAGGATGGACTGAAAATGTGTCAACTCTTCTTAATAATAATACATCATTGCATGTAATAATTCATCAATGCATTGTTTAATGTATCTAGAAGTAAGGCGATTAAAACAAGATAAGGTAAGGTATATACAGGAATAAAGAAGGGACCAAAAGGAATGATTGGTTATAATGAAAATTAATCTCCGAAACGTTTCATCATATCTGAACCATATCTTTACAGGTGTTAAAGTGTATCAAAAAACATCACCTGTCAAAGTTGGAGTCATTAGAAATGAATATAGCGTCAAAAAGGTCAAGACAGCTAATTTTGCCAATTCAAGGGGAGGTAATTCATAGACCCTTTGACCAACATAGCTGAATTAAAATAGGAAACAACCTTGTATTTATATCGACCTACTATGCAAGTATGATTAAAATCAAATGAACATGAGTGTAGTCTGACAGACAGCCATATCCCCCGCTGCACAAAGATTTATAATATACAAATTTAAACATGGAATGTCACTGTAAAGTGACACATTCTCCCTGAAGTTTCCTTGTTCCAAAAAGTGTGACCTTCAACTAAAAGAACATATGTTTTACACACAACTTTAAGTAGAGACATACAGACTACACATATATAAAACATAACATAAATCTTTGTGCTCATTTGATTTTAATCTCACAACTCGGAGTATCCCTGGTCTCGGGATACCATTGATATTTATTCTCACAACTCGGAATACCACTGGTCTTGGGATACCGTTGTAGTTCATTCTCACAACTCGGAGTACTACTGTTCTCGGGATACCGTTGCGATTTAATCTCACAACTCATAGTGAACATGATGTTCATACACAATTATTTCGTTGTTATATTTTTCAACCATGATGTGAAGGCCCGGGCCTTTTGGCCTAATAGGTAGCTACGCTTCTGAGAATTTCACGATTCATATTCCTAATTGTAATTTTTACGTGGACATTTTTTTTTAAGTTCACAAATCGTTTGTTGACAATAATCACCAAAGTTACGGTAAATTCCGTTTAGGCCAAATAAAATAATACCTGAGTTTACTGTAACCCGACCTACCCACTGAAAACACCCCCGACTCCTTTTTTTTTAAAATTATTATGATCACGCTATCACGGCCGACTCATGTGCTCATTGTCCTGCTGTTGGAACTGACCCTCTTCCGGACTTACG
Source organism: Cyrtodaria siliqua (assembly GCA_037043455.1). NCBI lineage: Eukaryota > Metazoa > Mollusca > Bivalvia > Adapedonta > Hiatellidae > Cyrtodaria > Cyrtodaria siliqua. The sequence goes on from JAWPHD010000923.1 coordinate 234,743, forward strand.
AAAAATAAATTAAACTGTTTTACCCCTATGCAATAATTGCAAGTGATTGGGAAAAGAGCCAGTTGTTGCCATGCCTTTTGGGAAACAATAACACATACACAATTTCATATTGTTATCTATTGTAGTTTTTAAAATACCACATTTTCCCATTCATCAAAGCTCATCGCCACCTTAAATTAACCTTGCCAAAAAATAAAATAAAAAAATAAAATAAAATAAAATGCCTACCTACCTACCCAATTTTTTTCAGCAATGTTACAGTAAACACAGGTATAATTTTATTTGGCCTTACTACCTTAGTCCTAAACAAGAAAGTGTTTTGTTTCCTGTCACCCAACCGAATTGCCGTTTTTACCCCCGACACAACAACTTTTTACCCCTTCATTTTTTTGTTGCTTTGTTTTGTTTTTAAACATATTTGTGTTTTGGCCTTAACAGAATATAATTCAATCAGTTTTGCATGTAATTTGAAAAAAATTGTAATAAAAGGTAACATATTTGTGTTTAGACCTACTCTTGTTTGTGTAATGTATATCTCTCAATGTTACAGTCATACGTTAGAGTCCCGCTTGTGCTACGTTTGCACATTGAAGAATGTTTGACAGCTACTCACTAACACGCGGCAGGACTGTGGTTCTACGAGTTTGTTTCAAAACCTCTATCTCTACCAAATTGACACATAGATAAAAGTAAAAATCTTTAAAAAAAAATCCCCCCAATCTCCACACACACACACACAATTTGTTTTCCGACTTGTCTTAAAGGGAGTACATCAGGCTTTTTATGGGGTCTAGGTGTCCGATTTAAAAGTGACAAATATTAATATTTTTTATTCTACATGACCAAAACATAATGAACCTACACAATCTTTTATTTGCAAAGAAATTCATTCTGCACAGATATACGTGCTATCCTAGGTGACGCACCAGGGTTAATTTGAGCATATTACGTGCGATTCCACCCTAGCTATATGGTGTTCTGAAACTTTAGACATTAACAAAATGGTTCTAGCTTCACATTTTGATTGATAGTGTTTTATATCCTGAACTGGAACAATTTTATAATTTAAGATGTTTCTAGAAAAATCCTGATGTACCCCTTTTAAGACCATTTGGCATGAATTAAACAACATTTTTTACAAAAAACAACATAAATAGAATAAAAAAATTGGGTCCTGCTCAGATTCGAACCCGCTTTATAATTTTCTGGGACTGCCGCTCTCACGACTGAGCTAACAATCCTTTACAAATTTTGATGAACTGTCATAGGACTTATTCTAAAACCGGAGTGTCCGAATAGACCCGAAGTCTAAAAATAGTCACTCAGGGTCAAAAGCCGTCATATATACCCAGTCAGATCTTGTTGATTTGCATTCGGTCTCGCTGACACGATTGGCACAAGTATTCAGGATTATTTTACTACCGAATCAGTCATTTTAAATAGCAAGGGAAGTAAAAACTTAAGAATATTACACAGCGTACTACAAAGTAAGCTAAAAATCTTATTCCGGAGAATGGGCAGCAACAACTTTTTACAAAGGATAGTAGCTTATGCGATAACCATTACTGACCAAACCTATTAAATAATATTTGAAAACTATAAAGGCCATGTATATTTCTTAAATATATAAATCCAAGAAAGATGGAAGATATGCATTTGATTACTGGTTACAAATCTCAATACACTATCCTAGGAGAACAATACAGTGTATGAATACATTTTACGCAAGATCACGTGATGATCACGTTATGATGATTGATCTATTTATAGAACGCACAGCAAAACGATGGGACAATAGATGAAATAGCTACATAAACAATATATAAAACTTAAACAACGTATCGAGGAAATTATTTGAAATTTCTAAATGACATTACCTTATTTGTATTCGCACTTAGAAAAGAAGAAACACCTGTTAAAATATGGGTATTCTTTTCAGGCAATGCGTCGATACAGCAGTGAGGCTGTAGTTAGGATTCATGAAAAACATGGTTACTAAAGCTTGGTTCACCATGCTAAAAAAATAAAATAATAATAATTTTTTTAAAAAAAAATAAAAAATTAAAAAAAATTAAAAAAAATATTACAAAAAAAACAAAAAACATTTATTTTAACAAAATAATATAAAAATAAAAATAAAAAAGAAGAAGTAAAAAAATCTGGTAAAGTTTGGAAAAGATCGGATGAAAAATGAATGCCCTATCGTATTAATGAGGCAAAATATAGCATTTTTAATGAAATCAAGGGCCTTAACTCCGCTGTTGCAGGTCCGATCTGACTGGTTTTCGAACTTGTCCGAGCTTTCATTGATACTAACAATCTGGTAAAGTTTGGTAAAGACCAGATGAAAAATGAAGGCCCTATCGTCTTAACGAGGCAAAATATAACATTTATAACTAATTCAATGGCCATAACTCCGCTGTTGCAGGTCTGTTCTGACTGGTTTTCGAACTTGTCCAAGCTTTCATTGATATTAACAATCTGGTAACGTTTGGTAAAGATTGGATGAAAAATGATGGCCCTATCGTCCTAACAAGTCAAAATATAGCATTTTTAACTAATTCAAGGGCCATAACTCTGCTTGTTGCTGGTCCGATCTGGCTGGTTTCCAAACTTGTCCAAGCTTTCATTGATATTAACAATCTGGTAAAGTTTGGTAAAGATCGGATGAAAAATAAGGGCCCTATTGTCTTAACGAGGCAAAATATAGCATTTTTAACTAATTCAAGGGGAATAACTCTGCTTGTTGCTGGTCTGATCTGGCTGGTTTTCGAACTTGTCCGAGCTTTCATTGATATTAACAATCTGGTAGAGTTTGGTAAAGAATCGATGAAAATTGAAGGCCCAATCGTCTTTACGAGCCAACATATAGCTTTTTAACTAAATCAAGGATATTAACGACATGTTAAAGTTTGGTAAAGATCAGATGAAAAATGAAGGCCCTATTGTCTTAACGAGACAAAAGTTAACGACAGACGAAGGACGGACGACGGACAACTCGGCATCCCATAAGCTCAGCTGGCATTCGGCCAGTAGAGCAAAAAATGACAGGCGTCGCTTAGTAAAATGATGGGCGAAAACTAGCAGGAATTTGAGGCGTAATATGCAAATGAGTTACTTTCGATCATTTATCGAAAGAAAACATGAACTTTGTGTACTACCAACAATTTATTAATAAATGAATAAAGCCAATTTGGTAACTAAATCATATAAAACAATACACATTTCATGTTATCCAGTCAGGTTCTAATATGGGCTTATAAATAGTGTTGAATTATTAGTACAGTTTAGGTCTGTATGTATAGAGTAATGTGAAATTTATTCTTACCTCAGGCAGTGCATTGTTGTAAAATTATTCCTTTGTATTAGGTTTCACTTATAACTAACCTTCTAATTATGTTTTACTACATTGCCCAGATATACACATACATTCCACACACAATTTGGGTTGGTAACACAGCATTAATAAGTTAAAATGAACATTGTTTAAGCCTAACTGTTTCATTGTCAATATTTTCCCACAAAATTTCAAACTGAGTTTTCTCCAAGAATGCTATTTAAATCCATTTCCTCAAATAATCAGTTATAAAATCCGCCTGTGTAAAATGTTAAAGTGCAAAATGACGCCCGTCATCTAAGTTACGCCTCTTGCCGGGCGTCATTTTTACGCCTCGATCAAGAGACGACAAAGTCATATTATTCCGTCTCCTACTCGTTGACGCTTGGAAAATGAGAATTACGCCTAAAAACCAGTTGGAATCCGTCTATGCCTGGTTTACATCTGTTTTTTACGTACAGGTATTAAGTTCAAGTTTTCCAAGTTATGAGCTAGATAGGATGCAGGTTAAAGTTTTATGTAAAGGGGGCATAACTCTGCCAAAACGAAAGTCAGAGTTATTGGACATATGTGTATGAATTTACATAATCATAGGTCAAAAACTTTTCATATGAGCTAACCAGGCTGCAGGTTGAAGTTTTATGAAAAGGGGCATAACTCTGCTGAAATGAATGTCAGAGTTATTGGTCGTGGGTAACAATATTCTGTGTGGTAAGATGAATACATGTTTGACGTTTCATAAACATATGTCAAATACTTCTTAGATTATGGCCAATTATGACCTTGGTTAGGTTGCAGGTTAACGTTTTATAAAAAGGGGCATAACTCTGCTGAAAGAAAAGTCAGAGTTATTGGTCATGGGTAACAATATTATGTGTGGTAAGATGAATAAGTGAGTTAAGTTTCATGAACATATGTCAAATACTTCTTAAGTTATGGCCAGTTATGAGCCTGGTTATGTTGCAGGTTAAAGTTTTATGAAAGTGGGCATAACTCTGTCAGAATGAAAGTCAGAGTTATTGGACACATGTAACATCATTTCTTGGATAAAGATGTGTGTGAAGTTTCATGAACATATGCCAAATGCTTTTCAAGTTATGGCCAAGATTAGGTTGCAGGTTAAAGTGTGATGGACGACGATGGAAGACGACAAGACGACAGACGACAGACGAGGGACAGATCCCTAAGTGTCTGCCATGCTACGCAGGCAACATAAAAACATGTAAATACCCCAAATACACTGCTAAGCATCCTAGACAATATGGTATAGCACATCCTACTTACCGTTGTCTTTTACGCCAAAGAAAAGTGTTCCCTTTTCTCTGCTGTTCGCAAAAGCACTCACGTATTGCGCTATTTTTTTACGAAAGCCCTTTTGCCTAAATCCACTGCCAGCTTTGAATTCAACATTTCGACTTTCTTTACCGACAGATTCACCGATATTTTCACCATAACTGTGTTAAAGAAAACAAAGGCATATTATTTACTATCACATAACTATGAAAGCGTTTATTGACCCCCACTATCTTTTACATATAATCGAACACAGATGGAGTTACCGAAAAGTTTTTATATATTTTACCGCCTTTTTCAGAAATAATCCTTATAAATCTAAAGTTTGTTCAAACAAAAAATAAAAAATAATTGTAATTTGTCATTGAGTTGTAATAATTATCTTTTCTTTTTTTTTATGTTTTCATATTACTGAATATAAAAATCATGATATTTTTGGTATTGTTAATTTTGCCTTATATAAATATTTCGACCTTATTGTGAGGAGTTATACTTATATCAAATACAAATCAACCTTATTCGAAAGACTTATTCTCATATTCTCATAGTAAAAACATAATGACATTATTTTAAGAACTTACTTATTATTGTAAATATGTATCGACTTTATTTTAAGGAGTTACAGTAAGAGCTACAGAGTTAAGAGAATTCCAGTAAGAAAATATCAACCTTATTCGGTTGATCATAGTATGTGGCCGACATAACTTGTTACCCATCTATGTCTGTAATGCAAAGGCCAATACACACATATAGGTTTAAAGGTCATAGATGTAATTTTAGGTCCGGGCTATAACTTCTTTATGATTTGAATCCAAGTATCGGATACACAGATATATTTACCACCAAGAGATGATGTGACGCGACCAACAATCAAGGTGAAAACTGAGATGCATTCCAGTGACAAAATTAAAGTATACAATTGCAAAGAGTATTACGTCTAATTTAAATAAAATAGGTATGACTGTCGTGTTCGCTCATCCCTCTGTGATTGTATTATCAATTGACACATTTAATTCTTAAACATCATACGAACATTTCTTGATAGTATTCATTTCATTGCTCTTTAATCAGTTAAATCCAAGGATAATAACTTTATCGTTTTATGGAGCTATGTGGTTGGGATTCAAACTTATCCCAATATTGAATGCACATACATATACTGATTAAGTCATGATGATGTTGTGTTCACAGCACCCCATATGACTTTGTTTGGAACAACAGTCAAATTAACTTGTGTAACTGTCCGGGTTTCAAAAGCTGACTGGTTTGGAATAGTCTGCGTTTTTTCGTTCTTTACTTTCACACCCCTATCTGGGATCTAAATGGCCTCGACACAATGCGTTTTTAATGGCGATAAGTATATTTACAATAATTAGTACATTCTTAAAATATTGTCGATATATTTTTACTATTAGCATACGTCCTTAGAATAAGGTCGAAATGTATTTGATATAATTTTAACACTTCAGAATAAGGTCAGTATACATTTGTTACAAAGTGTGGTAAAGGTCGGATAAACAATAAAGCCCCTATCGTCTTAAAGAGGCAAAATATAGCATTTCTAACTAAATCAAGGGCCATAACTCCGCTGTTACTGGTCTGATATGACTGGTTTTCAAACTTGTTCGAACTTTCAACGACATTAACAATCTGATAAAGATTGGTAAAGATCGGATAAACAATGAAGCCCCTATCGTCTTAACGATGCAAAATATAGCATTTTTAACTAAATCAAGGGCCATAACTCCGCTGTTACTGGTCTGATATGACTGGTTTTCAAACTTGTTCGAGCTTTCAACGACATTAACAATCTGATAAAGATTGGTAAAGATCGGATAAACAATGAAGCCCCTATCATCTTAACGAGGCAAAATATAGCAATATAGCATTTTTAACTAAATCAAGGGCCATAACTCCACTGTTACTGGTCCGATCTGGCTAGTTTTCAAACTTATGCGAACTTTCATTGATATTAACAATGTGGTAAAGTTTGGTAAAGATAGGATGAAAAATGAAGGCCCTATCGTCTTAACGAGGCAAAATATAGCAATATAGCATTTTTACTAAATCAAGGCCATAACTCCGCTGTTACTTCTCCGATCTGGCTGGTTTTCGAACTCATCTGAGCTTTCATTGATATATAACAACCTGTTAAAGTTTGGTAAAGATCAGATGAAAAATTAAGGCCCTATCGTCTTAACGAGACAAAGTTAACGACGGACGGACGGACGGCGGACAACTCGGCATCCCTTCAGCCAGTAGAGCTAAAAAAGGATGAGGATCGATTCCCAACTAAAGTTGTTGAGCGGAAACTGTTTTTCTATTTTTAGTAACAATGACCTTAACCTTGACCCCAGTGACCCACAAGTCCTTTCCATATAAGCTATCTACCCTGTACGTTTCATCGCAATACCTCATTCCTAACAAAAGTTATTGAGCAGAAACTTTTTTCTATTTTTAGTAACAGTGACCTTGACCTTGAACCCAGTGACCCCAACTGCAATCCCAAGCTTCCTTTCCATATAAGCTACCTACCCTGCAAGTTTCATCTTCATCGCAATACCTCATTCCTAACAAAAGTTATTGAGCGAAAACCATTTTCTATTTTCAGTAACAGTGACTTTGACCCGGACTGCAGAGACCCCAAATGCAATCACAAGTTTCCTTAACATATAAGCTACATACCCTGCAAAGATATTGAGCTGAAACTGTTTTTCTATTTTTAGTAACAGTGACCTTGACCATGAACCCAGTAACCCCAAATACAATCCCAGGCTTCCTTCCCTATAAACTACCTTACCTAGCCTGCAAGGTTCATCACAATACCTCATTCCTAACAAAAATTATTGAGCGGAAACCGTTTTTTCTATTTTTATTAACAATGACCTTGACCTTATACCCAGTGAGACCAAATGCAATTCCAAGCTTCTGTTTCATATAAGCTACCTACGCTGCAAGTTTCATTGCAATATTCCATTCCTAACAAAATTTATTGAGCGAAAAACTAAGTGTTTGATGCCACACGCATGCAAGCAAGTAGATGGCCACTGACAGACATGTTTGAATCAAAATATTTTCGACAAGGACCAACATCATATAGACATTTCAAGAAGTAGTCTCTACAAACTTGTTTTTTAAAAACCTATTATCTGCTGTCGTGGCCATCTTAAATTTCCGGCCAATCTGAAATTTTGTAAAGATCAACTAGACATCAAGAGCAACATTCCGGTGAAGTTTCATGAAAATCCATCAAGTAGTTTCAGAGGAGTAGTTTTTATTATATAACTCTATGTAAACAAAGGTTGTCCCTGGCGGCCATGTTAATGTCAAATCAAAATCATTTTCAACAAGGATCAACATCATGTCATGATGATCATTTTAGAAAAAGTCCCATATCAATCACTTATAGTTTTCAAGAAGTAGTCGCTACTAACTTTTTTTTTTAAAAATCTATTTTTAGACGTGATGGCCATCTTTAAATTCCGGTTGACCTGAAATTTTGCTAGGGTCATTTAGACATCAAGAGCAACATTCCTGTCAAGTTTCATGAAAATCTGACAAGTAGTTTCAGAGGAGTAGTCGCTACAAGTTTTTATTATATAACTCTATGTAAACAAAGATGGCCAATGGCTTATAGTTTTCAAAAAGTAGTTGCTACAATCTTGTTTTTTAAAAATCTATTTTTAGCTTTGGTGGCCATCTTGGATTTCACATCAACGTGAATTTTTGCTAGGATTAACTAGAAATCATGGGCAGCATTCCTGTTAAGTTTCATGAATATCCATCCAGTAGTTTCAGAGCAGTAGTCGCTGCAAAAAATGTTTACGGACAGACGGACGGACTATGGACACCTCACCATGGCATAAGCTCTGCTGATCTTTTAACTATTATTTTAGAATTACCTTAGCACTGAAAGAGGCAAATATCCCCACTTATAACGTGTATGGTCTTATCTGAACATTAAGGACTGGAGAAATCCATTCAACTAATGGACAACCCAGTGGCTGTTTATTTATCATGTTACATCAATGTGGTCAAGCTGATAGCCGTGATATCACAATCAGGGATAATTAGGTTACAGTTATTCCCTTACAACAAGAGCCATAAAGTTCATATATGTAATGCCAGTAAAAAAGATCAGTGGAATGTAGTCCCAGTAGAATGTAGTCCCAGAGTGCTAGTTAGACATAGTATAAATATTCACACAAACATGGGACCTACAAAACATGTAACAAGGATACAATTGAAAGTAATTAAATATCTGTGTACTTATGTGAAGAAAATATTCTGAATTCAAAGACTCCCTTGAAACTCTTTCATAATGATGCAAAAATACAACATTGTCGTTTGATTGAACGACTTCTCAATAAAACTGTATTGATAAAGTCAGCCATGAAGAGAAACAGAGCTTAAAATAATACAAACAATTTTTATGCAGAGTATAATTTTATTTTTTGATTTTGCTAAATTTTATTATTTATAGTCTAATTTATAGACTCATACCAGTCGAACCCAAACCGTGATATGTGGTTATTGCACATTTTATGGGCCATTACAATTTTGGAAGACCTGAATATGAAGAAGACATAATTCCTCTAGATAATAGTACAAGGAAACCCAGGCATATATTTGGTTAAGCTAGGACAGGAAATATATAGACCTGTAGATACAGCTTACACATTTAATTTGATGTAAAATGGGACATTGACAATTTTAAGGGCTATCATAATTTGGGTTCCATGGGAGCTCAGGGAGTATAGGAACCAAAATTATTTATGCAGCACTTAAGATAATACTAAAGAAACCTCATGGCCAAATTTGAGCCAGGACCAGAAATGTTCTGAGATATAGACCTCTAAACACAGCTAGCTTACTATGGGACACCAATGCCAGGCTCATGTTAATTACATAAGCTCTCTTATTCTTTGAATAGTGAAGCTAAAAATTAACGAAGAATTCACAAAGCATTTCCACCTTCTTTACATTTATTTCTGGTGTTGGAAATACCTTAGAAGTGACGATGGAGCACTTTTGCATAAACCTCCAAATGGAGGTAGCTCCACTGAGTACCAGCCGTGTATTTTGAAACTTTAGAATTTAACAAAACAAAATTGGCTTAGTTATTTTGTGTATCAAGTCAAATTCAGGACCAATGGTATAATGGGGCTTGGATAGATGGCCAGTTTTTTTTTTTTTTTTTCAGTTCTCAGATTTCTTTCAACAAAATAGGGGGAAGTCTGTATGTACGAGTCTTGTTATCATGGTAATGGTGTTACATCATAAAACATAAAATTGCAAGGCCCTAAGGCCTGTAGTCTTCATGTCAGTCTCTTACACCTATAAGTTTTGAGTCCTGCTGGCCCTTCGAAATTTTCGGGTTGTTCTATCTTTAATAACAGTGAACTTAACCTTGAACCCAGTGACCCCAAATGCAATCCCAAGCTTTCTTTTCAAATAAGCTACCTACCCATAAAGTATCATTATACCTACTCATAAAGTTTTATTACAATATCTCATTCCTAACTAAAGTTGATGTGTGGTAACTGTTTTACTATTTTTAGTAACAGTGACCATGATCTTGAACCCAGTGGCCTCAAATACAATTCCAGACTTGCTTTTCGTGTAAGCTACCTACACACCAAGTTTCAGGCCAATACCTCACTCCAAACTAATGTTATTGAGTGGAAACCAGTTTTCTATTTTTAGTAACAGTGACCACAAATGCAGTCTTCCCAAGCTTTCCTTTCACATAAGTTATATACCCATAAAGTTTCATACCAATATTTCATTTCTAAACTTATCCACTTATGTAAACCAGTTTTCTATTTTAGTAACAGCGACCTTGATCTTGACCCCAGTGACCCCAATTGCAATGTAACCTACCCATCAAGTTTCACTCCACTATCTCATTCCCAACTAAAGTTATTGAGCTGAAACCATTTACAGTGTATTTTGTTTATTTTTTACAATTTCTGTTGCCATAGCAACCACATTTTTTTACATATCAATAGAAAAAAATGATCCGCACGATCTCCTCACACCCTTTTACCTACACACACATTTTCATTAAATTATCTGAAGCATTTCTTTTGTTTTCAAAGGATCCATATATTTTGTGTATATTTACTATTTCCGTTGCCATAGCAACATACTTTTTGTCAAATTAAAAAAAAAAATATGGGGCATAATCCCCTCATTGCCCTCTACCAACACACACAATTTCATAATATCTTCAACACTTTTCTCATTATCGCATGATCCATATTTGTGGGACGGACTGATGGGAGGCAAACCTAAAGTCCCTTCCAGTGACACACAATACAAAGTCACACTGACCTTCACCTTTGCCCTATTCATCCCAAATCAAGCTTGTCTGAATTGTTATGATAAGGCCATGGTGAATGTTTGTTCTCAATCAGTCAAAGCAAACAAAATGTATAGTCCAGAAATAAAATTTTCTTGGATACTTTTTTCTTAAAGGGACATGCAACAATCTTGATTAAAACAAGAAATCCATGGATTCACATGTCTCGCCTAACGGGGACTGGACTTAAAAATAAAAAGGTCAATGATGCTTAATTGAAAGTTTGCAAACATTTTAGTATAAACTAAAAACAATCGAGTTTGCCGTTTGCTGAGATGACATTTAAGTGCATTTGTTTAAAAACAAAATGCCATTCTATTAAAAACAAGACGCCCAAGAGGGCCTGTCGATGCTCTACTGGCTTAAATGGCTCATATATCAAGGGTTGTCGACATAAAATTCCCATCAGTAGTTTTTTTAAAACATTGCATATAGCATTTTTCAACAAATCAAGGGCCATAACCTGTCGTTACTATCTAGATCTAGCTGGTTTTCGAACTTGTCCAAAATGTCATTGATATACCATGCTTTGCACAACTAGACATCATACTGAGGCTTCCTGCCAAATTTTGTAGAAATCCAACAAGCCGTTTAGGAGGAGTAGCACCGACAAGAAATTTAAAGTAAAAATGTCAAAGTGCCATAACTCCGTCATAAATCAGCAAACTGGAACAAAAGTGCGATATGCATAACTAGACATCTTACCGATGCTTCCTGCCAAGTTTCGTCGAAATCCAACAAGGCGTTTAGGAGGAGTAGCGCCGAAAAGAAATTTAAAAAAAATATGTCAAGGGGCCGTAACTCCGTAAAATCAACGAACCGGAAAAATAGGCACAGCAATGCTTCCTGCTAACATGGCGTTAACACCAATTTTTTTTTTAAATAAATAAATAATGAAATAAGAAAATTAAAAAAATAAATAAAAAAATAAATAAATAAAAAAAAATATATATTATATATATATATATATATATAAATATATCTATAAAAAAGAAAAAAATAATAATAAAAATACATACTAATAATAATAAAAAAAAGGCAAAACGTCTGGTAAAGTTTGGTAAAGATCAGATGAAATATGAAAGCCCTATCGTATTAACGAGGCAAAATATAGCATTTTTAACTAAATCAAGGGCACAATTCCACTGTTATTGGTCCGATCTGGCTGGTTTTCGGACTTTTGCGAGCTTTCATTGATATTAACAATCTGGTAAAGTTTGGTAAAGATCGGATGAAAAATGAAGGCCTTTGGCCAGTAGAGCTAAAAATCATCAGCTCCAAAAAGTAGGTCAAGGTCATAGATGAAATCCAGGCATCCAAAAAAAATATGCACTACCGAAGACACAACTATGTCAAAATAGAATATGTTTTCTTCCAAAGATTAAGCTATAAATTAGGTTTAAAACATAGTGCATTATTCTCGTTCATGAGAAAGTGATGTAAATGTAACAATTAAAGTTATCTGCCCTTTGCTTGGATGGTGAAGGTCACATCCACATTTGATTTGTCACGTTGCAATGTACCACTCAAGATACAACTATAAGCAAAGTTTGAAAAGTCTTAGTGTATACAGTTTGTGAAAAAGTGACCTAAACGCAAAAGTTGAACCTAAAAATTGTTAAGTTATCTGCCCTTTGCTTGGAGGGTCAAGGTCACTTCCACATTTGCTTTGTCACGTTGCAATGTACCACTCAAGATACAACTATCAGCAAAGCTTTAAAGGTCTAGTGCATACAGTTGGTGAAAAAGTGACCTAAACGCAAAAGTTGAACCTAAAAATTATTAAGTTATCTGCCCTTTGCTTGGAGGGTCAAGGTCACTTCCACATTTGCTTTGTCATGTTGCGATGTACCACTCAAGATACAACTATAAGCAAAGTTTTAAAGGTCTAGTGCATACAGTTTATGAAAAAGTGACCTAAACGCAAAAGTTGAACCTAAAAATTAGTAAATTATCTGCCCTTTGCTTGGAGGGTCAAGGTCGCTTCTACATTTGCTTTGTCACGTTGCAATGTACCACCCATGATACAACTATAAGCAAAGTTTGAAAGGTCTAGTGCATACAGTTTGTGAGAAAATGACCTAAACGCAAAACTTGAATGTTGACGCCGCCACCGCCGCCGGAAAAGCAACACCTATGTCTCTTTTTTTCTTTGAAAAGGCGAGACAAAAATGACATTAGATAAATACATAAGATGCTAATTTTTGATAAAAACTTCAGGATTGTTGTGTGTCCCATTAAACACAAACATGAAGATCATTGCAGTTAACAAATACGTAGGTGATTTGTTCATGTTTAAAATATAAATCACCTGTAGGAACGTTCCTGTGGTTTAGCCTGGTCATTACTCTCTGCCATGACCATTCCGGCTTATCCCACCGCTGCTGATAATTAGAAGTCTAATCCACTGTATCGCATACCATTCTTCATCTTGCACTTAACAGTCTGCAATATGGTTTTCTTATGCATCACCTATCAAATAAAATACAAAATATGTATATATATGTTATATAACTTGTAGATTATGAATTTTCTATACATGTATACATTCTGCCAGAGAGGGTTCTTGTTTAACTTAATCAAGCCATAATATCTGCCAGTTCAAGCCATTTGTTTCTTACTTAATATCTGTAAGTTCAGATTAAATCTATTTATTACATACTTAATCAGGTTATGTATGATTTTAACTGGATTTTTACTTCTTTTTTTTCAGCAATACTTTGTAGACGTCATTGACCCAACATCCCAGTCAAGTTATTTTTGTGTTTGGAAAATCCAAATCTTTCACCCAGTAAAATCTAACTGGACAAGTTCCGCAGCCTCTCACCAATGCAACACTACTTTGAATCAAAAAACGTTTAGTATTTAATAAAATAATTTCTAGTCTATTTTTGAACAGTTGCAATGGCTGGAAAATAATACACTTTACATGTATTCAAGTTCTGTAACTGTAACGTAGCCAGGTAATGTGTTTAACTGATAGTGTAACATCAAGACCTGAGATTAAGAGTCACTCATAAGTATGATAAATGAAAATATTAAAACACTACTATTAATATGCAATGCATTTCAGAACTTGTATAAACATTGAGTGTCATGGGAGCTGTAGAACATTGAGTGTCTGGGAGCTGTAGAACATTGAGTGTCTGGGAGCTGTAGAACATTGAGTGTCTGGGAGCTGTAGAACATTGAGTGTCTGGGAGCTGTAGAACATTGAGTGTCTGGGAGCTGTAGAACATCGAGTGTCTGGGAGCTGTAGAACATTGAGTGTCTGGGAGCTGTAGAACATTGAGTGTCTGGGAGCTGTAGAACATTGAGTGTCTGGGAGCTGTAGTTTGTGTAACAATTATGCTATTCTTGGAGAATGCACAACTATTTATATGTTAAAAATTTCAATAGTGTGCTAAGATCATCTCGGTTTTAAAAGATATATTTTGGACAAAAATGGTTATGATCAGCAGCGCTAATTGGCTGATATGTAATCTTTCACAAATTTAAGATTTAAGCTTTACATAAACTAACCTGTACAATATTGAATGGGGAAATATCATTGAGGTGGTTTTTCAATTTGTGTACTGTATACAATACACAAACAACTTTTAACAAGTTAATTACAGAAGAATAAATTATAAGTATAATACGATGATACGGCCCCTTATTAAATTGGTTTAAACCTAAATTGGTTTAAAAATCAAATTATACATTGTACACCACAAATTATGTACACCATCCACTGTGACAATTTAAAAAAGTCCTTAGACGTAAGCATACAGTTATATTAAACTGAATATAAAACAGCATATTACCTGTTAAAATGGCGACTTCCTTCTAGAAGGTCTAACAATCATGGCTATATATATGGGTTGATGTAATTATTAAATATAAGGTCTGGTTGTTAACATTTGAATGAGTTAATTGCAGATAAATTATCAGTCAAATACAAAGATATGGCCATTTAAAATGTTTAAACCTCGCATTAACAAAATGACCTGGGTAGGTTCAGTTTAAGTTAAATGTTGCACAACATTATGCAACTATTATCATAACATAAGCAAATGGACCTGGAATCACGTGACACAACACTGATCTGCTCTGCTCTGATTGGACCATTTCAATGAACAATAAATTTCGTTACAGATCGTTCAATAACTTAAATAAAGTTTCTGAAAATAGTTAGCTGTTCACTGTCAACAGTCATGATAGCCATTGAACGTTTAAACTTCAAATCATGTACAACAAATGTAAAAACACAACCTACCTTAACTGAATATCAAAAAGTATATTACTGCACCTGTTAAAATGGCGACTTCATTCTAGATGGTCTAACAATCATTACTATATATATAGGCTGACGTAATTATTACTTCCTAAATATAGACATGTATGCTTCAAGATCTGGTCGAATTTTGACAACTTTGAATGAGTTAATTGCAGATGAATTATCAGTCAAATACAATCATATGGCCATTTTAAAATGTTTAAACTCACATCATGTACAACATCTACTGTAATAATGTAAAAAAGACCTACCTGTTCTGAACAAAATTACCTGGGTAGGGTTCAGTAAGTTAAATGTTACACAACATTATGCAACTATTATCAATTGAACGAGTGTTAACATAAGCAAATGGTCCTGGAATCACGTGACACAACACTGATCTGCTCTGCTCTGATTGGACCATTTCGATGAACAATAAATTTCATTACAGATCATTCAATAATCTAAAAATAGCTGAACGTTCACTGTCAACAGTCATGATGGCCATTGAACATGTTTAAACTTCAAATCATGTACAACATCTACTGTGACAATGTACAACCTACCTTAACTGAATATTAAAAAGTGTATTATACTGTACCTGTTAAAATGGCGACTACCTTCTAGAAGGTCTAACAATCATGACTATATATATGGGTTGATGTAATTATTACTTCCTAAATATAGACAATGCTTTAAGATCTGGCCCCATATTTCTCGAAACTTGCTCAGCTAAGATCTTGTGCTCAAGCTCAAAATTCATATATATCTTTTAGCTGTAACTTTTTTCAGTGATTGTTTTTCTTCCCGAAACTTTCAGGACATTTGTAATTGATGATTATCTCGGTGTATGTAAAGTTTCAGGACCGTTAAGTAAGATTTTAATTGTTTTACATCCGAGTCTAAAAGTTTCGAGAATGTGTTTGTCGAATTTTGACAACTTTGAATGAGTTAATTGCAGATGAATTATCAGTCAACTACAATGATATGGCCATTTAAAATGTTTAAACCTCGCATCATGTAAAAAAAATACCTACCTTTAATTAATCCCGAGTTTTGTTAACCTGAACAATAAGTTTACGACCTGTTAAAATTGCAGCTCCTTCTTGAATGCATTATGGGTTGACGCAATTATTGATTTCCTAAATATAGACTGAATGACGAATTTTGTATTATCATGATCATACCATAATTATAACTATCAAGTCATTGCTATACAAAACTTCAGGTACAGAGATATTTTAACCCTTAACCCGCTAAGCACGACTATAATAGCCTTTGCATCCATTGTAAACCCAGATCAGCCTGCGAGCAACAATGCGAGGGTTTACAATGTCTGGCTGCTGATTAGTCATTTTTCCAAAGCACCCCTTTGTCACATCAATGGAATGGTCTTAAATCGAAGAAAGATGTCAGTCCATTTAAATATATGTAATGGGTTAAGGGGTACATTATATATATGTAGCGGGTTAAGGGGTCCATTATATATATGTAGGGGGTTAAGGGTTAAAGGGAATCATAGCAATTTCGAACTAGAAGGGTGTTACATGGAACAGTTGTGTCACCTGCCGTGTGTTGATTTCAGCAAGATCAATCTAAATAATTATAAAATTTGAAGATGTTAAAGGGACAAATGGCAATCTTGAAGATTTTATCAGGCATTAAAATTAGCGTCTCGATTTATTAATCCAGTATCATATTGACTTCTACTTTGCTTGCATATATTTTGAGTTTTCAATTTTTATTCGTATTCTACCATAGGTTTAAATATATTATTGGTGCAATATTATCATCAATTAGTAATATGCAAAAACAATTCATGTTATAAAATTAATATGATTGAACAAATGCTTGTTATGTGAAAAACTAATGGGATGATGCAAGTTTTTAAAAAGTTACGATTGCTGTGTGTCCCTTCAAAAATTCACACTTCACAATATACATTTTACAATAACTTTGCAGTAAACAATAAAGGGCAGTAACTCTTGGAATCTGAATCTGATTTGTCCTTTGTCCTGTTTCCTAGACATGATTACATGGTAGTGACCTTGCACACCCAGTTTTGTCAGGTTTAAGGTCTTATAGTTTTAGAGGAGTAGGTGCGGCGATTTCTTCACCCTTTTAACTGGGGGGAATGAATTGGCTAGCCAGTTTCTTCTCCGGGGAAAGAAATGGCTAGCTGATTCTTTCCCCGGGGAAACTTTTAGCAGGGGGGAAAGAATTGGCTGTTACACCGGTACTCATTCAATTCGGAAAATTTGCAGTGTTTTGCCTTAATTTGGGAATCTTTCACAATCAAACAAAAGCAATATGCTTAAATACATTGCAAGCACATTACCATGTATACATTCTCTTGTAGTATTTCATTACCCTCACCTAAAATAATATAGTTCCCCACTTCTTCTCTTTAAAAAAAGTTTGACTGAAAATATTTAAAAAAAAAAATTGTGAAAAAAACATGCTTTTTGCCACTGGGAATGGTACCGCTTCACTGATATAAGGAAAACAAACACTGAGGTGACATAACATTTTACAATACATGTATTTAAAAAAAACACTGCCAAATAAGGACAAAATTACACTACAAAACAGTTTATCAAAACTCTATCCAGGTGTTCAGATCATATAATAATGTATATGTGCCAATTAAAATTATAGAATTATTCACAGTTTTTTAAAATACCCATGATTGAATACGCATGAAAGTATTATGAGCTGATAACTCTTTATTTGACACTCCAGTTCTGTGGTTTGGTCTGGCTGGCTGAAGCCATTTATATTATGTCTATAGAGGTTGGATTCTCAAAATATATAAGTTATATATATACCTCATCATCTGTAGGTTTAGTAAAGGTGAACACATGTTGTAAAATTTGCCTGATAGGGACTTTAAGACTTGACTTAAACATATAAAGGGCAATAACTCCTGCAATTTGTACCTGATTTATCTACCCTTGCTTACACATCTTTACTTGCCAGTGATCTTGCACTAGCGGATCCAGGGGGGGGCGCACCCGGCGCGCGCCCCCCCTAAAAATTCCGGATCATACATGTATGTCCATGTTACTGTAGATATAATATCAAACAATTTCGATGCAGGCCCTCAGTATTAAAAAATTTCTCGCTCGCTTCGCTCGCTCTACGCATAATGACTAATGAGTGGTTTAATTAACACATTGTTAAATCCTTTTATTTGAAAATGGACTTTTTTTATTCATACATGTCCATGTTACTGTAGATAAAATATCAAACACTTTCGATGCACGCCCTCAGTAATTTTTGTTTTCGCTCGCTTCGCTCGCTTGACGCATAATGGCTAATGAGTGGTTTAATTAACAAATTGTTAAAACCTTTTATTTTCAAACGGACTTTTTTATTCATACATGTATGTTCATGTTACTGTAGATAAAATATCAAACAATTTCGATGCACGCCCTCAGTATAAAAAAAATTCTCGCTCGCTTCGCTCGCTCTACGCATAATGACTTATGAGTGGTTTAATTAACACATTGTTAAATCCTTTTATTTGAAAACGGACTTTTTTTTATTCATACATGTATGTCCATGTTACTGTAGATAAAATATCAAACAATTTCGATGCACGCCCTCAGGATAACAATTTTTTTTCGCTCGCTCGACGCATAATGGCTAATGAGTGGTTTAATTAACACATTGATAATTCCTTTTATTTGAAAACGGACTTTTTTACCCTATCAATGCACTACCGCAACCGTTTTATGAGGCTAGAAACGGACCCGAAAATTTACCAAAATCTTACGCCCCCCCTAAGCTGAAATCCTGGATCCGCCCCTGTCTTGTACACCAAGTTTGGTATATGCAGATCTAACGGTTTTTGAGGAGTAGGTGACACAATTTTGCGACAAACAGGCCGGAAGGAAAACTTTTCCTTAACATATAAAGGGCAAGAACTCCTGTAATTTGTACCTGTTTACTTCCTACACATATTGGAAGTAATCTTGCACACTTAGTTTGGTAAGGTTATTGCATACACTTTTTGAGAAGTAGGCGACACACAATTGACTAAGAATTATAAAGGGCAATAACTAATTTTGCACACCGAACTGGGTCAGATAAGCTGTTGTAGTTTTAGAGCAGTAAATTTGTCTCCAATTTATCTGACATTGCTTCCTACACATCATAAAGTTTTGTGACGGATGGACACTGTGACGGATGGACACTGACGGGCACAGTGATCCCTAAGTGTCTGAAATGCTAAGCAGGCGACATAAAAATGAATGAATTATGGACAAAACGGATTATGACCATAATGGAGGACCATGAATCAAATGAAATGTATGTTGGAGCAAACGTATGTTGGGCAATAAAGGCTATCTTTTGGACAAAAAGGACCATAACATAAGACAAAACAGACTAATGTATTTCATCATTTATACCTATACTGTAGGTGGAATATAATAGAATAGGTAGTAATATTATGTTTATTTTCTCAATCTGTTTCGATCAATTATTGAATTGCCAAGATGGCTAAGTGTGTTGACTGATAATGTTTAATATCTAAACAAGAGGCCCAAGAGGGCCTGTATCACTCTACTGGCTGTACAGGTTTGGTGGAATTCAAGTGAAAACTAAAGATTCCATGCTCTAAACAAGAGGATCAAAACGACATTGAATCACTCCCCTGATGATCTTTGCGAAGATGAAACATTTGTCAAACACGCTTATAATTTTATAACAGAATGAGATCACACAGTCGATGGCTTGTCATCGCAAATTCCCGCACCCGCCTTAAAGTGTTCAGGCCCATTAAATGTATATATGGTTATAGGGTGGGGATCTCAATGGTTTTCAAGTTGTAACCCAGAGGCTATTTCCCTAGGGGTGCGGACGGACAACGGGGCCGATGCTGGCTGGATGCATGTATCCATCTGTTCATGCCCAGTATGTGTATATATGGTTATAGGGTAGGGAGGTGGGGATCTCAACGGTTTCCAAGTTATGATTTGTTTGTTTGTATGGTGTTTTACGTCATTTTAAAACACGCGAGGTTATATACGAGTTTTGTGGTGGAGGCAGACCACTCACTTTTTCCTGGGTAGAACCAGTACTGTACACTTCTGCAAGAATCGACACTTCCGCTCGGCCATGGAGACGCTCCTCCAAGTTATGAGCGTCTCCAGGGGTGAAGACGGACCCCAGGGCCAATGCAGGTTGGATGATTGCACTCAGTAGATGTATAACTGTGGTAAAAATAACATCTTTTAAGGTTTTTTCTTATGTAAAACATGTGATCCCTGGGGCGGGGCCATATTTGACCCCAGCATCGCCATTCGAACAAGACTGGAAGAAGACCATAAGCTAATGGTAAATGCATAATATTAAACCACCTTTAGCTCTTCTAGTTTTAGAGAAGAAGATTTTTTAAAAAGATTTTCCTATACAACAACGTAAAACTGTGAATACTGCAGGGCCAGAATTGATCCCAGGTTCACCATTTGAACAAATTTGACAGAAGCTGGCATGTAATATATGTAAGCTTTGTGGTTTTAGAGAATAAGATTTTTCACTTTTTTCCCTATTTATGTCTATGTAAAACATGTGACCTCTTTTTCTTTGTTTCTTATTTCATTTTGGCAAGCATCATTGTGTCTTGATACTTTTAGGTTAAGCTCACATCTGAGAAATCGCTTAAAGAAGTTCAATGAAACATTACACACGTATTCACTTTCACAACTTCATAAGAGGAACTCATACAGAATGCCATAACTCTGTCATGGATCTTTCAACAGAATTATGCCCCTTTTTCGATTTAGAATTTTTAAATATTTTATTTGTCATTCATGATCATATCTCAGAATCTCCTTAATTAAACATGTTAAACAAATTTGAACAGTGATAACTTGACACATGTATATGCTGTTATAAAAAGAACTCATGCAGACAAGGTCCATAACTTTGTTACACATTTAAGCAGAGTTATATGCTCTTCTTTTTTCTTTACACAGACTTTTATTCAACTTCAACAGTTTCCCAACAAATTAACAGAGCCTCGGAAGTAGAGCGCGTTGTCGTCTAACAGCTCTTGTAATTTTCCCAAACAACTGGATATTACCAATGAAATCTGTTGCGAAGGTTTCAAGCTTTGTTTGCTATCAGCACA
This sequence comes from Cyrtodaria siliqua, assembly GCA_037043455.1. NCBI lineage: Eukaryota > Metazoa > Mollusca > Bivalvia > Adapedonta > Hiatellidae > Cyrtodaria > Cyrtodaria siliqua. The sequence goes on from JAWPHD010000923.1 coordinate 256,134, forward strand.
TATTGAAAGAAAAAATATTTTGAATCAAACAATATTAAAAGTTTTACCGGCCACAATGACAAATCCAAGTTTATCTTACTTTTATCATGGGTATTCCAATATTTTCATCACTGCCCCATCTTGTTTGACTTTAGCTTTTTTGCAAAAAAAATGCCTGTCAAAACTCAGCTGGACATCTTCTTTCCAAGCTTTGACACGAACCACCTGAAAAATGAGAATACTCTGAAAATAGCCACACCACAGAAGAGATTCATCTGAACAAACACCAACAATCTGAAACAAAACTAACAATGCCTTCTCAGATCAATTATAGAGAAAAACAAAACACAATAAACAAGAGGCCCAAGAGGGCCTGTGGACGCTCTACTGGCCAACATGGCTCTTATAACATCAATGAAGCGAGAGACTGCCATTTACGTTTTTTGGAAAGTTTTGGGCAAAGTACAGCTTTTCAACTAAATCAAGGGCCATAACTAAAGAATCTGGTAAAGTTTGGTAAAGATCAGATGAAAAATGAAGGGCCTACCGTATTAATGAGGCAAAATATAGCATTTTTAACTAAATCAAGAGCCACAACTCCTCTGTTACTGGTCCGACTGGTCCAACATAGAGCTATAAAAAAAAATGTAAAAAAAAAAAAAATGTAAAAATAATTTTTGAAAAAAAAATGTAAAAATAAATAAAATCAAATAAAATAAATAAATGTAAAAATGTAAAAAAATAAATAAATAAAAAAATAATATTAAATATAAAAAGAAGAAAGTCATAAAATCTGGTAAAGTTTGGCAAAGATCAGATGCAAACTGAAGGCCTTATCGTAAGACGAGGCAAATTATAGCATGTTTAACAAAATCAAGGGCCATAACTCCGCTGTTACTGGTCCGATCTCTCCGGTTTTCGAACTTGACCGAGCTTTTATTGACATTAACAATCTGATAAAGTTTGGTAAAGATCGGATAAAAAATAGTCTTAACGAAGCAAAATATAGCATTTTGAACTAAATCAAGGGCCATAACTCCGCTGTTACTGGTCCGATATGAATGGTTTTCAAACTTGTCCGAGCTTTCATTGATATTAACAATCTGATAAAGTTTGGTAAAGATCGGATGAACAATGAAGCCCCTATCGTCTTAACGAGGCAAAATATAGCATTTGTAACTAAATCAAGGGCAATAACTCCGCTGTTAATGGTCCAATCTAGCTGGTTTTCGAACTTGTCCGAGCTTTCATTGATATTAACAATCTTTGCAAGTTTGGTAAAGTTCAAATAATAAATGAAGGTGCTAGAGTGTTCACAAGGCTTAATATGGCATTTTTCAGCAAAACAAGAGCCATAACTCCTGTGAAATTCTTTCAATCTTGCCGATTTTCAAACTTGTTCAAGCTTTCATTGATATAAAGACACTGACAAAGTTAAGTAAAGATTCGATTAATATTGAAGGCCCTAGAGTGTTCACAAGGCAGAACATAGCATTTTCCAGAAAAAACAAGGGCCATAACTCCGGTGTTACTGATCCGATTTAGCTGGTTTTCAAACTTGTTCAAGCTTTTATTGATATTAACAATCTGTGCAAGTTTGGTAAAGATCAAATAATAAATGAAGGTGCTAGAGTATTCACAAGGCAGAAAATGGCATTTTTCAGAAAAAAAAGGGCCATAACTCTAGTGTTACTGACCCAATTCAGCTGATATTCGAACTTGTCCAAGCTATAATTGGTATAAACAATCTGTGCAATTTTGGTAACGATCGAATAATAAATGAAGGTGCTAGAGCGTTCACAAGGCAGAAAATAGCAATTTTCAGAAAAGACAAGGGCCATAACTCCGATGTTACTGATCCAATTTGGCTGGTTTTTAAACTTGTCCGAGCTTTCATTAATATTAACAATCTGTGCAAGTTTGGTAAAGATCAAATAATAAATGAAGGTGCTAGAGTGTTCACAAGGCTTAATATGGCGTTTTTTCAGCAAAACAAGGGCCATAACTCCGGTGAAATTATTCCGATCTGGCTGGTTTTCGAACTTGTCCGAGCTTTCATTAATATAAAGACACTGACAAATTTACTTAAAGATTCAATTAATAATGAAGGCCCTAGAGTGTTCACAAGGCGAAAGTTAACGGACGACGGAAGACGGACGACGGACGGATGGACGACGGACAACTCGCCATCCCATAAGCTCTGCTGGCCTTCGGCCAGTAGAGCTAAAAACAGCTCTGCAACACAGGGTATGGTATAATATATCTCCACCCATATATACCTATGATATAAACAGCTCTGCGACACACGGGGTGGTATATATAGGTATATATGGGTGGGAGAATATGATACCACATCCTGTGCTCTGCAAAAATGACAATGCAAACTTGAAGACACAGAAAACTCTATCCCATGGAACAGAAGTGTAGCATATCATTTTTCTCCAGGCAGTCCCGCATAAAGTGTCCTACCCTACATCATCTGTAACATTCCTGCCTCATTGTGGGATTAAACAGTGGCCTGTATCTATTGGATTGCCCAAATTTAAGTGAGGGGAGGGTTGGCACGGGGAATTGTTGATGGCATGGGAAAAGGCGTCTTTAGAGGCATGAGCAGGCCAGGCAACCCTCACATTAACCCAATACCCCAAGAATTGGAAAAAAGGCGTGTGAACCAAAACTGAAGTACTTTGGAGTAAGTGTTGTACTGAACTGCTTCATTAGCATTTGTTCCTTATCCAATATAGTCTCCTCTTTGGAGCAAACCAGCTTTAAAATTAAAGCTGCCATGACGCCCGGTTAGCTTTGTGTAAATGAAACTGACACAACCCCGTTGATAGGTTGTCCCTCAGCTTGTATGCCCGGATTTACGCGCCAAACTCTCAAACTCTCCATTCATGTAACAGATCGGTATTCACCTGAGGTTTGGAAGCCTCTTCCTTTACATCCCGTTTCGCTCTCACGAAAAAACGAGTTAATCTGCCAATGTATTCTTCTTCAACTGTTTTTTGAGATTGCCAATCTTCTTCAACAATTATAGCGAGCAACTTGGTTCTCACGCACGATGGATCTGAGAGAGAGAGAATTGGGGAGAGGTTAATTATCAAATAACAGTTAACATATATACGTACAGTCCACTCTCAGTAACTGAAACTCGCTTACTTCGAATTTCCGCTTAAGTCATATTTTTGTCACGGTCCCAATTTTGTTCCTTCTGTTTTTATGCATTTTGACTTCTTTTAAGTCAAATTTTGACAAGTCGAATTATTCACTAATTCACGCATACCTCTAATGAATTATGTATTTATTGGTGGAAAAAAAATTGAACATACATAGAATCTCCAATTTTTGTAAAATTCTGCTCCTAATGATAGTAATAATACTAGCATCATACACAAAATTTTAAGTAAAAACCTTCAAAGTATATCTGTGACCTTGACCTTGAAGGACCCTGTCTTTTAGTCACAACACATTGTCTCATGGTGTTGAACAATATGTACAATATTATAAAATCCGATCATCATTCCCAATCTTTGTGGCTTTAAAGTAGAATATCGCTTAAGTGGGTGCAGCTAGGAGGTGTGAGAGGTGTTGCACTTTACATTACCTCTCATGAACAGACTCAATAAAACTGAGTCTGCTACTTTTATCTCTTGTTTGTGTTTGTTGCATCCAATGGATCCCCTATTCAGTATTTATACCCAGGACACTAAATTTAAAGAAATAACTTTCAAAGTATATATGTGACCTTAACCTTGAAGGTAGGGACCCGGCTCTTAGTTATATAAATAGCTATAGCCGAACAGACGGACCATGAGCAATCCTAAAGTCCCCTCTGGTTACCCTGGTAGGGGATTAATAAGGGGATTAATAAGTGGACTGGCGTGGCCCAGTGGGTATCATGGTTGACTGGAAACTGGAGGACCCAGATTCCTTGGGCAAGACATTTTCTCTTAGCCTCGTTTGTCAGATGGAGAGGTAAACAGGGTGGTCCCATCTATCAGAGTCTATCCTCCAGGCTTATTAAAGAACCACTGAAATCTATGTCAGCTGGGGCACCTCTAAATAACCTACTGGTATATTGGGTTAATGAGACGTTAAACAACATTCATTGCAATTCCATAATTATATTAATTTTTCAGGTAAGATAAGGCCATAATAAATTAATTGCTAGATTCTCATCCATTGCCCACCCCTGTTTTTTAATGCCGCCCCTGTAAGTTTTATTTCTTCAAAAAAAATAAAAATAATAATAATAATAAAAATTGCTGAAAGTATGAAACACTATTAAAAATGTGTTTTCAATTGGAAGTACTCAGTAGTATGTTTTACTATGTTTCCTTGTGACGAGGCCATTTTCCATTTGTCGTATAAAATAAAACATAAAAAATTAAATTTCAACCCCCACCCCTTTTTTGAAATAAATTTGGATGAGAAACTAGCAATTATTTATTATGGCCTAAGGTAATATTTATTTCCAGTCGGTTATATACATACAATATAAACATAAGCTTTAAGCTTTTTTCTGACAAACAAGAAAACAAACACATTTATTTTGATATGCAGTTATCACACTTTTATTTGCAAAGAGACTATTTAAAACAAAGCAGTCTTGTTTACCGTTTACCATAAAAAAATAAAAATAATTAACAATGTCACAATTTAACACATGCTGGTGATCATACATAAATATTGAACAAAATATCACATGTTCACAAGATTTAACCCATAACCCACTAAGCACAACTATAATAGTCTTTGTGTCCATTGAGACTAACTCGCAGGCTGATCAGGGTTTACAATGTCTGGGTGCTGATCAGTCATTTTTCCCAAACACCCTTTGTCACATAAATGGAATGGTCTTAATTCAAAGAAAGAACAGTCCATTATATATATGTAGGGGGTTAGTGTTAATGAACGGTGTTTTATAACCCTTTGTTCATATTGGGTTGGAATGGGGAATGGTGATGAATGAAAATCGAAGATGATTACTGAAAATAAAAACGTTCTGGAATGATGTTTTACAGCCTTTGATTATAAAGGGATTGGGATGGGGAGTAGTGCAATGATGAGCAAAAAAATAATACAAAAATATAGAACTGAAATGATATTAGACCTTTAAAGTACCGTAGCAATCCCGCCAAATAACGACAAAATTACACTACAAAACATTTATCAAAACTCTATCCAGGTCATATCGTAATTTATATGTGCCGATTAAAAGTATAGGTTTATTGACGGGCTTTTAAAATACCTGTGATTGAATATGCGCAAAATGAATTATGAGTTTGGGCTTTTAAAATACCTGTGATTGAATATGCGTAAAATGAATTATGAGTTGGTAACTCTCAATTCGTCGCTCCAGTTTTGGGGTTTGGCCTGGCTGGTTAACTGAGCAGTTTATATTGTGTCTATGGTTTCTCGTGTCTATGGTTTCTCAAAATAGTTAAATTACATACATACCTTGTCGTCAGTAGGTTAAGAATCATTGTACATATGTTGTAAAACTTGGTGGGATGGCTACTTTAATATTGTATACAGTATACCCCGCCCCCACACCCAAGCCCCAATTGTCTCAAAATGTTACTTTTTTCAAATCATAGGCAGGGGATAAAAAAAATAATAATGCCACTCACATCAATAAAATAACAGCAGTGTGTTGGCAAAACAGTTTACTGTTTTTCAAATATATAAATCAACGTTCTATGAAAATATTATGACTAATAAATATTTGGCATTTTGCATATCCCGATCATGAATAATTCGAAAGTGAAGTGTTTTTTTGTGTGTGTAGAATAACAAAGAAAAATGAAAAATGAACATTTAATTTAATATATGCAAGCAGGCTTCAAGTTAAAATGACACTGGATTAATAAACTGAGGCGCTAATTTTAATGCTTGATAAAAACTTGAAGGTAGCTGACTGTGTCCCTTTAACCATAGATTAAATTTAATAGAGCGATCATAATCATATCCTGCGTTCTCAAATGAACTTTTATTATGGCATTTAAAAAAGAGCTGTGTGTAAACAGAGATCTTATTACATCTCTGGATAAAACATCCACAAAGGGTAACACTTTAACAATATACTTACTGAACATCAAGGACTTCAAAAAAAACAAGATGATGACATTGCAATAAAAAAATAATTGACGCAATATTATATTTTTAAGAAACCTGTTATGGGTTGTTTGGTTTTTAAAGAATGATGTTATATTTTAATTGTTCCATAGTAACATTAGTTCATCTTGACTGTAACTAAGGGCTTAAACTTAGTAACCAGGTGTGGGGTGGTGGGGGTGGATTTAGTAACTGGGTTCATATCTTTATGCACATATTTTGGTGGTGGGGGGGTGGGGGGGTGGGGAGATTTAGTAACAAGGTTTAGGGGGGTGGGATTTAATAAGGGGGAGAATGAATTTTGAGGGTACATCAGTGAGCTGAAATAAACATAAGGGGTTGGTGGAAATCCAGTGGGACTATGCTGAAAAAAGGTTAAAGTCGAGTTACAGGATTTTGACAAAAGGGGTGAAGGGTAATTGTGTTGTTGATGAAATAAAAATACTAGTATGGGGTTGGGGGAAAACTAACTATGGGATTTTAATCTATTAAGCATATGTTGAGTGAAATATTGCTTCTTTTTTTTGATGAAAATAAACACACCGAAAAAATCAAACTATGGTATTTTGACAAAATAAACATACCGGGTTTGAAGAAATCAAACTATGGTATTTTGACAAAATAAACATACCGGGTACCGGGTTTGAAGAAATCAAAACTATGGTATTTTGACAAAATAAACACACCGGGTTTGAAGAAATCAAACTACGGTATTTTGACAAAATAAACACCTATGGTATTTTGACAAAATAAACACACCGGGTTTGAAGAAATCAAAACTATGGTATTTTGACAAAATAAACATACCGGGTTTGAAGAAATCAAAACTATGGTATTTTGACAAAATAAACACACCGGGTTTCTTCAAACTATGGTATTTTGACAAAATAAACACACCGGGTTTGAAGAAATCAAACTATGGTATTTTGACAAAATAAACACAACGGGTTTGAAGAAATCAAAACTATGGTATTTTGACAAAATAAACACACTGGGTTTGAAGAAATCAAACTATGGTATTTTGACAAAATAAACAGAATGGTTTTGGAAAAATCGTGCTATGGGACTGACAAAAAAAAGTGTAAGGGGATGAATGAGTAAATTTACCTTGAGTCTACCAGAAGTAGGTACTCGGTTTAAATAATAAACAGTATGAAGGATCAATAAAAACAACTCTTCGTGAAATTTGCCAAGTTGTCATAATGTTTTCTTCATAATGCGAATGGTTTCAACTTTTAACATATATTATAGATAAAAATAAATTATACCAAATATCACAGAAATGCTAACCATAATGAAAACCCTAAAAAGGAAATATATCAAAGAGGCTCTTCCACGGCTTTTTTTCCTGCTATAATAGGAGTCAAAATTCGGCTACTTCACAATTCAAAATTGGTCAACTTTTGTTCACAACTGTGGCTGATTTTTTTCATAATTAAAACAACTTTTTTCTTTTTTTTTCTTTTTTTTTGGTAAACAAAATGTTCTCCATCTAACTTTCTCAATATGTTTTTGTTTTGGATATAGTTACATTAGAAAGTTTATCTAAAATGTACCATATTATGCTGAATAATTGTATATTTGTTTTATAGTGTCTTCCTCCCTCAAAAGCAATGTATGCATGTATTGAGTAATATCGCTTTTAACAATTAATCTTTCAATATTTTTTTCACAAATCAGAGAGTTATCACGTTTTTTTCCCCACAAATTGACCAGGCTCGGGAGTCTTCAGTCTTTAGAAAAAAAGCCCTGTCTTCATTGGGGTCTAGAGGTCTGATATATAATTGACAAATATTGATATTCTTTTTTAAACGTCCCAAACATAATGAATGGGGCTAAAGATATAGAGTTTAATAACCAGTGTTTTTGAGATACGGGAAATATCTCCCGAGGTAGAGAAATGGCCCCGATATAAGAACGAGTGCGGAGCACCTTTTCTGGTGATTTTTCAAGTGGAAAGCATTTTTTTTGTATGAAAATTACACCGCTTCATTATCCATATTTGATCAGAACTTGCAGTAAGTCATTAATGTGACATTTTAACACTGAATTGGATTGAATTGTGTTTTAAGGCGCACCAACACATGAATATGGCACCTATCAGGGATGAACGTGCCAGGCTCAACCTCCATGTACATCAAGATAAAATATGAGAATGGGCCTAGAAGCTTCTAGAGTTGCTGCAAATTCTATTGTAGACACTCCATTTACGATGGAGCCACGTTTGCATACACGGTGTCAAGACCTTAAATGAGCATGATAAAAAATGACAAAATGAATATGAATGGGAGTCCTGCAAGTGACAGTGTGTTTGTGAGGTTGCAGTGGTTGTATTCTACCCCGGTAACCACACAGGGTTTTAACATTGATGTCGATGGGACAAGTTACTGGTGGTTTCATACCTAAAACAAGAGCTGTCGGAGAACAGCGCAACTGGACTATTCAATTTTTCAGAGAATAATAAATTATATAGTCAGTATATACCATCAGAAAACAAGGCTAAAACAATGTGGGGTGGGGTTGGGGGTGCGGGGCGGTTATAGAAACTCGGGGCGATATAAAATTATTGTTAGAATCTCATACAAATCATTGATGTAGGTATGATTGATATAATAACATAGACATATGTAAAAAAAAAAGCGGGAAGGGGCAACATAGCTATATATCTGTAAGAATTGACCAAAACAACACAGAAATTGGGGGGTTGGGGGGGGGGGGGGGGGGGGGGGGGGGGTGAGAAGAAGTGGGGGCAACATAGCTATATGTGTAAGAATTGACCAAAACAACACAGAAATATGTAAAACAACAAATGTTGCAGTAAAGTGACAAATGCCCCTAAATTGTCTTTGTTCCAGAAAACATGGTCTTCAAGTTGAAGGTGTGATTTGGACAAAGTGAATTGAGGGAAATGCAGGGGTTGTGACGTTACGGTCGGACACAAAAATGCGTACCCTTTTTTGACCTATGAACTGCGAGTGACCTTGACCTTTGAGGTACGGACCTGGGTTTTGCGCGCGACACATCGTCTTGGGGGTGGTGGGGTGGGGGCGGGATGCGGGGAGGAGAGAGCCCATGCCCCTATATGGGTGAAGTATGAATAAGATGCATAATGCTATAAGAAATCCCAAACCAAAATTATAGATATATACATGCTTACATGCAAACCTAGATCTGCCTTTATTGCACATTTTATGGGCCATCACAATTTCGGTTCCATGGGAGCCCATGAATTTGCAGAAGACAAAATTACTTATGCAACCCTTTACAACATACTATAAGAAAACCAATTCCCAAATTAAGTTCAGCTAGGACATGAAATGTAAGTGATATAGACCTGTAAACACAGCATACACGCAAAATTTGATGTGAAATAGACACATTTTAAGGGCTTTCAGAATTTGGGTTCCATGGGATTGTTTTAAAACTCGCAGTTTCCCCTTAGTTTTCTAACTTGCATTTGTTCCATCATTAATATCACTTATTACAATAGTTCAAAGCAAACTGTTTTTCATATTACTATATATTATATTGCACCAGTAGTCTCAAATTGTTATTTAATTATATGCAAGCAGTTGATACATGATTAATAAACAGTTGATACAGGATTAATAAACAGTGCTACTAATCTTAATGCTTGATATGAAGCTCCAGATTGCCGTGTGTCCCTTTAAGCAAATCACCAAATTAAAGGTTGATCAACATTTTTTATTTATTTAAGAGCACTGATTGTCTTTCTTTATTCAGCTAATGTTTATGGTGAAAACGATAGATAAACAAATGAATCTTGAATTTATGAAGACAAGGGATATATAAAGCCAGATATTTTTGTTCATGAAGACATATATCACATGCTTCAAGAGGGCCGTGTGTCCCTTCAACTGTCGTCACTGTTACACTAGTCCTAACAATAGATATATAGTCCTAACAATAGATATATAGTCCTAATAATACTTATATAGTCCTAACAATAAATATATAGTCCTAACAATAAATATATAGTCCTAACAGTCATATAAGTCCAGATTATATTGTGCCCATACAGATGTGGATGTCCTATCAGTTAAAATATGGCGGAGGGACTATAAACCTTAGAACTACACACACACGCACACACACTTATGGGATAAAAAAACAGACATCATCATAATATTTCTATTAAAAAACTAAAATCACCGGACCATGAATTCTACAAATCTATCAATTTTATTTTGCCAACAATTGTGAATTGTGTTTAAAGCATAATTCTGCATAATATAGTCAGAAAACCTTCAAATGTTTGGCACTTTAACAGAATACTACACACGACATTCAAAAATATGTTTAAGTGACCCTTTAATAACATAATTCTACACAGAACATTTAAATGTTGAGTATTTCTACATGAGACATTCAAATGTTTTAGTGACATTTAACATAATTCTACACAGAACATAATTCTACATGAGACATTCAAACGTTTGAATAATTTAACATAATACATTCAAATGTTTAAATAGCACTTTAACATAATTCTACAAGAGACATTTAAATGTTTAAATAGCACTTTAACATAATTCTACAAGAGACATTTAAATGTTTAAATGGCACTTTTACATAATTCACACAAGAGACATTCAAATGTTTTAGTGACATTTAACATAATTCTGCATAAGTCAAATGTTTGAATAATTCTACCTGAGACATTTAAATGTTTAAATGGCACTTTAACATGATTCACACAAGAGACATTCAAATGTTTAAATGGCACTTTAACATGATTCACACATGAGACATTTAAATGTTTAAATAGCACTTTAACATAATTCTACAAGAGACATTTAAATGTTTAAATAGCACTTTAACATAATTCTACAAGAGACATTTAAATGTTTAAATGGCACTTTTACATAATTCACACAAGAGACATTCAAATGTTTTAGTGACATTTAACATAATTCTGCATAAGTCAAATGTTTGAATAATTCTACCTGAGACATTTAAATGTTTAAATGGCACTTTAACATGATTCACACAAGAGACATTCAAATGTTTAAATGGCACTTTAACATGATTCACACATGAGACATTTAAATGTTTAAATGGCACTTTAACATGATTCACACATGAGACATTTAAATGTTTAAATGGCACTTTAACATAATTCACACAAGAGACATTCAAATGTTTAAATGGCACTTTAACATAATTCACACAAGAGACATTTAAATGTTTAAATGGCACTTTAACATGATTCACACATGAGACATTCAAATGTTTAAATGGCACTTTTACATGATTCACACATGAGACATTTAAATGTTTAAATGGCACTTTTACATAATTCACACAAGAGACATTCAAATGTTTTAGTGACATTTAACATAATTCTGCATAAGTCAAATGTTTGAATAATTCTACCTGAGACATTTAAATGTTTAAATGGCACTTTAACATAATTCACACAAGAGACATTTAAATGTTTAAATGGCACTTTAACATAATTCACACAAGAGACATTTAAATGTTTAAATGGCACTTTAACATAATTCACACCTGAGACATTTAAATGTTTAAATGGCACTTTAACATAATTCACACAAGAGACATTTAAATGTTTAAATGGCACTTTAACATAATTCACACAAGAGACATTTAAATGTTTAAATGGCACTTTAACATGATTCACACATGAGACATTTAAATGTTTAAATGGCACTTTAACATAATTCACACAAGAGACATTTAAATGTTTAAATGGCACTTTAACATAATTCACACAAGAGACATTTAAATGTTTAAATGGCACTTTAACATAATTCACACATGAGACATTTAAATGTTTAAATGGCACTTTAACATAATTCACACATGAGACATTAAAATGTTTAAATGGCACTTTAACATAATTCACACATGAGACATTTAAATGTTTAAATGGCACTTTAACATAATTCACACATGAGACATTTAAATGTTTAAATGGCACTTTAACATAATTCACACATGAGACATTTAAATGTTTAAATGGCACTTTAACATAATTCACACATGAGACATTTAAATGTTTAAATGGCACTTTAACATAATTCACACAAGACATTCAAAATAATGTTTAAGAGGCACTTATAGAGGATGACATGAGTGACTGTGTATTATTGATTTTAATAAATGAGTTGGATAAAATGATAGGATATGAGGCTCTGTTTATTAAAGTCAATGTATTATTGATTTTAATAAATGAGTTGGATAAAATGATAGGATATGAGGCTCTGTTTATTAAAGCCAATGTATTATTGATTTTAATAAATGAGTTGGATAAAATGATAGGATATGAGGCTCTGTTTATTAAAGTCAATGTATTATTGATTTTAATAAATGAGTTGGATAAAATGATAGGATATGAGGCTCTGTTTATTAAAGCCAATGTATTATTGATTTTAATAAATGAGTTGGATAAAATGATAGGATATGAGGCTCTGTTTATTAAAGTCAATGTATTATTGATTTTAATAAATGAGTTGGATAAAATGATAGGATATGAGGCTCTGTTTATTAAAGCCAATGTATTATTGATTTTAATAAATGAGTTGGATAAAATGATAGGATATGAGGCTCTGTTTATTAAAGTCAATGTATTATTGATTTTAATAAATGAGTTGGATAAAATGATAGGATATGAGGCTCTGTTTATTAAAGCCAATGTATTATTGATTTTAATAAATGAGTTGGATAAAATGATAGTATATGAGGCTCTGTTTATTAAAGTCAATAATACACAGTCACCAATGTAAGATTCTGTTTATCACTACGACGTGATAGTTTCACTTTAATGTTGTCAATTTACCTTAAATACGGTGGCAATTTGTAATACAAATCATGACGTCGTTTTGTTGTTTACACGACGTGGCTACGTTTGGCGGCTGTAAATGCGTTCGCCCTACAAATAATGTGACAACTTAAACCAAATTTAGCGTTACTAATATGCATTTGATGAAGTACGATTTCAAACAATGATGGTAAGGTGTCTGAACGTATTGTATGATATACCACGAAAACAATTGGGATTAAATGTTTTACTGTAAACAAACACAGAGATTCGGCACTCATTTGCATCTGTAATACACTAGTGTATTACGAGAAGTAAGTCATGGCTTTATTGCACTCCCAGAAGCCATGTAATGTGATAAAACATAATTCTACATGAGACATTTAACGTTTAAGCAGCATTTAACATAATTTTACACAAAACACTCAAATGACAAATTTCTACACAAGACATCACCAAGCTGGAAACACTATCTCTCAGCAAAAATACTGATACTGCTAAGTAAACAAGTATTGACCATTATTTTTTGCAGTATATCTAACAGTGCAACTGAGTTATTGAATACAGTTGCTTGAATACATTACCTCTCTACATAAATACCATCTTGTGTTTTTAGTATAGTATTTTTTCTAGATTTTTTCTGCATTATTTCAATTATACTTTAGAATTTGGAAGGACACACCAATTTTATTTGTCAGATGTAATTTTAACAAACCAAATTGTTTCCTTCTTTCTTTTTTTTCAATGTGCATAAAATTAAGCTTTTTTATGTCAATATACAATTACTCAAATTAAGAAACCCTTAAATGTTACTAGAATTGCAGATATTAACTAGATCCGTGCCTTTCACTCTGATATGTTAACACCATAAAACAAACGATACGACACCCAATAATCACTGTGTGAGATAAATGGAAATCATTTCTGTCTAGAAAGCTTTGAAAACAGATCTTTGTTTTTACCAAGTTTCATTAAAATATTCTAACTATCCAAACACTATTATTTCTCACGCAGGATGAAATGGTACTCATATCTTGGCAGTCCCAGCCAAACCAAACTATAAGCAACAATTCCACAGTAAGGCAAAACTTTGAAGACATAATCTGAGATCTTTGATAAAAGAACACAATCATATACGTGGTTTCTTGTATGTCGCTATGAAACAACACAGACTTTTGATTTCTCATGTCGAGCCAGTTGTTCCTGTTTTTTCCTGTCAGCTTCTTGTCTGGCCAGCATTTCTCTGATTTCAGTCAATTCATTTGCAGTTTGGTTGGAACTCTGGAATGGATCAAAGTGACAATATTTTACACAAACAATAGTGAAGTCCCTAGTATTGGGTTCAATTTTCACTAAAACAGCAGGAAGAGATTGAAAATAAATTCAAAATATATCAGGCTTGCTATGTGTCTCTTTAATAAAGTTGAATAGCATCACATGTGTCTTTGTTTGACTTTGGTTTACACATATTTTATTTCGAATTCGTGCATAAATACATTTAACAGTACATTAAGTAATGGATTAGAGCGAAAGAAAACTTATAAACTTATAAAGTTTCTCTCCTTGGAAAACGTGTTTACAATTCAAGTATATATTAACAGCTACGGAACATACATAGATATTTGATTGAATTGATTGAATTGGATTTTATAGTCGCACCAACAGCTAAGGTCATATGGCGACTTTCCAGCTTCCATTGGTGGAGGAAGACCCCAGGTGCCCCTCCGGGCAATTTTCGTGCACGGGCGGGCACCTGGGTAGAACCACCGACGTTCCGCAAGCCAGCTGGATAGCTTCCTCACATAAAGATTCCTAGGCCCCTGAGGGATCGAACCTACAGTGGGGAGGGGCAAGTGATTTCAAGTCAGAGACGTTAACCACTCGGCCACGGACGCCCCCATACATAGATATGAATTGGTAGAATTATTATAATTATTCAGTGTCACATTGGCTTCAGTTAATATTTGCTTAAACAAATTAAAACGGAAAAAAAAAATACACGCAAAAATGATTTAAAGAAATACGATGATAGATGATGAAGGAAAACATAAACAAAAAGTAATACGAAAAAGAGAGACAAAATTACTTATCCAACCCTTTACAACATACTATAAGGAAACCAATTCCAAAATTTAGTTCAGCTAGGACAAGAAATGTAAGAGATATAGACTTGTAAACACAGCTTACATGCAAAATTTGATGTGCAACAGACATATTTTAAGCAGCCCTTACGATAATGCTATAAGGAAGCTAATGGTCAAATCTGGTTGTGCTAGGGTAAGAATTGTAAGAGATATAGACTTATAAACACAGCTTACACGCAAAATTTTATGTGAAATGGGACACATGTGAAATGGGACACATTTTATGGGCTATCATAATTTGGGTTCCATGGGAGCCCAGGGGTTACAGGAACCAAAATTGCTTATCCAGCCCTTTATATGGAAGCCCATGAACAAATTTGGTTGTGCTAGGATAAGAAATGTAAGAGATATAGACTTGTAAACACAGCTTACACGCAAACCTTGATGTGGGACGCCGACGCCGACACCAATGCCGACGCCGACGTGATTACATAAGCTCTCTTATTCTTCAAATAGTCGAGCTAAAAAGGAAAGTAAAAAGGACTGCAGGAAGAGACTTTTTGACTTTGCCAAGTATTTTTTCTTATCTATCTCTAGTTATTGATGTTTTTGTTGTTGCTACTTACCATAGCGCATTGCTTTCTTGGCTTACCACAGCTCACTGCATGTCTGACTTACCTCAGCTCATTGCATGTTTGACTTAACACAGCTTTTTATTTCTTTGCCTCTGATATATAAATACATTTAGTTGTGTATGGTATGATCCTCACTCCTACTTAACTTTATATCATACATTCGAAAATGCCAGTCGAGTTCGTCGAACACTTTAGCATAAATCTGACAAATGGAAAATTATTCAGGGCAAGTGACTTTTTCAAAGACACTTGTCCTAGACAAGTGGCTAAAATAATTATTTGTACAGTCCTGAGCGTATTGCTTGTTTGACATACCTCAGCTCATTGCTCCAGCTCATTACCTCAGCTCATTGCATGTTTGATTTACCTCAGCTCATTGTATGTTTGGCTAACCTCAGCTCATTGCATGTTTGACTTATCTCAGCTCATTGCTTGTTTAACTTGCCTCAGCTCATTACTTGTTTGACATACCTCAGCTCATTGCCTCAGCTCATTACCTCAGCTCATTGCATGTTTAACTTACCTCAGCTCATTGTATATTTGGCTAACCTCAGCTCATTGTTTATTTGACTTACCACAGTTCATTGCATGTTTGACTTATCTCAGCTCAATGCTTGTTTGACTTGCCTCAGCTCATTGCTTGTTTGATGTACCTCAGCTCATTGCTTGTTTAACTTGTCTCAGCTCATTGCTTGTTTGATGTACCTCAGCTCATTGCTTGTTTTACTTACCTCAACTCGCTGATGTTTGATTTACCTTTGCTCATTGCAAGTTTTGCTTATCTCAGCTCATTGCATGTTTGACTTACCTTTGCTCATTGCATGCTTACCTCAGCTCTTTGTTAATTTAACTCACCTCAGCTCTTTGTTTGTTAACATAAGCTTCTTTTTTTACTATAACTTTGAGCTGATTTTTGTTTGTTTATATGTCTGAACTAAAACAAACTTTCCTGAGATTTTTCAGCATTTTTGATGGTTTGTGCCAATTATATTTCAAATAACATGGCCAAATTAACATTCTGTTACAATTATACAACATACAGTATGATGTAAGTAGAAATTAACTACTTAAGATATTTTCAGATGCTTAATTCAAGAATATGGCCCTATTGTAATGTCATTTATTCTAGTAATTTGTGTAGAAGTATAGCCCTTTTGGAACTAGAAAATTATCTACAGAAACTCCCTATCTTTTGGACATAGCTATTTTGGTGGAAACCTTGACAAACTTGGCCTATGTCGGACTTGAACAAATTATTTGTTTATCATAATTGTTTATTAATTGTAGTTGACTCACCTCCGCTCTCTGTTTATTTGACTCATCTCAGTTCTTTGTTTATTTGACTCACCTCAGCTCTTTGTTTATTTGACTTATCCCAGCTCTTTGTTTAATTGACTCACCTCAGCTCAGTGTTTATTTGACTCACCTCAGATCTTTGGCACCTCAGCTCATTGTTTATTTGACTCACCTCAGCTCTTTGTTTATTTGACTCACCTCAGCTCATTGTTTATCTGACTCACCTCAGCTTATTGTTTATTTGACTCACCTCAGCTCTATGTTTATTTGACTCACCTCAGCTCATTGTTTATCTGACTCACCTCAGCTTATTGTTTATTTGACTCACCTCAGCTCTTTGTTTATTTGACTCACCTCAGCTCATTGTTTATCTGACTCCCTCAGCTCATTGTTTATTTGACTCATCTCAGCTCTTTGTTTATCTGACTCATCACAGCTCATTGTTTATCTGACTCACCTCAACTCATTGTTTATTTGACTCACCTCATCTCATTGTTTATTTGACTCACCTCATCTCGTTGTTTATTTGACTCACCTCAGCTCATTGCTTGTTTGAATCACCTCAGCTCTCTGTTTATTTGACTCACCTCAGCTGATTGTTTGAATCACCTCAGCTCATTGCTTGTTTGAATCACCTCAGCTCTCTGTTTATTTGACTCACCTCAGCTCATTGTTTGCTTGAATAACCTCAATTCTTTGTTAATTTAACTCACCTGTGCTCTTTGTTTGTTTGATTCACCTCAGCTTTTTGTTTATATGACTCACCTCAGCTCTTTGTTTATTTGACTTACCTCAGCTCATTGTTTGTTTGACTCACCTCAGCTTTTTGTTTATTTGACTCACCTCAGCATATTGTTTATTTGACTCACCTCAGCTCATTGTGTATTGGACTCATCTCAGCTCTTTGTTTGTTTGACTCACCTCAGCTCATTGTTTATTTGACTCACCTCATCTCTTTGTTTATTTGACTCACCTCATCTCGTTGTTTATTTGACTCACCTCAGCTCATTGTTTGAATCACCTCAGCTCATTGCTTGTTTGAATCACCTCAGCTCTCCGTTTATTTGACTCACCTCAGCTGATTGTTTGAATCACCTCAGCTCATTGCTTGTTTGAATCACCTCAGCTCTCTGTTTATTTGACTCAACTCAGCTCATTGTTTGAATCACCTCAGCTCATTGCTTGTTTGAATCACTTCAGCTCATTGCTTGTTTGAATCACCTCAGCTCATTGCTTGTTTGAATCACCTCAGCTCTCTGTTTATTTCACTCATCTCAGTTCTTCATTATTTGACTTACTTCAGCTCCCATTGTTTGTTTGACTCACCTCAACTCTTTGTTAATTTAACTCACCTGTGCTCTTTGTTTGTTTGATTCACCTCAGCTTTTTGTTTATTTGACTCACCTCAGCTCTTTGTTTATTTGACTTACCTCAGCTCATTGTTTGTTTGACTCACCTCAGCTTTTTGTTTATTTGACTCACCTCAGCTTATTGTGTATTTGACTCACCTCAGCTCATTGTTTATTTGACTCATCTCAGCTCTTTGTTTGTTTGACTCACCTCAGCTCATTGTTTATTTGACTCATCTCAGCTCTTTGTTTGTTTGACTCACCTCAGCTCATTGTTTATTTGACTCACCTCATCTGTTT
The DNA here is from genome assembly GCA_037043455.1 of Cyrtodaria siliqua. Taxonomy (NCBI): domain Eukaryota; kingdom Metazoa; phylum Mollusca; class Bivalvia; order Adapedonta; family Hiatellidae; genus Cyrtodaria; species Cyrtodaria siliqua. Next base: position 274,699 of record JAWPHD010000923.1, read on the forward strand.
GTTTATTTGACTCACCTCATCTCGTTGTTTATTTGACTCACCTCAGCTCATTGTTTGAATCACCTCAGCTCATTGCTTGTTTGAATTACCTCAGCTCTCTGTTTATTTGACTCACCTCAGCTGATTGTTTGAATCATCTCAGCTCATTGCTTATTTGAATCACTTCAGCTCTCTGTTTATTTGACTCACCTCAGCTCATTGTTTGAATCACCTCAGCTCATTGTTAATTTAGCTCACCACAGCTTTTTGTTTGTGTGACTGACCTCAGCTCATTGTTTGTTTGACTCACCTCAACTCTTTGTTTATTTGACTCAATACAGCTGATTGTTTATTTGATTCGCCTCAGCTCTTTGTTTATTTGACACATCTCAGCTCAATGTTAATTTAACTCACCTCAGCTTTTTGTTTGTGTGACTCACCTCAGCTCATTGTTTATTTGACTCACCTCAGCTCATTGTTTATTTGACTCATCTCAGCTCTTTGTTTGTTTGACTCACCTCAGCTCATTGCTTGTTTGAATCACCTCAGCTCTCTGTTTATTTGACTCACCTCAGCTGATTGTTTGAATCATCTCAGCTCATTGCTTGTTTGAATCACCTCAGGTCTCTGTTTATTTGACTCTCCTCAGCTCACTGTTTGAATCACCTCAGCTCATTGCTTGTTTGAATCACCTCAGCTCTCTGTTTATTTGACTCTCCTCAGCTCACTGTTTGAATCACCTCAGCTCATTGCTTGTTTGAATCACCTCAGCTCTCTGTTTATTTGACTCACCTCAGCCAATTGTTTATTTGACTCACCTAAGCTCCTTGTTTGTTTGACACACCTCAGTTTATTGTTTATTTGACTCATCTCTGCTCTTTGTTTAGTTTGATTGAGTCACCTCATATCTTTGTTTATTTGACTCATCTCAGCGCATTGTTTATTTGACTCATCTCAGCTCATTGTTTGTTTGAATCACCTCAGCTCATTGTTAATTTAGCTCACCTCATCTTTTTGTTTGTGTGACTGACCTCAGCTCATTGTTTGTTTGACTCACCTCAACTCTTTGTTTACTTGACTCACCACAGCTGATTGTTTATTTGAATCACCTCAGCTCATTGTTAATTTAACTCATCTCAGGTTTTTGTTTGTGTGACTCACCTCAGCTCATTGTTTGTGGGACTCACCTCAGCTCATTGTTTATTTGACTCACCTCAGCTCATTGTTTATTTGACTCATCTCAGCTCTTTGTTTGTTTGACTCACCTCAGCTCATTGCTTGTTTGAATCACCTCAGCTCTCTGTTTATTTGACTCACCTCAGCTGATTGCTTGAATCATCTCAGCTCATTGCTTGTTTGAATCACCTCAGCTCTCTGTTTATTTGACTCTCCTTAGCTCACTGTTTGAATCACCTCAGCTCATTGCTTGTTTGAATCACCTCAGCTCTCTGTTTATTTGACTCACCTCAGCCAATTGTTTATTTGACTCACCTAAGCTCTTTGTTTGTTTGACACACCTCAGTTTATTGTTTATTTGACTCATCTCTGCTCTTTGTTTAGTTTGAGTCACCTCATATCTTTGTTTATTTGACTCATCTCAGCGCATTGTTTATTTGACTCATCTCAGCTCATTGTTTGTTTGAATCACTTCAGCTCATTGTTAATTTAACTCACCTCATATTTTTGTTTGTGTGACTGACCTCAGCTCATTGTTTGTTTGACTCACCTCAACTCTTTGTTTATTTGACTCACCACAGCTGATTGTTTATTTGAATTACCTCAGCTCATTGTTAATTTAACTCATCTCAGGTTTTTGTTTGTGTGACTCACCTCAGCTCATTGTTTGTTTGACTCACCTCAGCTCATTGGTTATTTGACTCACCTCAACTCTTTGTTTATTTGACTCACCTCATCTCTTTGTTTATTTGACTCACCACAGCTCATTGTTTATATGACTCACCTTAGCTCTTTGTTTATTTGACTCACCTCAGCTCTTTGTTTATTTGACTCACCACAGCTCATATTTTATTTGACTGACCTCAACTCATTGTTGAGTTGACTCACCTCAGCTTGTTGCTTATTTGACTTAACTCAGCTCTTCATCACCTCAGCTCTTTGTTTATTTGACTCACCTCAGCTCTTTGTCACCTCAGCTCATTGTTTATTTGACTCACCTCAGCTCTTTGTTTATTTGACTCACCACAGCTCATATTTTATTTGACTGACCTCAACTCATTGTTAAGTTGACTCACCTCAGCCTGTTGCTTATTTGACTTAACTCAGCTCTTCATCACCTCAGCTCTTTGTTTATTTGACTCACCTCAGCTCTTTGTCACCTCATCTCTTTGTTTATTTGACTCACCACAGCTCATTGTTTATATGACTCACCTTAGCTCTTTGTTTATTTGACTCACCTCAGCTCTTTGTTTATTTGACTCACCACAGCTCATATTTTATTTGACTGACCTCAACTCATTGTTAAGTTGACTCACCTCAGCTTGTTGCTTATGTGACTTAACTCAGCTCTTCATCACCTCAGCTCTTTGTTTATTTGACTCACCTCAGCTCTTTGTCACCTCAGCTCATTGTTTATATGACTCACCTCAGCTCTTTGCTGGTCTGACTGCTGCTTTAGAGTATTTATTTCCTCCTGTTGTTTCAGAATTTTTTCAGACTGATTCCTGATCACGGAGGCTTGCTGCTCAAACTCCCTTCTCACATTCTTCTTTAACTTGTCATTCTCAGCTTGGTATTTCTGAAAACAAACAACAGCCACTACTATAGTAAAACATCTGAAAATAAAGTTAATACTCTGAAAACAAGAGGCTTACATGGTACTGAGGCATAAACTAGTTTTCTGATTCCAAAAGATCATTTATATGTAAGGTATGTTATATGCAAGATACTTTACATGTAAGATACTTTGTATGTAAGATACTTTGTATGTAAGGTACTGTATATGTAAGATTCTATATGTAAGATACTTTATATGTAAGGTACTTTACATGTAAGATACTTTACATGTAAGATACTTTGTATGTAAGATACTTTGTATGTAAGGTACTGTATATGTAAGATACTTTATATGTAAGATACTTTATATGTAAGATACTTTATATGTATGGTACTGTGTATGTAAGGTACTTTATATGTAAGAAACTGTATATGTAAGATACTTTATATGTAGGTTACCATATATATATGTAAGATACTTTATATGTAGGTTACCATATATATGTAAGATAATTTATATGTAAGATACTTTATATGTAAGATACTTTATATATAAGGTACTGTGTATGTAAGGTACTTTATTTGTAAGATACTTTATATGTAAGATACTTTATATGTAAGATACTTTATATGTATGGTACTGTGTATGTAAGGTACTTTATATGTAAGAAACTGTATATGTAAGATACTTTATATGTAGGTTACCATATATATATGTAAGATACTTTATATGTAGGTTACCATATTTATGTAAGATAATTTATATGTAAGGTACTTTATACGTAAGGTACTTTATATGTAAGGTACTTTATATGTAAGGTACTTTATATGTAAGATAATTTATATGTAAGATACTTTATATGTAAGATACTTTATACGTAAGGTACTTTATATGTAAGGTACTTTATATGTAAGATAATTTATATGTAAGATACTTTATATGTTAGATACTTTATATGTAAGGTACTTTATATGTAAGATACTGTAAATATGTAAGATACTTTATATGTAAGATACTTTATTATGTAAGGTACTTTATATGTAAGATACTGTATATGTAAGATACTTTATATGTTAGATACTTTATATGTAAGATACTTTATATGTAAGGTACTTTATATGTAAGATACTGTATATATGTAAGATACTTTATATGTAAGATACTTTATATGTAATGTAAGAAACTGTATATGTAAGATACTTTATATGTAAGGTACTTTATATGTAAGATACTGTATATATGTAAGATACTTTATATGTAAGATACTTTATATGTAAGATACATTATATGTATGGTACTGTGTATGTAAGGTACTTTATATGTAAGAAACTGTATATGTAAGATACTTTATATGTAGGTTACCATATATATGTAAGATAATTTATATGTAAGATACTTTATATGTAAGGTACTTTATATTTAAGATACTTTATATGTAAGGTACTGTGTATGTAAGATACTTTATATGTAAGATACTGTATATGTAAGATACTTTATATGTAGGTTACCATATATATGTAAGATAATTTATATGTAAGATACTTTATATGTAAGGTACTTTATATGTTAGATACTTTATATGTAAGGTACTGTGTATGTAAGATACTTGATATGTAAGATACTTTAAATGTATGGTACTGTGTATGTAAGGTACTTTATATGTAAGAAACTGTATATGTAAGATACTTTATATGTAGGTTACCATATATATGTAAGATAATTTATATGTAAGATACTTTATATGTAAGGTACTTTATATGTAAGATACTTTATATGTAAGGTACTGTGTATGTAAGATACTTTATATGTAAGATACTGTATATGTAAGATACTTTATATGTAGGTTACCATATATATGTAAGATAATTTATATGTAAGATACTTTATATGTAAGGTACTTTATATGTAAGATACTTTATATGTAAGGTACTGTGTATGTAAGATACTTTATATGTAAGATACTTTATATGTAAGATACTTTATATGTATGGTACTGTGTATGTAAGGTACTTTATATGTAAGAAACTGTATATGTAAGATACTTTATATGTAGGTTACCATATATATATGTAAGATACTTTATATGTAGGTTACCATATATATGTAAGATAATTTATATGTAAGATAGTTTATATGTAAGGTACTTTATATGTAAGATACTGTATATATGTAAGATACTTTATATGTAGGTTACCATATATATGTAAGATAATTTATATGCAAGATAGTTTATATGTAAGGTACTTTATATGTAGGTTACCATATATATGTAAGATAATTTATATGTAAGATAGTTTATATGTAAGGTACTTTATATGTAAGATACTGTATATATGTAAGATACTTTATATGTAGGTTACCATATATATGTAAGATAATTTATATGTAAGATAGTTTATATGTAAGGTACTTTATATGTAAGATACTGTATATATGTAAGATACTTTATATGTAGGTTACCATATATATGTAAGATAATTTATATGTAAGATACTTTATATGTAAGATACTTTATATGTAAGGTATGTTATATGTAAGATATTTTATATGTAAAATACTTTATATGTAAGATACTTTATATGTATGGTACTTTATATGTAAGGTAATTTATATGTAAGATACTTTATATGTAAGGTACTTTATATGTAAGATACTGTATATATGTAAGGTACGTTATATGTAGGTTACCATATATATGTAAGATAATTTATATGTAAGATACTTTATATGTAAGGTATGTTATATGTAAGATACTTTATATGTAGGTTACCATATATATATGTAAGATAATTTATATGTAAGATACTTTATATGTAAGATACTTTATATGTAAGATACTTTATATGTAGGTTACCATATATATGTAAGATAATTTATATGTAAGATACTTTATATGTAAGATACATTATATGTAAGATACTTTATATGTAGGTTACCATATATATGTAAGATACTTTATATGTAGGTTACCATATATATGTAAGATAATTTATATGTAAGATACTTTATATGTAAGATACTTTATATGTAAGATACTGTATATATGTAAGATACTTTATATGTAGGTTACCATATATATGTAAGATAATTTATATGTAAGATACTTTATATGTAAGATACTTTATATGTAAGATACTGTATATATGTAAGATACTTTATATGTAGGTTACCATATATATGTAAGATAATTTATATGTAAGATACTTTATATGTAAGATACTTTATATGTAAGATACTGTATATATGTAAGATACTTTATATGTAGGTTACCATATATATGTAAGATAATTTATATGTAAGATACTTTATATGTAAGATACTTTATATGTAAGGTATGTTATATGTAAGATATTTTATATGTAAGATACTTTATATGTAAGATACTTTATATGTATGGTACTTTATATGTAAGGTAATTTATATGTAAGATAGTTTATATGTAAGGTACTTTATATGTAAGATACTGTATATATGTAAGATACTTTTTATGTAGGTTACCATATATATGTAAGATAATTTATATGTAAGATACTTTATATGTAAGATACTTTATATGTAAGGTATGTTATATGTAAGATATTTTATATGTAAAATACTTTATATGTAAGATACTTTATATGTATGGTACTTTATATGTAAGGTAATTTATATGTAAGATACTGTATATATGTAAGATACTTTATATGTAGGTTACCATATATATGTAAGGTAATTTATATGTAAGGTATGTTATATGTAAGATACTTTATATGTAAGGTACTTTATATGTAGGTTACCATATATATATGTAAGATACTTTATATGTAAGGTATGTTATATGTAAGATACTTTATATGTAAGGTACTTTATATGTAGGTTACCATATATATATGTAAGATACTTTATATGTAGGTTACCATATATGTGTAAGATAATTTATGTTAGATACTTTATATGTAAGATACTTTATATGTAAGGTACTTTATATGTAAGATACTGTATATATGTAAGATACTTTATATGTAGGTTACCATATATATGGAAGATACTTTATATGTAAGATACTTTATATGTAGGTTACCATATATATATGTAAGATACTTTATATGTAGGTTACCATATATATGTAAGATAATTTATATGTAAGATACTTTATATGTAAGATACTTTATATGTAAGGTACTTTATATGTAAGATACTGTATATATGTAAGATACTTTAGTTACTATATATTGGAAGATACTTTATATGTAAGATACTTTATATGTAGGTTACCATATATATATGTAAGATACTTTATATGTAGGTTACCATATATATGTAAGATATTGTATATGTAAGATACTTTATATGTAAGATACTTTATATGTAAGGTACTTTATAGGTAAGATAATTTATATGTAAGATACTGATATATTGTAAGATACTTTATATGTAGGTTACCATATATATGGAAGATACTTTATATGTAAGATACTTTATATGTAAGATACTTTATATGTATGGTACTTTATATGTAAGGTACGTTATATGTAAGATACTTATATATGAAGATACTTTATATGTATGGTACGTTAAATGTAAGATAATTTATATGTAAGATACTGTAATATATGTAAGATACTTTATATGTAGTGGTTACCATATATATGGAAGATAATTTATATGTAAGATACTTTATATGTAAGATACTTTATATGTAAGGTATGTTATATGTAAGATATTGTATATGTAAAATACTTTATATGTAAGATACTTTATATGTATGTACATTTATAATGTAAGGTAATTTATATTTAAGATACTTTATATGTAGGTTACCATATATATGTAAGATAATTTATATGTAAGATACTTTATATGTAAGATATTGTATATGTTAGATACTTTATATGTAAGATACTTTATATGTAAGGTACTTTATATGTAAGATAATTTATATGTAAGATACTGTATATATGTAAGATACTTTATATGTAGGTTACCATATATATGAAGATACTTTATATGTAAGATACTTTATATGTAAGATACTTTATATGTATGGTACTTTATATGTAAGGTACGTTATATGTAAGATACTTTATATGTAAGATACTTTATATAGTATGGTACGTTAAATGTAAGATAATTTATATGTAAGATACTGTATATATGTAAGATACTTTATATGTAGGTTACCATATATATGGAAGATAATTTATATGTAAGATACTTTATATGTAAGATACTTTATATGTAAGGTATGTTATATGTAAGATATTTTATATGTAAAATACTTTATATGTAAGATACTTTATATGTATGGTACTTTATATGTAACGGTAATTTATATGTAAGATACTTTATATGTAGGTTACCATATATATGTAAGATAATTTATATGTAAGATACTTTTATATGTAAGATACTTTATATGTAAGATACTGTATATATGTAAGATACTTTATATGTAGGTTTACCATATATATGTAAGATAATGTATATGTAAGATACTTTATATGTAAGATACTTTATATGTAAGGTATGTTATATGTAAGATATTTTATATGTAAGATACTTTATATGTAGATACTTTATATGTATGGTACTTTATATGTAAGGTAATTTATATGTAAGATACTTGATATGTAAGGTACTTATATGTAAGATACTTTATATGTATGGTATTTTATATGTAAGTGTAATTATATGTAAGATACTTTATATGTAGGTTACCATATATATGTAAGATAATTTATATGTAAGATACTTTATATGTAAGATACTTTATATGTAAGATACTGTATATATGTAAGATACTTTACTATGTAGGTTACCATATATATGTAAGATAATTTATATGTAAGATACTTTATATGTAAGATACTTTATATGTAAGGTATGTTATATGTAAGATATTTTATATGTAAGATACTTTATATGTAAGATACTTTATATGTATGGTACTTTATATGTAAGGTAATTTATATGTAAGATACTTGATATGTAAGGTACTTTATATGTAAGATACTTTATATGTATGTAAGATACTTTATATGTAGGTTATCATATATATGTAGGATAATTTATATGTAAGATACTTTATATGTAAGATACTTTATATGTAAGGTACCATTATATGTAAGATACTTTATATGTATGGTACTTTATATGTAAGATACTTTATATGTAAGATACTTTATATGTAAGGTACTTTTATATGTAAGATACTTTATATGTATGTAAGATACTTTATATGTAGGTTACCATATATATGGAAGGTAATTTATATGTAAGATACTTTATATGTAAGGTACTTTATATGTAAGATACTTTATATGTATGTAAGATACTTTATATGTAGGTTACCATATATATGTAGGATAATTTATATGTAAGATACTTTATATGTAAGATACTTTATATGTAAGATACTTTATATTTATATGTAAGGTACTTTATATGTAAGATACTTTATATGTATGTAAGATACTTTATATGTAAGGTACATTATATGTAAGATACTTTATATGTATGGTACTTTATATGTAAGATACTTTATATGTAAGATACTTTATATGTAAGGTACGTTATATGTAAGCTCCTTTATATGTAAGATACTGTATATATGTAAGATACTTTATATGTAGGTTACCATATATATGGAAGATAATTTATATGTTAGATACTTTATATGTAAGATACTTTATATGTAAGGTACGTTATATGTAAGATCCTTTATATGTAAGATACTGTATATATGTAAGATACTTTATATGTAGGTTACCATATATATGAAAGATAATTTATATGTAAGATACTTTATATGTAAGATACTTTATATGTAAGGTAATTTATATGTAAGATACTTTATATGTATGGTACTTTATATGTAAGATACTTTATATGCAAGATACTTTATATGTAAGGTACATTATATGTAAGATATTTTATATGTATGGTACTTTATATGTAAGAGATACTTTATATGTAAGATACTTTATATGTATGGTACTTTATATGTAAGGTAATTTATATGTAAGATACTTTATATGTATGGTACTTTATATGTAAGATACTTTATATGTAAGGTACTTTGTATGTAAGATACTTTGTATGTAAGATACTTTATATGTATGGTACTTTATATGTAAGGTAATTTATATGTAAGATACTTTATATGTATGGTACTTTATATGTAAGGTACATTATATGTATGGTACTTTATATGTAAGATACTTTATATGTAAGGTACTTTGTATGTAAGGTACTTTATATAATAATAATAATAATAATAATAAATTCTTTATTTAAAGAAGGTTAACATATTATGACATACTATCAAGATACACACATCATACTTTCAATGCGGCCTTCTGTATATAAATTAACAAACATTTAGTGTTTTTAACAAATACACTAAATAAAAGCATTCAATCTTCGACAAACACTCAGTTATATTTGAATATAGAAGAAATCATAGAAGTCTTACATAATGTACATATATATCCACAAGCAAAAAATAAAAATAAAAATAAATTAATAATAATATCATTCATGTTAATGTGCATTTTGCAATAAACATTTTATAATTATATTTAAATGACTGAATAGTAGGAAGAGAACGTATGTCGACTGGTATATTGTTCCAAACGTGTCGACCAAAGTCGCTAAAGGTGTCTTTCATGTATTTAGTTTGCGGTTTTTGTGTAACAAGATTATTTTGTGTAGCTGATCTTAGATTATACCTATTATTACATGAGAATGTCAAAAGTTGTGATATGTAATTAGGAGCTAGGTTGTTTATTGATTTATATATCAACACACCAGTATGATAATGACATCTGTTATGAAAAGAAAGCCACTGAAGTTCAATGAACATATCCTTAGAATTAGTTCGAAGGATCACGAAAGATCAGGCCTGGAATTCACCAACCATTCTTCAAAGTATTCTTAGACTTGAGCTCATTTACTTAAATTTCGTCCACAAATATTTCCATGACCTTCTAAGATAAACAATCGTAAGAAGTTGTTATTTATTAGTATGCATCATATACGTAGCAGCTTGTTATGAACGTTTATCCTGTAAACTTATAGAAATATTTGTGATTGAAATTTGCATACTTGGGCTTAAGTCTAAGAATATTCTCAAGAAAGGTTGGTGAATTGTAAGGTACCATGTATATATAAGGTAATTCATATGTAAGATACTTTATATGTAATATACTTTATGTTGTAAGGTAACTGTATATAGGTAAGATACTTTATATGTAAGGTACTGTATACATATAAGATACTTTGTATATGTACTAGGATACTGTATATGTAAAGATAACTTTATTATGTAATATAATGTATATGTAAGGTAATGTACTATATGTAAGGTACAGTATACATATATAAGATACTGTATACATGTAAGATACTTGTATATGTAAGGTACAGTATTAAGTACAGTATATTAAGATACTTTATATGTAAGATACTTTATATGTAAGATACATTGTATGTATTGTACTTTATATGTAAAGTATGTTATATGTAAGTACTTTTATATACTTTTTTGACCAAAACTTCACATGGGTGATCCTTAATTGACATAAAGTCTGTATCATCCAGTTAATTTTAAAGAAAACATACTGGAGCTTTAACTTTGGGTGTATTACCTGTTTAATCCAGTGTTGAATATCATAGGCTTTAGTTCCTGTAGACTGCCATCTCTTCTCACAAACACACCTTGCTTTGTTCCGTACAATTGGTCCTGAGTACCTAGATTAGATCCTACCACATATATCTCTATCACTTTTTAAACGACCTGAAATGAAAATGGAAAACATATGTCAGACCCCTTTTGTGGAATCCCATTGAAAGTTAAGTGCATTAACTAAAGAAAAACAAGAGCACCGCCTAGCAGGGCACATACGTCCATCGTTGGCAAGGTTAAGTTCCAGGTTAAACCTTTTTCGAAGGAAAATATTAATCAGGGAGTTATGGGCCTTTATAAGCTGTATTCACTGGATTATGCTGAAGATGTATACAGTTTCATTATTGTACACCAAATACTTTGAAAGTTACTAGCCACAATCGCTTTTAAATTGCCAGGTTAAGTTCCAGGTTAAACCTTTTTCCAAAGGGGAATAATTTAAAAAATATATGAACCAGAGAGACTCATGGATGGGCCTTTCTCAGATGTATTCACTGGATTATGCTGCAGATGTTTGCACAGTTTCATTGCTGTAGATCTTATACTTTAAAAGTTATTAGCCACAATCAGTTGTCAAGTAAAAGTAAATGGACAGACAGATGGACAGACGGATGGACGGACGGACGGATGGACGGACACCGTGCACGACACAATACGTCTCTGTGGGCGAATAAAAATCAGATCTTAATAATCCTGAATATTTTTACCAGTGGGATTCAAACCCGCAAGTTTCTTTGTGAATATCAAACACAGTGGGGTTTACTTTACAAAAGGAAGGTAATGTGATGTAGTTCATAACTTTTTATGCCCCTCAAAGGAGCGGGGGTGGGGGCAGGCATATAGTAATAGAATATCGTCCACCCATGCGATCATCTGTCTGTCTATTCATCCTTTCTAACATATCCGGTTTGTGTCTGTTATTAGGGTAAACTTAGGGTTAGATTTATTATTATAACAGTAGAAAAAGGGAATTTCCAAACATGTATGTGGCCAGTTTTATGTTTCTTTGACGGTCTAACTACAGAGTTATCTCCCTTGAAACCCATGGTAGGATAATTCTTGCACAATAAAAAGTAGTAGTGTGTTCTTTGGTTGTAAATGTTTTTAATAATTCTTGTTTATTGTTGTTGCAGATGGAATGAACACAGTCTGAAATTGGATGTGCAGCAGTTAGACGATACTGTCACCAAAATATGATTCGTGTTCATGGATACTGAAGAAGAGTAGGAATGCTGGTCCAAACTCTATAGGGAATGCCAAAGTAGTGTAGGAATTCTGATCCAAACTCTATAGGGAATGCCAAAGTAGTGTAGGAATTCTGATCCAAACTCTATAGGGAATGCCAAAGTAGTGTAGGAATTCTGATCCAAACTCTATAGGGAATGCCAAAGTAGTGTAGGAATTCTGGTCCAAGCTCTATAGGGAATGCCCAAAGAAGAGTGGGAATGCTGGTCCAAACTCTATAGGGAATGCAAAAGTAGTGTAGGAATTCTGGTCAAAACTCTATAGGGAATGCCCAAAGTAGAGTGGGAATGCTGGTCCAAACTCTATAGGGAATGCCAAAGTAGTGTAGGAATTCTGGTCCAAACTCTATAGGGAATGCCAAAGTAGTGTAGGAATTCTGGTCCAAGCTCTATAGGGAATGCCAAAGTAGTGTAGGAATTCTTATCCAAACTCTATAGCGAATGCCAAAGAAGTGTAGGAATTCTGGTCCAAACTCTATAGGGAATGCCAAAGTAGTGTGGGAATTCTGATCCAAACTCTATAGCGAATGCCAAAGTAGTGTAGGAATTCTGGTCCAAACTCTATAGGGAATGCCAAAGTAGTGTGGGAATTCTGATCCAAACTCTATAGCGAATGCCAAAGTAGTGTAGGAATTCTGGTCCAAACTCTATAGGGAATGCCAAAGTAGTGTGGGAATTCTGATCCAAACTCTATAGTGAATGCCAAAGTAGTGTAGGAATTCTGGTCCAAACTCTATAGGGAATGCCAAAATTGTGTAGGAATTCTGGTCCAAACTCTATAGGGAATGCCAAAGTAGTCCAGGAATTCTGATCCAAACTCTATAGCGAATGCCAAAGTAGTGTAGGAATTCTGGTCCAAACTCTATAGGGAATGCCAAAGTAGTGTAGGAATTCTGGTCCAAACTCTATAGGGAATGCCCAAAGTAGAGTAGGAATTCTGGTCCAAACTCTATAGGGAATGCCAAAGTAGTGTGGGAATTCTGGTCCAAACTCTGTAGGGAATGCCAAAGTAGTGTGGGAATTCTGGTCCGAACTCTTTAGCGAATGCCAAATTATTGTAGGAATTCTGGTCCAAACTCTATAGGGAATGCCAAAGTAGTGTAGGAATTCTGGTCAAACTCTATAGGAATTGCCAAAGTAGAGTAGGAATTCCGGTCCAAACTCTATAGGGAATGCCAAAGTAGTGTGGGAATTCTGGTCCAAACTCTATAGGGAATGCCAAAGTAGTGTGGGAATTCTGGTCCAAACTCTATAGGGAATGCCAAAGTAGTGTGGGAATTCTGGTCCAAACTCTATAGGGAATGCCAAAGTAGTGTGGGAATTCTGGTCCAAACTCTATAGGGAATGCCAAAGTAGTGTGGGAATTCTGGTCCAAAATCTATAGGGAATGCCAAAGTAGTGTAGGAATTCTGGTCCAAACTCTATAGGGAATGCCAAAGTAGTGTGGGAATTCTGGTCCAAACTCTATAGGGAATGCCAAAGTAGTGTAGGAATTCTGGTCCAAACTCTATAGGGAATGCCAAAGTAGTGCAATGGATGACACCACTTAAATTAAAAAAAAAAATAACCTGCTCAATGTATCCGTTACTTTTTTTGTGAAGGCAAATAACTTTGTTTTGTCAAACAAGAGGCCTAAGAGGGCCTGTATCGCTTTACTGGCTATACGGAATCTTTGATGGGGGAATACGACAAAAATATGCGCATCTAGGCTTGTTACTGATCATTTCTGCCAAGTTTCACTGAAATCCTGCCAGAAGTTCAGGAAAACTAGTCCAGACAAATTTGTATATAAGGGGCAATAACTGTGTCAAAAATCATTCAACAAAAACACTGTGATGATAATTATGTGCAACTAGGCTTGGTACTGATAATCCCTGCCAAGTTTCGTTGAAATCCAGCCGGGCGTTCAGGAGAACTAGCCTGTACAAAGTTAGTATTGAAACCTTTAAAGGGCCATAACTCTGTAAAAAATCATTCAACTGCAACACGGCGATAATATACAAAACTAGGCTTGGTACACATCATCCCCGCCAAAACTTGTTGAAATTCGGCCAGGAGTTCAGAAGGGACTAGTCTGGATATTGTTTGTGTATCAAGACCTTTAAAGGACTATAACTCTGCAAAACATCATTCAACCGGAACACAAAATGCACAACTAGGCCTGGTAGTGATCATCCCTGCAACGGTTCACTGAAATCCGGCCAGGGGTTCTGGAGAACTAGTCCGGAAAAAATTTGTGTATTAAAACCTTTAAATGGCCATTACTCCGCCAAAAATCTTTCAACCGAAATACGGCGATGACATGCATAATTAGGCCTGGTACTAATCATCCCCGCCAAAATTTGTTGAAATTCGGCCAGGAGTTCAGAAGGGACTATTCTGGATATTGTTTGTATATCAAGACCTTTAAAGGGCTATAACTCTGCAAAATATCATTCAACCGGAACACGGCGATGAAATGCACAACTAGGCCTGGTACTGATCATCCCTGCCAATTTCGTTGAAATCCGGCCAGGGATTCAGGAAAAATAATCCTGACAAATTTTGTGTATTAAACTTTTAAAGGGCCATAACTCCGCCAAAAATCATTCAACCAGAACATGGTGATAATTTGCATAACTAGATTTGGTACTGATCATCCTTGCAAAGTTTCATTAAAATCCGGCCAAATAAAATATAAATGATATTAACTAGTGCTGCGCGCTATTATTGGTTTCTCGGTGTATTGTGATACAGACTGAAATAATATGTACCGTGATATTTTTAGCATACCGGTTCGTACCGGTTTTCTCTGCACATTTCTTTTGATTATGAAAGTAAATCGTAATCTGCGACTAAGATCTATTTTTACCTTCGTATGGTTCACATGTTTGTAATACATTCATACATACACATATTGGGAAGTGGGCACCATCAAATTAAAAAATAGATGCACTTTCAATTATATATGGCTTATCGTAATGTGCGCATATGTAGTGCTGGGTGCCATGCCCTCAGACGAGCATGGTTGATTCAAATGATTGAGAAATGTTAAAAACGAAAGAGCAAAATCGTGTGGATTACTTTGGGCTTAAAAAGGGCGTTACAATAGTAACATTTACAATAATAATACTGACTATAATATCTGTTATAGTCAACGGTTGTTGGATGACACAAAATTAGCGTTTTGAACTTAGGGAGTAAATTTCACGGTGCAGTGTTCGTTGATCTACACCGTCATCTTGGATTCACATCGAGGTACTGTGCTTTAGCCTATGTTAACAATTTAAATTCATTGAAATCATACTCGCATGATCTATCAATTCTTTTTGTCATATTCCTGTTGCTCATGATTTTATCTTCGATTAGGTTGTATTCGTTTTATTTTAATCATACAGTATATACGTTGTTGGTCGATGTAAATATAGTCTCCTATTTCACCTTACTCGGTCGGCCATTTTGATTGAACAATTTTTCTTTCAATTAACGTAAGCTTTATTTCGTCTCTTTATTTGTTTCTATTATGTGCGATTCCTTTGCTAATTGATATAACTATAAATAAATAACAACGTTCTCGTATATTATTTAATTAATATTCCCGAAATGTGGGGTTTCCCACGCGACTAGTTTTGCCCTAAATATGCTGCGTGGTTTATGAATGACGTCATGCCAGGGAGTAGGTAAACGTTGATTAATATTACTCTCATATTGCGTGGTTTATGTGTGGCGTCGACTTTGACAAATTTAAATTTCCGGCAGCACAACATATTTGGTAACACACTTGCAAAGATATTACTCTACGTTGAATACAAATTCAAAGACACTGTCAACATCGTAACTGCTATGTGTAATATTTCTCATTCACAAGCACAACAACATTGCATCACGTTATGTCATCTGCATCGAAGTACACCATGAAATCGTAAAAGTCTATTGAAATTATCGACACAAGACAATATATATTATGATACGTATCGCGATACAGTCTCTTGTATCGCAATATATCGGGATACGTTTTTTGGATGCAATACCCAGCATTAATATTAACAATCTTGTCAAGTTTGGTAAAGATCGGATGAAAAATGAATTTCAGATTGTCTTAAGAAGGCAAAATACTGCATTTTGAACTAAATCAAGGGCCATAACTCTGCTGTTACTGGTCTGATCTAGCTGGTTTTGGAACAAGTCACAGCTTTCATTGATATTAACATTTTGGTAACGTTTGGTAAAGATTTGATGAAAAACTTATGCACTATCGTCTTAACGAGGCAAAATATAGCAATTTTAACTAAATCAAGGGCCATAACTCTGCTGTTACTGGTCCGATCTGGCCGGTTTTCGGACTTGTCCGAGCTTTCATTGATATTAACAATCTGGTACAGTTTGGTAAAGATCGGATGAAAAATGGTTGACCTATCGTCTTAAGGAGGCAAAACATAGCATTTTTAACTAAATCAAGGGCCATAACTCCGCTGTTACTGGCCCGATTTGTCTGGTTTTCAAACTTGTCCGAGTTTTCATTGATATTAACAATCTGAATCTGGTAAAGTTTGGTAAAGATCGGATGAACAATGAATGCCCTATCGCCTTGGGGCAAAATATAGTATTTTAACTAAATCAAGGGCCATAACTCCGTTGTTACTGGTCCGATCTGGCTGGTTTTCAAACTTGTCCGAGCTTTTATTGATATTAACAATCTGGTAAAGTTTGGTAAAAATCGGATGAAAAAGTAATGCCCTATCGTCCTAACGAGGCAAAATATAGCATTTTTAACTAAATCAAGGGCTATAACTCCGCTGTTACTGGTCCGATCTGGCTGGTTTTCGAAATTGTACGAGTTTTCATTGATATTAACAATCTGGTAAAGTTTGGTAAAGATCGGATGAACAATGAATGTCCTATAGCCTTGGGGCAAAATATAGTATTTTTTACTAAATCAAGGGCCATAACTCCGTTGTCACTGGTCTTATCTGGCTCGATTTCAAACGTGTCCGAGCTTTTATTGATATTAACAATCTGGTAAAGTTTGGTAAAAATCGGATGAAAAATTAATGCCCAATATTCTTAACGAGGCAAAATATAGTATTTTAACTAAATCAAGGGCTATAACTCCGCTGTTACTGGTCCGATCTGGCTGGTTTTCAAAACTGTCCGAGTTTTCATTGATATTAACAATCTGGTAAAGTTTGGTAAAGATCGGTTGAAAAATTAAGGCCATATCGTCTTAACAAGGCAAACTATAGCATTTTTAAATAAATCAAGGGCCATAACTCCGCTGTTACTGGTCCGATATGGCTGGTCGGATCGGATGAAAAATGAAGTTTCTATCGTCTTAACGAGGCAAACGACGGACAACTCAGCATTCATTTAGCATAAAAATGACTTTTACCTTGGCAACTTACAGTTCAGAACGGCCTAGTACACTTGAAACATTCTATTTATAAATCATTTAAGAATTATTTTATTATTAGAATTTTGTGTTTCTGGGTTTCAAGAACCTCATTACTCAATGTCCAGTGAAACCTCAGTGTGTTCGGAGAATGTAATGAGCTTTAAATTAACTGGTTTCATTGATCACACCACCAATCAGAATGCTTCATTCACATTTTCATTTGGTTGCTTCTATCATGACATCACTTCTGATATGATGACATCACACCCTGGTATTATGACATCACGTCATGCTATTATGACACAACTCAATGAGTTCTCAGAACTGAATGAGCATTTTAATTGCTGTGAAAAACAGATTCAGACTGTTTGTATCACTCATTGAGAAATGAGTTTCTTGAAACCAAGAATCACAAAATTCTAAAAATAAAATAAGTCTAAAATGATTTAATAGACTGTTTTGAATGATACCAGTATATAACCAACAAAGTAAAATTGTACTGTGAGACCTTAAAGTCCCTATCCCACCACCAACAGGCAATTTTATAACAGATGTTCTCCGTTTCTAAAAGTACTGACAACAAGGTATGTTATATAACATATATTTTGAGGATCCAAACTCAATAGGAACAACATCAGTGGCTTACCAGCCAAGCCAAACACCAAAACTGGAGCATTGAATTAAGAGCTATCACCTCATAATTCATTCTAGGCATATTCAAGCACAGGTATTTTAAGAACCCAGGAATAAACCTATACTTTTAATCTGCACATATACATCATTATACACTCAACAAAAAGAATTAAGGGTCATATATCTGAGTCAAGGTTTTTATTTTTTTTGGTTATTATTTTACCTAAAACTAAATTACAATTGAATTCCCCTTGGTTCAGCCTTGCACTAAATTACAATTGAATTCCCCTTGGTTCAGCCTTGCACTAAATTACAATTGAATTCCCCTTGGTTCAGCCTTGCACTAAATTGGACTGATAATTATCCACCCGTGAATGCTCGAAGTGCTTATGCAATCCGTTCTCCCCGACACCTACCCCCAAAATCAAGTGGTATCGAACAGTTGAACCAAATTTTGAAATAATGAGTATCGATGGACTTTTTGAATTGATTTGTGGGTAATCTTTTGCATTTTATTAATTTTAACCAAAAACGATGCCAAGAAGGCACATGTCTCACGACGAAGCCACCAAAGCAGTTGGGCGGTTGCTGGCTGGCGAGACTCGACGTCCCGTGGCATATCTCCATAATGTTAGCCAGGGTGTAATTCAGCGATTGTGGCAGAAGTACCTGGATACTGGGACTGTTGCTAGGCGACCACAACGTGGTTGTCTTAAGTCTACATCTGCACGAGAAGACCTTACCATGGCTTTGATGACCAAACGCCGAAGGTTTGATTCGCCTGTCACGTTGAATAGAGACTTCGGACGTGCCACCGGGGTGAATATTTCTGCTGACATTTAGGAATAGGCTCCATAATGACCTGTTGTACGCCCACCGTTAACGGCACAACAACGAGTAAACCGCCTGGCCTTTGCGAGGGATCACGCACCTTGGCAAATGAGACAATATCGCCATATTCTCTTTACTGATGAGTCTAAATTTTGTCTGGACTTTCATGACGGTCGTTGTTGTGTCTGGCGACAGCGAAATGAGTGCTTTCAGAAGTGTTGCATAGCACAACACGACCAGTTTGGAGGAGGGTCGGTTATGATTTGGGCCGGTATCTCTTACGACCTCCATGTGTTTATGAATGGGACTGTAAATAGCCAAAGATATAGGGATGAGATTCTTGCGCCATATGCCAGCACAGTTGGCCATGAATTAATCCTGATGGATGATAATGCCACCGCACATCATGCCAGAACCTTGAGGACCAGGGCATTCACCGGATGTACTGGCCAGCGCGGTCACCGGACCTCAATCCAATCGAGCATGCCTGGGACATGCTGCAGAAGGGTTTCAGCCCATCAGCCAAAGCTGTCGACCAGAGCAGAGCTCACTGCTGCCCTTATTGAGGAGTGGGATATGATCCCCCAGTTTGACATCCGTAAATTGATCACAAGCTTCCCAACACGTGTCAGGGACGTTATTCAGGCCAGGGGAGGTCATACACGTTTTTAGAACCATGTGCGATTACAAAAATTGATGAACTGTAAAAACACGTACCCAACCCACTCCCATATTTTCAATGGACTTTTGGGGGTATTCACAAACGTTAAATTTGGACTATTGTTATTAATGAAATTGCCGTTTTATTGAAAGAATTGTGTTATTGGATGTTGTTTTTGATTGTGGATTATGAACTTTACATGTAAGTAAGCTAGGTAGATGATATATTTTTTCCTTGTTCAATATATGACCCTTAACTTTTTTTGTTGAGTGTATGACCTAAACACCTAGATAGTGTTTGGATAAACAATTTTTATAGTGTAATTTTGGAGTTATTCCTAAATATATTATGTTGGTGTTTTTTAAGGGTTTATGTGGCTCTTTTTTTCTTGTGTATGTGGCTTATAAATACAATTCATTAGCCAAATAGACTCATTCGACACCCGTTTGTACGCCGATCTGTAACAATCGTGTCTCAGCTATAATTAAGTATCGAAGGGAATTTCATGAAACTTTACACAAATATTAATCACAATTGAGGTGTGTCACAGGCAGGAATATGGTCTGTACCTCAAAGGTCAATGTCACACTTAAAGGTCAACGGTCAAATGAGTGAAAATGTATTCGTGATGATAACTTCTAAACATATTTCATGGATTTGATATAACTACACAGAAATGTTGAGCATGATGAGACGGTTGACGCACCCAAGAATCAGGTTTTTACCTCAAAGGTCATTCTCAGTCACATTTAGAGGTCAAAGATCAAATGCATCACAATTGTGTATTTGCCATAACTATACAATTACTTAAGGGCGTCTATTTGTGGGCATTTTACACTTACTGCTGACATTTCTAGTTCCATTTTAATGCCATAGACTGGATTATGGTAAAAAACATTGCACATATCGGAATTATCATATAGAAAGTGAAGTAAGGAAATTCAATTGGAGAAAAAATCGAGATAGTTCTATGGCAAACCAAGGTTGTTTTAATTCATTTTTTTTTTATAATGGAATAAGCATTAGCATTTGCAATATTGTAAATTGCTAATTCTGTTATCAGAAATCATTTTCAATATCACAAATGCTCATGCAGATAATTCCGTCTTCGTAAATTAAAGGGAATGTAGCGACACAGCCAAACAAGCTCTGTCACTGAGAGTTCGGAAAAATATATGGAAAAAGGTAGAAGAATTATCAGTCGATTATCATCCGATTTTGATAATTTGTTCACCCTTTTCCAAGTTTTTCAGAACTCTCAATAATAAAGATTGTTTGGCTGTGTCGCTACATTCCCTTAAAAAAACACAAAAAAACTTTGGCATGCCATGATAGTTCTCAAAGTACCGTGATAACTTTTAATCTGATTGTCATGCTCATCAACAACTGGTACAAACCGGACGGCGTAATCTTTAGGGTGGATCATGGGTTGTACATTCTTGACACCCTCGTCAATCTGTTTCCGGAGACGATCTTCCTTGTTGTGCGTTACCCCGTAACCAATCACCGTGCCTGTGGAGGAAAATAATCAGTTATTACGATATGAGTTAGTAAACTAAGTTTCAATAAACGTTTTATTCAAATTATTGTGTTTGTGTGTGTTTTTAAAAGCCAAGTAGCAATTTAAAGGGACTTTTTTTGTACTTGCGGCATACAGTTATTCTTCTACTAATCTTGCTTATTGGCAAATCATTATAAAAATATTAATGATTAATTCAAAGTTCAAAGCCAATTGTTTTTGCATGTTACTAATTGTCGAAGAATGAATGCCTTTTGTAATGATGTGCAAACAAGTTTAAAGTTAAAATAACAGAACAGAACAACACATACATTTTATTTCGACTTAAGCATATAAAGTAAAAATAACACTGGATTACTAAAGTAAAGTAAAAATAACACTGGATTACTAAAGTGAATGAGATGCTGATTTTAATGCTTGAATAATAATTCAAGACTACCGTGTGTCCCTTTAAAGTGAACTAATAGAAACTACCTACTGTATACGATATAACCGTAGATTTTCCTATGCAAAACCGTCTGCAAAGGAGACTGGAAATTCAGACAGCAAAACAATATAGTGATGTCTGACAGTTTTTTCCTATGCAAAACCGTCTGCAAAGGAGACTGGAAATTCAGACAGCAAAACAATATAGTAATGTCTGACAGTTGCTCTCAACATTAATTTAAACACATATTAAATTGAGTGAGTCATTGGTAGATATTTATCTGCATGAGGTACCAGAATTGAATTGGAGTTTATAGTCACACCAACAGCTAAGCTCATATGGCAACTTTCCAGCTTCCATAGATGGAGGAAGTCCCCAGGTGCCCCTCCGGGCAATTTTCGTGCCCGTATGAGCACCTGGGTAGAACCACCGACATTCCGCAAGCCAGCTGGATAGCTTCCTCACATAAAGATTCCTAGGCCCCTGAGGAATCGAACCTACAGTGGTGAGGGGCAAGTGATTTCAAGTCAGAGACTCTCACCACTCGCCCCCTGCATGAGGTAAAAATTGCATTGTAAATACACAGGCCGAATACACACATTATTAAACTAAGTTATTTCAGCAGATTAATATTAATAAGTTCCAGAAACTGTATTATTTTTTAACAATTTTATAATTTCCTACCATTGTCATCTATACCCAGCATAAGTGTTCCATTTTCTCCACTGTTTGCCCAACCACACACATATTTTGCTATTTTTTCACAAAACTCGTGTTGGATAAATCCACTGCCAGCTTTTAATTCACGACTTCGACTTTCAGTACCGATATATTCACCAAGCCTGTTTTTTAAAGTAAAAAACAATTATAATAAGTATTATTAATGGCAAGTTACATAGAAAAACTAACAGGATGCCGTGAGTTTTAAACAGATCAAGATTGACGTGTGTCATTTTAAGAATAAAGCTGAGGCAAGTAATAGTTTTTAACAAAATAAAGGGGAATAACTCAAAGCTGATAATTGAGTAAAAACTCTGACTTTGAACTGGACCCAAGTAATCTTAAATGCAATCCCATGCTTCCTTTTAAGATGAGGCAGTTAATCAAAATGAAAATATTGGGCAGAAACCAACATTTTAATTTTAGTAACAGTGACCTTGACCACTGACCCCAAAACTGAACTCGACCAAGATATTTTTGTGATAAAGATATGGTAAGATTCTGTGTCAATCTTGGAGTTAAACCCCCAACATTTACCGCCGGGGTAGTAAATTTTGTAGGAGGGGCCCCATCAAATTACCACTGCTGCACACAGCCTGTCTGTCAACTAAAATAGCTGATGTAAAGATTGTCCTATATATACATGCTGAAGCAGCCGACTCTATATTTGAATTGAATCACAATAATAGTTCACAAATGAACATCGAAACTTTTCCTATACAGTTATAACCATACACAATCAAGTTTTGGTGCCTTTTTGAAGGGTCTGTTGACATCCCGCTTTAAATTGTGATGCTTTACATTGTCTGGTTTTGATGACAATACAGTAGAAGCCATCTGCTGCAGCAGGCTTGTTGATAAACACAGCCACGTGGGAAATGTTTACACTCTGATTAGCAAGGGTCATAACCTCATAGGCTCCTCCCGGCAAATTCAAATTGTTTGACAAACTATACTTTGGAAATGATTGTTTAAAAAAATAATTAAACCAATTGATTTAACATGTTTAAATGTGTATTTGTGCAACTTTTCATAATTTATTTTTCAGTAGTTAATTCAAAATGTTGAAAAAGGGACCTCTGATGTGAAACATGCATAATTTATATAGCAACCTGCCCCAGCGCCATCTTCTGGCTTTTAAAAGGCAGTTGGGGCCTTAAGTTACAGTCCGGAAACCAATTTACAAGGAAAAAAAAGTTCAAAGTGCCCTTTGACCCACTGACCCCAAAATCATACTTGACTGAGACAGTGTTGCGATATAAACAAGAAAAAAAATAACAAGAGGTCAATGACCTTGAAGCTCTACTGATTGATTTTGATTTCTGGAAGTAGTCGCTACAAACTTGTTTTATGAAAATTTATTTTTAGCCGTGGCGGCAATCTTGAATTTTGCTAGGATCAATTAGACATCAAGAGCAACATTCCTGGGAAGTATCCGTCAAGTAGTTTCAGAGGAGTAGTCGGTACAAGTTTTCATTATATAACTCTATGTAAACAAAAATGGCCGCTGACAGCCATGTTTAACATCGAATCAAAATGATTTTTGACAAGGACCAACATCATGTCATGCTGATCATTTTAGAAAAAGTCCCATATCAATATCATTTAAAGTTTTCAAGAAGTAGTCGCTACAAACTTGTATTTTGAAAAATTATTTTTAGCCGTGGTGGCCATCTTGAATTTCCGGCCGACCTGAAATTTTGCTAGGATCAATTAGACATCAAGAGCAACATTCCTGTGAAGTTTCATAAAAATCCGTCAAGTAGTTTCAGAGGAGTAGTCGCTACAAGTTTTCATTATATAAATCTATGTAAACAAAGATGGCCGCTGGCAGCCACGTTTAACGTCGAATCAAAACGATTTTCGACAAGGACCAACATCATGTCATGCTGATCAATTTAGAAGAAGTCCCATATCAATATCAATTATAGTTTTCAAGAAGTAGTCGCTACAAACTTGTTTTTTAAAAACCTATTTTTAGATTTGGCAGCCATCTTGGATTTCACATCAACATGAATTTTTGCTAGGATCAACTAGATTTCATGGGCAACATTTCTGTAAAGTTCCATGAAAATCCATTCAGTAGTTTCAGAGGAGTAGTCGCTACAAAAAAAAGTTTACGGATGGACAGACAGACAGACGGACGGACACCGCACCACTTCTGATCAGTAGAGCTAAAAATGTCTTAATTGTTGTTTACAATAAGAATGTATTACAGCACATACTTGCAATATCTACAAGAACCAAAACAGTTTTACAGAATAGCTCTACCACATGCAACTTTTTTAAGATACACAGAATCCTTGAAACATTCAATTCAACTTGAGAAAGTGTCTGTTCTTTTAGTTTATGTTATTACTACAAAGTCTATGGTCTGGTTTTCCAGCAATGCAGAAAAACAAATTGCATTTTTTTAAATACTTTTTTCAGGAATTCCATTATCTAAATCACGAACATTTGGGGCATTGCAATTAACAAATATTGTATCTTCCCTAATAGGACTTTCTCCAACATTAAAAAAATAAAATAATAATAAAAAAACAAGAGGCCCAAGCGGGCCTGTGGACGCTCTACTGGCTAAAATGACTCCTATATCAAGGGTTGTCAACATAAAATTCCCATCAGTACTTCTTTTAAAACATTGCAAAAACAACAGGGCTAGGCTGGCCTTAGATCGCTCACCTGGTAATCATGGGCAATAAGTCTAGTCTGGCATTTTATTAATTTGTCCCACTTTCTTCTATGAATGAAATTTCATAAAAATGAGTTGGGGTTTATATTAACATTTGAAAAACAACTATGATAAAGATAAGATAAACAAGAAATCCGCGGATTCACATGTCTCGCCTAGCACTTAAAAATAAACAGGCCAATGATGCTTAAATGAAAATCTGTAAACATTTTAGTAACTAAAAACAATGGAGTTTGCAGTTTGCTGAGATGACAATTAGGTGCATTTGTTTGAAAACAAAATGCCATTCTATTAAAAAACAAGAGGGCCACAATGGCCCTAGAGCGCTCAAATAGACTAGTAATCATGGGCAATAAGCCTGCAGATAAAAAGCTAGACATTTGAATGTGTAGGTTGCGGTGCATAGTCTAGTCTGGCATGCGTATTATTTTTTTAATTTGTCCCACTTAATCTTCTGTAAATGAGATCTAACCAGATCTAGCTGGTTTTTGAACTTGTCCAAGATTTCATTGACATACAGCGATTTGCACAACTAGACATCATACTGATGATTCCTGCCAAATTTCGTCGAAATCCAACAAGGCGTTTAGGAGTATAAGCGTCGACAAGAAATTCAAAGTAAAAATATCAAGGGGCCATAACTCCATCAAAAAATAACAAACCGAAAAAAGTGCAATATGCACAACTAGACATCATACCAATGCGTCCTGCTAAGTTTTGTCAAATCCAAAAAGGTGTTTAAAAAAATAAAAATCAGCAAATTAAAATAAAATAAAGTCAAAAAATAATAAAAAAATAAATAAATAAAAATAAAATACATCAATAAATAAAAATAAATAATAATAATTAAAACAATTAAAAATAATAATAAATACTGTGTAAGTTTGGTTAAGATTGCTATTATCGTGTTAATAATATGTAAAACTGCATTTTTTGATAATTCAGGGGCCATAACTCTGGTGTTACTGGTCCAATCTGGCCCATTATCGAACTCGTCCGAGATCATATACAATCTACGTCAGTTTGGTTAAGATTGCTCAAGTAATGTGGCCTCTATCGTGTAAACAAGCTAAAAGTTGACGACAGACGACGAACGAAGAGTGGTCACAATATTTGACAGGTGAGCTAAAAATCATCAGCTCCAAAAAGTAGTTCAAGGTCATAGATGAAATCCATGCGTCCAAAAAGACTACCCAAGACACAACTATGTCAAAATAGAATGTTCTGTCTAAATTCAAAGATTAAGCTATAAATTAGGTTTAAAACATCTAGTGCATAGTTATAGTTCATGAGAAAGTGAATGTAAAAATTATGGTTATCTGCCGTTTGCTTGGATGGTGAAGGTCACATCCACATTTGCTTTTTGACATGCTGTGATGTGCTATCCAAGAAACAAAGTTTGAAAGGTCTAATGCATAAAGTTTGTGAGAAAGTGATCTAAACGCAAATGTTGAAGGTAAAAATGATTAAGTTATCTGTCCCTTGCTTGGAGGGTCAAGGTCACATCCACATTTGCTTTGTCAAGTTGCAATGTACCACTCAAGATACATTTTTTTTAAATTTCAATCACCAGATTAATGGTGATCCATTTATTCACCCCGTAATGTGAAGGTCGGGGTGGGCCATCCCTCAACAAACCTTACATAAAAAAACATGTAATATGCATCTATTAGTTTGTAAATAAAGTAATAGGAAATATAATCAAGTGAATAAATGCATATATTGTAATCAGAGACAGAATAAATGGGAAGGTTTTCTTATTCTTTACAATTATAGAAGTATATTATACAATGTACAATTTTAACAGAGTGTAAAAAAAAAAGAAGCCCCACTGCAATCCAGAGGTATTTCCAAAACAATTTTACAATTTTGGTGGAAAATATAGTATGCTTGCTATATACAGAATATATGGAAGCTATAAGATTGCAGTGAGTCTCTATAAACTCTGGGGGGAAAACAATAATAAATGTAAAGAATATTATTTGTTTCAAAACCCAGTGTACAACCCACTTTGTTAATACATACAGACTTATTTTACAGAGATAATTTTAATGTTATATATCAAAAATAAACATTATTTTATGTTATGAATCCATGCACTGCTTCTACTACAAGGCTCACTGAGTTTTTTCTCATATTTTGTTTTTGGAAAGAGAAAAAAACAATAACCCATCCTGTGTAATAAATCTGTATATAAATCCATTATTAAAGCGCAATGTTTCAGGAATGTTTTAAAGGATTAATATACACAACTTCCAAAATTATTATTTTTTCTTAAAAAAAACAAGAAGGTTGATTAGGAAAGACCAAGATATAAGCAAGGGTATGTTATTTCTGATTAGTAAGCTAAGCTTTGCATGTCCCAGAATAAAAACATTAAGTTTATTTGCTATAGTTTGATATTGGAAAAATCACCTAAGTAAATTATCTCTGTACTCCAGTTCCACAGATAGCTACCAGAATAAAAACATTAAGTTTATTTGCTATATTGATATTGGAAAAATCACCTAAGTAAATTATCTCTGTACTCCAGTTCCACAGATAGCTAGATGGAAAAATCACCTAAGTAAATTATCTCTGTACTCCAGTTCCACAGATAGCTATCTAGCTATCTGTGGAACTGGAGTACAGAGATAATTTACTTAGGTGATTTTTCCAATATCAAACTATAGCAAATAAACTTAATGTTTTTATTCTGGGACATGCAAAGCTTAGCTTACTAATCAGAAATAACATACCCTTGCTTATATCTTGGTCTTTCCTAATCAACCTTCTTGTTTTTTTTAAGAAAAAATAATAATTTTGGAAGTTGTGTATATTAATCCTTTAAAACATTCCTGAAACATTGCCACATGGTTTCAAACTTATGAATTTTTAAGTTTTTATATGCGATTAGTTTCTCAACTTTGTACAGATATTATATACGTTTTAAAAAGGTTAAGCTGTGGAATTTGACGTTGCATTTTGTTTTGATAAATGTAAAGTTTTGCTTGCAAGATGATTTTACTCAAAACTGTATCAAATTTACAATTTCCAAATAAAAATATCTGTTTCTGTTAAAGTTACGAATGCTGTATTGCATTTTTCTGTAATATAAGTTTGAAGTTTTGA
The DNA here is from genome assembly GCA_037043455.1 of Cyrtodaria siliqua. NCBI lineage: Eukaryota > Metazoa > Mollusca > Bivalvia > Adapedonta > Hiatellidae > Cyrtodaria > Cyrtodaria siliqua. Next base: position 303,286 of record JAWPHD010000923.1, read on the forward strand.
CCAGAATTCTTTTACTGTTCCACAGTTCCAAAACAGATGTTGGATAGTTTCAGGTGCATTGTTGCAAAAGCTGCACATATCTTTATTAATAATATTCATTTTAGATAAAAGTTAATTTGTTCCAAGTATCCTATGGTTGATTCTAAATTGGAACCAAAGTAACTTAGGATCTTTTGTTATTTTATAAGGTAAGGCATATAATCTTTCAAATTCAAAGTTTGGAACACTAACTACTTCATTTTTCCATTTACTTAATGCTTTGGGATATACGTTATTTCTAATTATGATGTCATATATGTTTCAACAGCCTTTCTCATATTGTAGAATTAAAGATAGGATTAGTGGACGTATAGGGTTTGGGCTGTTACAGGCTACATGCACAATATTCAGTTTTGCCAAATAATTCCTGACAGCAGTTATATAATACCTTCATATTCAAGAAAATTGGACTGTATATTATAGTGTTCATTAAATTCTATCATGTATAAATAAAGATTTCCACGTTTGTTTAAAATGTCATTGATAAAAGTTATTCCTCCTATAAACCATCTTTTGTAAAACACACTAGAGCCTCCGACCTTAATACCTGGGTTATACCATATATTAAATGAGTGAAGCTGTTGCCAAGATACTGGTTTAATTTGATCAGCAAAATATTTGTAACTAATAAGAACATCCTTCCTAGAGTATTTTGTATTCTATTTAAATTTTGTTTAATGTAATCTGTTTCAAATTTAAATTTAAATATATTATTAATAATCGAACAGAAAATGTTCACCAGATAACTATATTTATTTTCGGTCTGAGATATTCGACGGATCCATGTTATTTTTAGAGCTAGTATGAACTATTCCACTTCTACCATTCTAAGACCTCCATATTAATGGTAGTTCTTTTTATTTTGTCCCTCAAATTATTCCAAAGAAATTTGTAAAATAGTGTTTGTATTAATTTGATTTTATCTGCTGAAGGATTTGGTAATCCAGTAATTAAATGGTTGAGTTTTGAGAGGGCCAAACGTTTTAAAACAACAATTTTACCAATTGGAGTGAGTATCCTTTTAGACCAAACAGCAAGTAATCTTTTGATTTCTTCAATTTTGGACTCGTAATTAATATTTACCAATGAATTTAAGTCTGTTGTAAATTTCACACCTAAAACAGTAAAAATACCTTTTTCCCAACAAAGATTGTACTCAGGACATAGTTTGACGTTACTATTTATTCTTGATCCAAACCATATCACTTTTGTTTTGTCTGTATTGATATTAAGGCCGGAGATTCTTGCATAGAATTTTAATGTTAACATGGAGTTATACAATGATTCTCTGGAGCCATCTAGAGTCAAACTTGTGTCATCAGCATATGGTGATACTAAATATTCTTTGTCGTCAATATTATTACCTTTGATATTTGGATTACTTCTTAGTAATATTGCTAATACTTTGGCGCAGAGAATGAACAGGTAAGGTGACAGTGATTCGCCCTGACGGCAGCCTCTCTGTAAATAGAACCATTCTGACATGTGCCCATTTACAATAACACAAGATTCGGTATTTAGATAAAAAAGTTTTATCCAACTTATAATCGAAGGCCCAAAATTGAAAAATTGTAAAACTTTGTACATAAAAGACCACGATACTGTGTCAAATGCAGTGGCAAAGTCAATCAAGAGCAGAAGTCCTGGAATACGATATTTTTCAGCGTAGAAGAAAATGTCATATAGTAGTCGTATATTTACCCCCATGAATCTACCTGGTAAGAAACCCCGTTTGATCTTCATGAACAATAGAGCCCAGAACATTTTTTAGTCTGAAAGCTATGGATGATGAAGCTAGTCTATATGATACATTTAATAAAGAAATAGGTCTCCAGTTCTTTAAATATAACTTATCTTTATTGCCTTTAGGTATGCATTTATTACACCTTGTCTTTGTGTAATAGAGAGTTCACCCCTTAAGTAAGCATAATTTATTGATCTAACTAAAAAGTGTCCAATATCTCTCCAAAAGAATTTATAAAACTCAACTGTAAATCCGTCGTTACCGGGGCCCCTGTTATTCGACATCCTTTTAAGACTTAGGCGCATATCTGTATATGTAATTGCTCCTTCTATAGACTGTTTTAAATGTTCCTTTAATTTTGGTATAGTGAATTTTTTTAAAACGTCATTCAAGTTGATATCTTCTGTTTCTTTAGCTTCATATAATTTTTTAAAATGTGACCTTGTTTCATCCAAAATTTCATTCTGTGTTCTTAAAACAGTCCCATAATTTGTTTCTGTTTCTTTTTCCAGAATGTCTATTTGTTTTAAAAGGTCACTTTTTTATTTACTTCCACTTTTTTTTCATAAGATGAGTATGCTATTGTTTTACCTCTAATTTCTATAAGTAAAGTCTCAAAAAATAATTGTTCATCTATATTGAATCTTAAATCTTGTTTGGTATGTTGCTTATTTCCATGTTATAATTTTGATTTTCTAAGGCATATTGTCTTAAATTTAGTGTTATCTATAACTATTTTTAATTCTTCAACATATTTTGTAATTCTTCAACATATTTTGTATCTTTTAGTAAAGAGTTATTAAATTTTAAATTTCCAGTAGGATCGACCTTTTATAAATTTCCCAAACTCAAACTGTATAAAAGTCATTGAATGGTCTGTACGATATCCTGGGAGATTTGAATCGTCTAAATCAGTATATAAACAATCTGATATTAAGAAGAAATCTAATCTAGCTTTTTTCACCGGATTTTTACGAAACCATGAGTATTCTCTTTTTTTCAAATGTTGTTCTCTCCAACAGTCAATAAAAATGTTTTCTACAATTAATTCCAAAAGTGTATCACGGGCATTTGGATTATTAATATTAACATAATTGTATGTGTCAATGTCTGGGTTTAAAATCAAATTGAAATCGCCGGTAATTATACAAGGGTTATCATATTTTGATATTTTATCTCCCAAGTTTCGGTAAATTGAATTGAATTGAATTGAATGTTGTTTAACGGCTCATCAACACAGTATAGGTTATTTAGAGCCGCCCCCGAGAGAGGGGAAGGATACATAGGAATCCGGGAACATGCCCTACTCTTATTATCGAATAGATTCCTATGGTTCTTTAACGTGCTCGGAGGATAGACCGATACACGGGACCGCCCGGTTTACGTCCCCATCCGACGGACGAGGCTAAGGTAAAGTGTCTTGCCAAGTTTCGGTAAAAGTTGGGAGAATCTCTATTAGGTCCATATACATTAATCAGGGTAATATTTTTGTCCCCAACGGTTGCATCTAAAATAAGCATGTTACCATCTGTGTCACTTTCTGTACTCTTAAGCTTAAAATCGAAGTTTGTTTTTGTCACCTAGACCCTGCACATTCATTGACACCATGGAAATTTTATTTGTCATTTAAATAATGAAGCTGTAACATGTTGTGGAACCAGAACAAATAATTCAAGTGGTCAAAAAGTAGCAAGTACTATAAGCAAAGTTTGAAAGGTCTTAGTGCATACAGTTTGTGAAAAAGTGACCTAAACGCAAAAGTTGAACCTAAAAATTATAAGGTTATCTGCCCTTTGCTTAGAGAGTCAAGGTCACTTCCACATTTGCTTTGTCACGTTGCGATGTACCACCCAAGATACAACTATAAGCATAGTTAGAAAGGTCTAGTGCAAACAGTTTGTGAGAAAATAACCTAAACGCAAAACTTGAATGTTGGCGCCGCCCCACCTTTGTCTCTTTTTTTCTTCGAAAAGGCGAGACAAAAACGAAGTAACTACAGATTTAACAAAGGAAAATACAATATAGCATTTTTCAACAAATCAAGGGCCATAACTCTGTCATTACTAACAAGATCCAGCTGGTTTTCGAAGATTTCATTGATATACCGCGCTTTGCACAACTAGACATCATACTTAGGCTTCCTGCCAAATTTCGTAGAAATCCAACAAACCTTTTAGGAGAAATATAAAGTAAAAATGTCAAAATGCCATAACTCTGTCAAAAATCAACAAACTGGAACAAAAGCCCAATATGCACAATTAGACATCTTACCGATGCTTCCTGCCAAGTTTCGTCAAAATCCAACAAGGCGTTTAGGAGGAATAGTGCCGACAAGAAATTTAAAATAAAAATGTCAAGGGGCCGTAACTCCATCAAAAATCAACAAACAGGAAAAAACGAATAGGCACAACTAGAAATCATAGCAATGCTTCCTGCTAAGTTTCGTCAAATCCAACACTGCATCAACAAAAAAGAAATAAAAAAAAGAAATAAAAAATAAAAAAATTAAAAACAACATTTAAACAAAAAAAAACATACCACTAATAATAAAAAAAGTCTGGTAAAGCATTTTTAACTAAATCAACAGCCATAACTCTGCTGTTACTGGTCCGATCTGGCTGGTTTTCGAACTTTTCCGAGCTTTCACTGATATTAACAATCTAATAAAGGTTGGTAAAGATCGGATGAAAAATGAAGGCCCTATCATCTTAACGAAACAAAATATAGCATTTTCAACTAAGTCAAGGGCCACAACTCCGCTGTTACTGGCCCGATCCGGCTGGTTTTCAAACTTGTCTGAGTTTTCATTGACATTCACAATTTGGTAAAGTTTGGTAAAGATCGGATGAGAAATGAAGGCCCTATTGTCTTAACGAGACAAAATATAGCATTTTTAACTAAATCAAGGGCCGTAATTCCGCTGTTACTGGTCCGATCTGGCTGGTTTTCAAACTTGTTTCAGCTTTCGTTGACATTAACAATCTAGTAAAGTTTGGTAAAGATCGGATAAAAAATGAAGGCCCTATCGTCTTAACGAGGCAAAATATAGCATTTTTAACTAAATTAAGGGCCATAACCCTGCTGTTACTGGTCTGATCTGGCTCGTTATCAAACTTGTCTGAGCTTCCATTGATATTAACAATCTATTGAAGTTTGGTAAAGATCGGATGAAAAATGAAGGCCCTATCATCTTAACGAGGCAAAATATAGCATTTTCAACTAAATCAAGGGCCATAACTCCACTGTTACTGGCCCGATCTGACTGGTTTTCGACCTTGTCCGAGCTGTCATTGATATTAACAATCTGTTACAGTTTGGTAAAGATCGGATGAAAAATGGAGGCGCTATCCTCTTAACAAGGCAAAATATAGCATTTTCAACTAAATCAAGGGCAATAACTCTGCTGTTACTGGTCCAATCTTGCTCGTTTTCGAACTTGTCCGAGCTTTCATTGACATTAACAATCTGGTAAAGTTGGTAAAGATCGGATGAAAAATGAAGGCCCTATCGGCTTAACAAGGTAAAAGTTAACGGACGGACGGACAACTCGCCATCGCATGAGCTCTGCTAGCCCTTGGCCAGTACAGCTAAAAATCAATATGTTTTCGATCTTTTGTATCAAAAAAAAAAAAAAGAGGAATAGAATTCAATACATTTTCCATCTTTTGTGTAGCTCTAATAAAAAAATAAAAAACTAGAAATTGTTATTGTCCATGGGACAAAAACGTATGGCTCCCCCACTCGCCCGAACAGGCATAATTGACGACTCTAGGTCCAACCGTTCTCTATTGATCTGAGATCGTTTTGATATTCAATATCCCTGTGACTGTACCTACTATCTGTATCAGTAAGGCCACATAAAAAAATATGTGTGGTTCATGTAACCCGACCGACCCTATTTTTTTAAGGGGCCGACCCTAAAACTTGTAATGCAAAAATTTAAAAAATTTAAAAAAAAAAGAAATTAAATTCTTTTTTTAAAAAAAATCAATAGAAATTAAAAAAAAAAAAAAATTAAAAGAAATTAAAGAAATTTAAAAAAAAAAAAAAAAACAATTTAAACAAAAAAAAAATCAATAGGGGTCATCTACTGGTCATGACCAACCATCCTTTCAAGTTTGAGGACCCTAGGTCCAACCATTCTCTAGTTATTGATCGGACATCGTTTTGATAGTGAAGGTCCCCGCGACCTTGACCTTTGACCTAGTGACCCCAAAACCAATAGGGGTCATCTACTGGTCATGACCAACCATCCTTCCAAGTTTGAGGACCCTAGGTCAAACAATTCTCTAGTTATTGATCGGACATCGTTTTGATAGTCAATGTCACCGCGACCTTGACCTTTGACCTAGTGACCCTAAAATCAATAGGGGTCATCTACTGGTCATGACCAACCATCCTTCCAAGTTTGAGGACCCTAGGTCCAACCATTCTCTAGTTATTGATCGGACATCGTTTGAGACACAGCTAGACCTACAGACACGCAGACAGACAGAAAGCACAAAAACAATATGGCTCCCCTACCACACTTTGTGTGGGGGAGCCATAATAAAAATCTATCACTGTTTATTAAAATACTCAATACTGATTGGTTATTGGAGATTTTTTAAAATTCCTATCAATACCTCTGTAATGTCATGTACGTTAAGTGTTACGATGTCATTTTAAAAGCCAGAAAACATGTTAACCTTTGTGATGCAATTTTAAATGTCGGATCTATGCAAAACAACGATGCATTGGAATGCGTTATTTTAAGCAAAGCTTTGTTCCAAAACATATTTTAAATAGGATAAGCTGCATATTTTTTCATTTGATGTTGAGAGATGGACATACAATGTAAGTTGTGAAAATTTGTTTGCATTTTGTTTAATCTCTCAACAAAGTATGTATCATGATACATAAAATATCCATGTCAGATAAGAAATATATTTCCAGCCGAGCCGGTTTATATTGTGCGAGATCAAAACCGGGTATCAATGATCTTCAAGGCCCACACACCAGGTCACTATATTGATCTGGGACAATATAAACCTGCTGGAAATATTTTATTTCTTCAATTTAAATTGTATAAGAGCACTGGCCATCCCACTGACATTTTGCTTAGCACCTAGGTGCTACTATTAGGGAAAAGCACATACTGAGGTGGATTGTCCGTATTTATTATACGAGGGAGAATCAAAAAGTAACCGGATTTTTTTTCTAAAATGTGTAATTGTTGTAACCAGATATTGAAACTTTAGTATATTTACTCATACATATATTGCAATAGATATAAAAGTTTTACAATAGATATGCGTGTTTCTATGACAACATATGCAACGCCAGTCAGGAGCCCGCGAAGTAAGAATCTGCAATTTTTTCCTATTTTATCAAGTACTCTAGCTAATTTCAAAACTTTTCTTTCAATTAAAAAATTAACTAACATTTATATGATGCCATTCTGCATTTTCGACATCAATTAAGGTACGTGCAGCATAATCTGGCCTTGTCCCCATTTAAAAAAAAAAGATTTACAGAAAAATGAACATCGAGCAGCGTTGTGCAATTTAGTTGTGTGTGAGATTAGGAAACGAGAAGTGAGATGCTGTCATTGATTAATAGGCAACAACTCGGTGAAGAATTCAGAAATTTATGGTTAATATTAATATAGACATTTTTGGTGGGAATTTTTTTCTTTTGCTGAATTTTAACAAAATCGAAATGTCCAAAAACATCACTTAAAAGAGACAACATAAAATGTGTCAAGTCACTACTAGAGAAGGACAGATGATTACGAATTTGAGACATTGCAAACAAGTTTAAATTTTAATATGGTAGTGTACAAGGTATCATTAAAAAGAACATATTTATAAGAGAAAGGTTGCTGCGTGGTGGGTTCCCAAAACTGTTAAATCAGGAACAGAAAAACAAAAGAATTCATGCTGCAAACCAGTTTCTGAAAGTGACCAACCAAAATAAACAATTTCATTCTGCATGATATGATAACACCCCTGCCCATAAGGCCAAATAAAAAGATACCTGTGTTTTCGGTGGCCCGACCGACCCTATTTTTAAGGGGCTTACCCTAAAACTTTTTATGCAAAAATTGAAAAAATAAATAATATAAAAAAAAAATTCAATTTGTTCTTTACAATGATTTATCACAAAGCTTGCATCATGGAAGCAAACATAACACCATTCTATATTTTCTCTAATCCACTGGGCACTGGTGGTATATGCAAATTATTACCAAATTACATAGCAAAATTGGAAAATATTTAGGTAAGCCATATGATTTGCCCGAAATGTCATATAGTGGGGCAGATTGGTGAAAAAAATGTGCATTGTTTGATAAAAGCACCAAACTTTGCACATAGCTAGACAATACCATACTGAAAAAAAATGGCTATGGAAACACGCCAGATTTTTCAAAATGGCCGCCATTTTCAAAATGGCCGCCAAATATGTAATAAATATTCAGTTGATCCTATATGTATCAGGTTTTAACAACATATATTATGGCAATCGCAACAAATTCCGCAAAATAATAGACAAAGGGTCATTCAATACAATCTGGGTATATTTTAAGTTCAAAATGGCCGCCAAAATGTGTTGAAAATAGTAAAATTTATAATTTGTTTAATAGTTGTTTGTAAGAAAGTAATTAATATGTTGAATTTGTACACTCAGTTGTCTTGGCATATTATTTGTTTGTTAATATTGTAATAAAGAGTTATTTAGAAGCACCCTATGGTTAATGTGTTGAGGGATTTACAAGTTTAAATCACATTTCACTTCCGGTTGACTCTAGGTTTTCTCCAGCCTTTGGAATTTCTGAAGGGTACTAAACTAATTTTCTTATCAGAAACTTCATTATAAATATATTTATAAAACCCTAAAATACATCGACTTTGTAAACCTTATTTACAAGACAAAACATAAACAAAACCTGAACGTGAAGACATCTTATTCTAACGGATTAACTGCGTCAAAACTATATAGTTGCCAGGCAGAAATGAAATTGGCCTGAAACCCAATGTGAAGATCATAATGGCATTTTGCGTTGAAACCTTCGTATTTAAAATGGAGGTACTTAAAACAATCTGAGACTTGTTTGAAGACTATAGATGGACCAGTGCCCATGAGGCAATTATGACATTGCATATTCATTATGTGATTACCATACTTATGGTAAACCGGGCTTACGCCTTAAACCATTGCATATTGCACATGACGATCATAAAGAGAAACCAAAAGTTCGCAATTGCAGTACTGTTCAGTTACACTTTAAATCTTAAAATTAGTCATCTCTGTGTGTGAGATAAACTTCATTAGTGTTGTCTCATCAATACCCAATAAACTAGCTCACAAGCAGAAATACAAGATTGTGAAAGAAGATGCAGGTGCAGTAGGTGCTGTATACACATCGCAATTTCCACACTGGATGATCTCTGAACCAGATATGGTTAGAGTTATCTGTTAATTTCAGTTATCGCAATAATTCATCAGGTGCTGCCTATGAAAATACTCTGATCTTTTCCATCATGAACAAGATATTCGTTAGGCAGTTTGAGTGACACAGTAGAGGAGTTAGAAAATATATTTAAGGACAATATTGAGGTTTTACTGGTACTTGACTTACGTTACATAGACGACTCTCGTGTGACAGAAGTTGCAACAAATAGGTAAATTATGTAATGCAAAGCATGACACATTTGTAACAGAGCTTATAAGATGACATAACCAAGTCTGTCTTTAAACAGATAAACCAGAACATGTTTTCTTTCCTCAGTGGTCACCTACAACAGATGCTATAACTTGCTTTCTTTTCTCGCATATATATGTATCATATTAGGTTCCGATTAACAGCAGATTAGGGTGTCTCACCAGCCTTTTCTAACTTTGGAAAACTTTTTTGGATTTTAATCAGACTATGCGAGCTGCCTTAAAATGCATTTTAATGCTTGGAAAACATTAGTAAGTATGATCAACAAGATCCTTTACACATTTTTGAATGTCACTTGCAGAATGTTTAGTATGTGACGGCTATCATGCAAAACAAAATCAGAGTTCTGGCTAACTGGCATAGCAATCGGTTGCGGCTAGAAGAGAAACTAAAAACACGTTCATTAAAACAGAGATGAAGATGTGCCTTGTATCAGACAACGAGAATCTAGGACTGATCTCGATCATTTCACTAAGATGATACGATACAATGCGTGTGATGCATGTGGCAGGTGGCAAACAATACTTCATTAAACTTATGCTATATACAGTAGACACAGACGTTGTATTACTTGTTATAGCAGTGGTAATGTAAATACAGTTAGATGAGCTATGTGTTAGTTTTAGGAGCTAGGAATCACTTTAGGTGATTCGTTGCACACTGTATTGCCTATTCATTAGTTCATATAAAATAAGACGAATAGTTGCTTTTCACACTTACTAGATGCAATGAAATATCTTCATTTGCTGAAAAAGGTAAAACCTGTGCATGGAGAATCTGGCAATACTATGTTGAGGTTGAACAAGCTTTCCAATTCCAAAATTTGTTCTTGTTGGAAAATGTATGACAACAGGAAGTGCATGTTCGACAAAAGGAAGTGCTGTTGATGTCGCAAAGAATGGTTGACATTCAATGGTTCCAAGATACAACAAGTCCATGTCACCAATTGATATAGCTCTTTTCAAGGACACCTACCGAGTTGTTTACAGGTTGTAATTGGACATTGTTGGAGACATGGCCTTTAGGTCCACCTTTGAAATGCCTACATCCGGTGACTGCGGTTGGAAGAGGGTATGTTGAAGCCATTCTCGATAACACTACCACAGGCATCAGCGTTTGCAAGGGATTTATTAAATGTAGATGTCAAAGAGACAAATGTGTTGCAATTTAAAACGAAGTGTTAAAGCAGAAATGATGTTTACAGTCTTTTAAAAATGGGATGTTGGGTACTGTGACTGTGATTAAGAAAATTTATACCATTCAGATCATAGATAGTAAGATAAGATAACATTTATGTTAGCTGTCATTTTGAAAATGTTCAAATGATATGACCACTTATCACATTTGAATTTGTGTATATAACAAACTTCTTTTTGATTTTGTTTTCTGATAGTGTCTTGTTAATATTGTTTAAATCAACAAATGTAATTTAAGGTCGTAATTAAATCTTAATTCCGATAAATTGGAGATGAAAAATATTGTTTAAGCATCCATTCCGATATGTTTTCTCCAAGAGTTTAGAAGACTCGGCAAGCTTGATTTTTTTATAACCTGCGGCGTCCCATTAGTTTTGTTACTTTATATGCATGTTTTAAAATCAGTTTTTATAATTATGTAAATAGTTCAAAGCAAATTAGTTTTATATATTACTCATTGGGGAATATATTGCACCAATACAATATTAAAACTTGTAATACAATAACCACAAACAATTAAAAATTCTGCATTGTATTTAAGTATATGCAAGAAGTTTTAAAATTAACCTGATATTGGATTAATCAATTTGGATGCTTGATAAATGATTCAAGATTGTTGCGTATACCTTTAATAGTGTTTTACCAAGTCACTGGATGTATACTTACGAGTTATTATATACTAAAAGCCGCTAATAGAGATGAGACTGAAACTTAAACACACTTCAGAAATGCTTAAGGCTAAAGACAACTGAGACAAAACTAGTCTCAAAGTTGCATAGTATGTATACATGTGTAAAACCCCTAACCCCTGAAGTATAGGGGTGTATCTAACAACTATTTATTGAAGTATAGACATACACATAAATATATTAAGACAACACCCTTTGTAAAACACATCAACATTTTGATTGCTTTATAAAAAAATAAAAATAAAAAAAAAGCGTTTTTTTGGCGGCCATTTTGAAAATGGCGGCCATTTTTGAAGAAAAAAATGACCCAAATTATATGGCATATTTTATTGTCTATCAATGTTCTGAATTGAGTGTATTTACAATAACAAGTTTTGATGAAATCAATTAATTATGGGCTTCATTAATTCTTTATGGAATATTTGGCGGCCATTTTGAATATGGCGGCCATTTTTCAAAATCTGACGTGGGTCCATAGCCAGAAATGTTTAGCAGAGTATTGTCTAGCTATGTGTCAAGTTTGGTGCTTTTAGCACAAAATGCACAATTTTACCAATATATGTCACCAATCTGCCCCACTTATATGATACATTGAGTTAAAGAGATAAATAGAATCTCACAATATCTTGCTCAAAAAAAAAATGCCTACCAACCTACCCTATTTTTTTAGAGCATGCAATAGGAAACACACAATTTTTTTTTTTGTCTAAGGCTAGTGGAACAACAAACACAGCTGAATCCCTGAACATTAATACACTTGCACATCTACCCTTACTACCAGATTAATGGCCCCGAATAAATCTTTCTGTGGTAAATGATAAGACTTAACAGACATTTTGCCCGTAAAAGTTTAGAATTACATTCTAAAGACCATTCCAGCGGAAGACTATGCTCAATCATTTTATTCCTCGGTTCACGGATGGAAGAAATGTATATATAACACAGGAAACTATTTTGAAAAGTTTTAAGAAACTATACGGATATTAATTGATGGTGAGAACAGTTAAAGCTTACTTAAAATTGACGATGTCAACTCATATAAAAGGGCTCCAAAAAGCCATACCACGCTGTCTTTAAACAGCCACGCTGTCTTTAAACAGTCATAAACATTTTATTTTTCAATATTTTTAATTGAAATTTTGACATGAACTTATCCAATATACATGTCAAATCTGTAGGAACAATTTTCACAGTGACCAAATAATGCTTTTTATGTCTCAGAAAATTTTCCGGTTACTTTTTGATCCTCACTCGTATAAATTACCTGTAGGAATGCTGTTGTAATGCTTGAGGCTGGTTTGAAAAACTTGGCTTCTTATAATTGTTATTCTCCTGTTTACGCTCTGCCATGACAGTTCTGGCTTATCCCACCGCTGCTGGTAATAAGAAGCCTAATCCCATATACATGTTATCTCAGACCATTCTTCATCTTGTACACAATAACCAGCACCTTATCTGTTAAGGCCTGAAAAAATAATTTATTATACAACAAAATCTAACAATATTAAAATACCGATACTCATTGGTTATTGAGGAGGTATTAAATTTCCCATCAATATCTCGCGCGACGCCATGCGATGTCACGACTGTTTATCGTTAAGACATCATTTTAAACACCAGTAAACATGCAAAACAAAAATGCAACCCTGATCATATTATTTAAAGCAACACTAGATCCCAACAACAAATTTTAATCTTTAACAAGAGCTGTCGGAGAACAGTGCAGTTCGACTATTCGATTTTTCAGAGAATAATAAATTATATAGCTAGAATATACCATCAGAAAACAAGGCTAAAACAATGTGGGGTGGGGATGGGGCTTGTATAGAAACTCGGGCCGATATAAAATTATGTGGAATTTTATTATGTGAAATTTATATAAGAAATGTAAGAGATATAGATTCGTAAACACAGCTTACACGCAAAATTAGATGTGAAATGTGACACATTTTATGGGCTATCAAAATTTGGGTTCCATGGGAGCCCATGGGTTACAGGAACCAAAATTGCTTATGCAGCCCTTAAGATAATGCTATAAGGAAGCCCATGGCCAAATTTGGTTGTGCTAGGATAAAAAATGTAAGCTATATAGACATGTAAACACAGCTTACATGCAAATCTTGATGTGGGACGCTGACGCCGGGCGATTACACATACATGTGATATCTCCCGTCGAGAACTAATTTCTCCCGGGATTTCATGGTATCTTCCGCCAAGTTCCAAGTTTTCGCTATTTGCGAATCCTTTTGGGTAATTGCTATGATTTATTGGATCAAGACCGAGTTTTCTCAATGATCTAGAAAATAAACACCAACCATGTTATCTATATCTGTGAAAACATTGTCCCTGGGCAGGTAATTAAAAGGATTAGCATGTCAGCTAATTAGTTTATTGTGTGAAAATAATGACTGGACTGTTTGTTTATGACACGTGGTGGCGATATCTGTCATGTCCATGGGAGATTGATAGAAATATACCGACTATAAGTGGGATGGTAATTAACGAATTCGGCATTGATTGATAAGTGGTATATTAACTGGATTAAAATTATAATATAATTGAGGACAATTAATGGATGACGATTTCGACTAATCGATTGCAGTTTGTCATGATTAGAGAAGTGTTTTGTCTGTATAAAATGGGAAGCATCTTCATTATGTGCTATGCTTAGGTTTGCTATGCTTAATTACATGCTATACGGTACTTAATTATATGCTATACGGTACTTTATCAGGGTTTCCCCCAGAAAATGTTGAAGGCATGTTGTTCTGACATTACATTTACCAAACTGGGCTTGACCAAAATAGTGCCTATTAATGACAAAATAACATACTTTTATGATTTTGGTGCAAAAGGAACAAGAATCACCATAGAAATTCTATTTTTCTTCTTTTAAATCATGCAAATTCAGAACATCTTAAGGCATGTTGCTCTGATGAAGGCATGTTGTTTTTCCTTTCTTTTCCAGGAAGGCATGTTGCATGCAACATGCCTTATGACCCTGGGGGAAACCCTGTTAATTATATGCTATACGGTACTTAATTACATGCTATACGGTACTTAATTACATGCTATACGGTACTTAATTACATGCTATATGGTACTTAATTACATGCTATACGGTACTTAATTACATGCTATACGGTATTTAATTACATGCTATACGGTACTTAATTATATGCTATACGGTACTTAATTACATGCTATACGGTACTTAATTATATGCTATACGGTACTTAATTACATGCTATACGGTACTTAATTACATGCTATACGGTATTTAATTACATGCTATACAGTACTTAATTATATGCTATACGGTACTTAATTACATGCTATACGGTACTTAATTACATGCTATACGGTACTTAATTATATGCTATGCTAACATGAAATAAACAGTATTGTATGTATAAAATATCATGTTTTTATGCTGATTTACCCCCTTTATTAAGGGTTATATCTGAAAAAAATCTACCGATACGCGTTAAAAATTTGAGAATAAAATCTCCCTGGAAAAAAAGTCAAATCTCCCAGGTAACCCTCCTGAAAATATCACATGTATGATTACATAAGCTCTCTTAAATATTCTTCGAATAGTTGAGCTAAAAACCAGTTGAAGTTGCATACCGGTATATTTTCTTTGTTATGTTGAGAGGTAGGCTGAAAATCTAAGTTATGAAAATTTGTTTGTAAAATGTCAGTCCCTGGAAAACTGTATTTTATACGTAAAATTCCATGTCCGATAATAAATGATCTATTTCCATCACCGGCATCAGGTTTATATTATGCTAGATCAAAACCTGGTCTTGAATTCACCAAGTTGGAGCTTGCACAATACAAGTTACAAACAAGCTGAAAATATGTTTTTCTTTAATTAATCATGAAAAACATACGATAAATTACAGGGAATGGAGGCTAATTGCTGGAAAAATTAAGGGATGAATGTGCAGTTTCACAAGAAATTGCATTTTTGATTATTGCCTTCTATTAATTATTAAAATAGTCTATGAAGAAAATTAATAAATTTAGTGAATTTTAGCTTTCTTTTTCAGAGGTCAAACAGACGTACAAAACAATTAATCTGAATTAAATGCACACCACAGACAATCATAATAATTAATAGAAGATAATATTCAAAAGATGCAATTTCCTGTGTTTTTTTAACTTTCAGTTTCACTTTCTTATACAATGTGCATTTCCACGAAACATCTGTGCATTTATTTACTGTTATTATACCCATGGTTTGAACTTTTTGAACTGCCAAACATTCGTTTTTTCGTCTGTTTCTAATGTAAACAAATGTTCAAATTCATCGGTGTGGTGTAATTTTAACAAGTCGTAAGAATCGGTATTGTTCGTTGTCATCGGCAGGAGATAGGCGAATATATTTCTTTCTGGCGGGCATTAGGCGAATATATTTGTAATTATGTTTGGTGTCAATTGAATTGAATTGAATTGCGGTTTACGGCGCACCAACACAAGAAAGGTTATATGGCGCCAAACAGGGATGAACATGGCTCATCCTCCATTTACATCTAGATAAAATATGGAGAATGGGCCTAGAACCATCAACCTGCAGAACTGCAGAGTTGCTGCAAATTCTTTGGTTAGTCAAGGATTTGCATAAATCCTTAAGTAAGTGCAATGGAATAAGTAGTGGGGGAAGTTGTTTTTTTTATGTACAATTTTTTGGAAAGGACAAGGTATGATTAAAGGGGGTATTTTGGCCCCCCAATATATTCAAAATGCAAAAAAAATAATATTTGCATATAATCTGTTGTGCATATTGAAGTAAATTGACCATATCCTATCTTCAAAATATATTTTTATTTATTTGGACCTTTCTGGGCAAGGTTTTGAAAAATAAAAATAGAGCGCACCTCCCAGCACACACAATTTTTTAGCTGATGATGCATCCCTATCAAGTACCTGTTTCAACAAACAAGAGCTGTCGGAGAACAGCGCAGCTCAACTATTCAATTTTTCAGAGAATAATTAATTATATAGCTAGTATATACCATCAGAAAAGAAGGCTAAAACAATGTGGGGTGGGGTTGGGGGATGGGGCTTGTATATAAACCCGGGCCGATATAAAATTATGTGAAATTTTATTATTTTTATCTGTTTAATCCTTTTAAAGAAATTTGTGGTCGAAAGGCAGTTGCACATCCAGCATTCAACATAGCTATATATGTGTAAAAAAATTAATTGAGTTTCAAGTTAATTTGGGGTGAGGTGGGGGTGGAGTGGGGAGGGCAACATAGCTATATGTGTAAGAACTGACCAAAACAACACAGAAATATCTATAAAAAAAATAAATCGAGTTTTGAGTGGGGGTGGGGGAGAGGCGGGGTAGGGGGATGGGGTGAGGGAAACATATGTGTAAGAAGCTATGTAAGAATTGACCAAAACAACACAGAAATAGGTAAAAAAAATAAAAATATTCCAGTTTCGAGGGGGTTGGGGACAAAATAGCTATGTGTTAGAATTGACAAAAACAACACAGAAATATGTAAAAGAGAAATTAAAAAATAAAAAAAATCGATTTTCCAGTGTGGTGTGGGGTGTGGGGGTGTGTGGGGAGGCAGGGGGTGACAAAATAGCTATGTGTAAGAATTGACAAAATCAACACAGAAAAAGTTATGTATTAAAAAAAAAAATTAAACTGCCAAATAACGACAAAATTACACTACAAAACCTTTTATCAAAGCTCTATCCAGGTGTTCGGATCATATAATAATGTATATGTGCCAATTAAAAGTATAGGTGTATTCACAGTTTCTTAAAATACCCGTGATTGAATACGCATGAGAGTATTATGAGCTGATAACTCTTTATTTGACACTCCAGTTCTGTGGTTTGGTCTGGCTGGTTAAAGCCATTTATATTATGTCTATAGAGTTTGGATTCTCAAAATATATACATTATATATATATATACCTCATCATCTGTAGGTTTAGAAACATATATATATATGTTGTAAAATTTGCCTGATAGGGACTTTAAGACTTGACTTAAACATATAAAGGGCAATAACTCATGCAATTTGTACCTGATTTATCTACCCTTGCTTACACATCTTTACTTGCTAGTGATCTTGTACACCAAGGTTGGTATATGCAGATCTAACGGTTTTTGAGGAGTAGGTGACACAATTTTGCGACAAACAAGACGGAAGGAAAACTTTTCCTTAACATATAAAGGGCAAGAACTCCTGTAATTTGTACCTGATTTTTCTACCCTTGCTTACACATCTTTACTTGCTAGTGATCTTGTACACCAAGGTTGGTATATGCAGATCTAACGGTTTTTGAGGAGTAGGTGACACAATTTTGCGACAAACAGGACGGAAGGAAAACTTTTCCTTAACATATAAAGGGCAAGAACTCCTGTAATTTGTATCTGTTTACTTCCTACACATATTGGTAGTAATCTTGCACACTTAGTTTGGTAAGGTTATTGCATACACTTTTTGAGAAGTAGGCGACACACAATTGACTAAGAATTATAAAGGGCAATAACTAATTTTGCAAACCGAATTGGGTCAGGTAAGCTGTTGTAGTTTTAGACGAGTAAATGGCACATAATTTTACAACATTCAGACTTGACTGAAAATTATAGAAGGGCAATAACTCATGTAATTTGTTTCCAATTTATCTGACATTTCTTCCTACACATCATTACTTGCTAGTGATTTTGTACAAAAAGCTTGTTGCACATAGGTATAATGGTTCTTGAGGAGTAGGTGACAAAAGTTTTGTGACAGATGGACAATGACGGGTACAGTGATCCCTAAGTGTCTGAAATGCTAAGCAGGCAACACAAAAATGAATGAATTATGGACAAAATGGATTATGGCCATAATGGCGGACCATGGATCAAATGAAATGTATGTTGGAGCAAACGTTTGTTGGGCAATAAAGGCCATCGGACAAAACGGACCATAACATAAGACAAAACAGACTTATGTATTTCATCATTTATACCTATACTGTAGGTGGAATAGAATAGAATAGGAAGTAATATTATGTTTATTTTCTCAATCAATTATTGAATTGCCAAGATGGCTAAGTGTGTTGACTGATAATGTTTAATATCTAAACAAGAGGCCCAAGAGGGCCTGTATCACTCTACTGACTGTACAGGTTTGGTGGAATTCAAGTGAAAAATAAAGCTTCCATGCTCTAAATAAGAGGATCAAAATGACATTGAATCACTCCCCTGATGATCTTTGCGAAGATGAAACATTTGTCAAACACGCTTATAATTTCATAACAGAATGAGATCACGCAGTCGATGGTTTGTCATCGCAATTTCCTGCTACCGCCTTAAAGTGTTCAGGCCCATTAAGTGTATAATATATGGTTATAGGGTGGAAATCTCAATGGTTATGACCCAGGGGCTAAGTCCCAAGGCATTGGGATGCAACCCGGGGCCAATGCAGTTTGGTGGTTGTATCCGTCTGTTCATGCCCATTAAGTGTTTATATGGTTATAGGGTGGGGATCTCAATGGTTTCCAAGTTGTAACCCAGGGGCTATTTCCTCAGTGGTGGGGACGGACCCCGGTGCCGATGCTGGCTGGATGCATGTATCTGTCTGTTCATGCCCAGTATGTGTATATATGGTTATAGGGTAGGGAGGTGGGGATCTCAACGGTTTCCAAGTTATGATTTGTTTGTTTGTATGGTGTTTTACGTCATTTTAAAACACGCGAGGTTATATATGATGGTCACTAGTTTTGTGGTGGAGGCAGACCACTCACTTATTCCTGGGTAGAACCGGTACTGTACACTTCTACAAGAATCGACACCTCCGCTCGGCCATGGAGACGCTCCTCCAAGTTATGAGCATCTCCAGGACGCTCCTCCAAGTTATGAGCGACTCCAGGGATGAAGACGGACCCCAGGGCCAATGCAGGTTGGATGATTGCACTCAGTAGATGTATAACTGTGGTAAAAATAACATCTTTTAAGGTTTTTCCTTACATAAGTCTGTAAAACATGTGATCCCTGGGGCGGGGCCATATTTGACCCCAGCATCGCCATTTGAACAAGACTGGAAGAAGACCATAAGCTAATGGTAAATGCATAATATTAAACCACCTCTAGCTCTTGTAGTTTCAGAGAAAAATATTTTTTTAAAAGATTTTCCTATACAACTACGTAAAACTGTGAATACTGGGCAGGGCCAGAATTGATCCCAGGTTCACCATTTGAACAAATTTGATAGAAGCTGGCATGTAATATATGTAAGCTTTGTGGTTTTAGAGAATAAGATTTTTCACTTTTTTCCCTATGTATGTCTATGTAAAACATGTGACCTCTTTTTCATTGTTTCTTATTTCATTTTGGCAAGCATCATTGTGTCTTGATTCTTTTCACATTCAAGTTTTTGCGCACAATATGATCTATTTTTGTGTCGACGTGCCGTAAAACACCATTCATTCATTCATCACATCTGAGAAACCGCTTAGAGGAGTTCAATGAAATGTTACACATGTATTCACTTTCATAACTTCACAAGAGGAACTCAGTATGCCATAACTCTGTCATGCATTTTTTAACAGAATTATGCCCCTTTTTCGATTTAGAATTTTGAAATATTATATTTGTCATCCATGATCATATCTCAGAATCTCCTTAATTAAACATGTTAAACAAATTTGAACAATGAATAACTCTGTTAAACATTTAAGCAGAGTTATGCTCTTCTTTTTTTCCTTTACACAGACTTTTATTCAACTTCAACAGTTCTCTAACAAATTAACAGGACCTCGAAAGTCGTCCGACAGCTCTTGTAAATTTTCCCAACAACTGGATATTACCAATGAAATCTGTTGGGAAGGTTTCACGCTTTGCTATCAGCACGTATTGAAAAAAGAAATATTTTAAATCAAACAATATTAACTATTTTACCTGCCACAATGACAAATCCAAGTTTATCTTGCATTTATCATCGGTATTCCAATATTTTCATCACCACCCCACTTGTTTGACTTTAGCTTTTTCGTCAAAAGCTGTCTGTCATTAACTCAGCTGGGCATCTTCCTCCCAAGCTTTGACATGAACCACCTGAAAAAAGTGGATACACTGAAAATAGCCAAACCACCGAAGAGATTCATCTGAACAAACAACCTGAAACAAAACAAACTTTATATAAAGAAAGCAAAAGTAGAAAAACGTTTCGTAAAAATGCCTAAAACTATGTTTGTTTTTTTACGTACAATGCCTTCTCAGACCGATTATAGAGAAAAACAAAACACAATAAGAAACAGCTCTGCAGCACAGGGTGTGATATAATATATCTCCACCCATATATACCTATGATATAAACAGCTCTGCAACACAGGGTGTGATATAATATATCTCCACCCATATATACCTATGATATAAACAGCTCTGCAGCACAGGGTGTGATATAATATATCTCCACCCATATATACCTATGATATAAACAGCTCTGCAGCACAGGGTGTGATATAATATATCTCCACCCATATATACCTATGATATAAACAGCTCTGCAACACAGGGGGTGGTATAATATAGCTCCACCCATATATACCTATGATATAAACAGCTCTGCAACACAGGGTGTGATATAATATATCTCCACCCATATATACCTATGATATAAACAGCTCTGCAACACAGGGTGTGATATAATATATCTCCACCCGTATATACCTATGATATAAACAGCTCTGCAACACAGGGGGTGATATAATATATCTCCACCCATATATACCTATGATATAAACAGCTCTGCAACACAAGGTGTGATATAATATATCTCCACCCATATATACCTATGATATAAACAGCTCTGCAACACAGGGTGTGGTATAATATAGCTCCACCCATATATACCTATGATATAAACAGCTCTGCAACACAGGGGGTGATATAATATATCTCCACCCATATATACCTATGATATAAACAGCTCTGCAACACAGGGTGTGATATAATATATCTCCACCCATATATACCTATGATATAAACAGCTCTGCAACACAGGGTGTGATATAATATATCTCCACCCATATACACCTACAATATAAACAGCTCTGCAGCACAGGCTGTGATATAATATATCTCCACCCATATATACCTATGATATAAACAGCTCTGCAACACAGGGGGTGGTATAATATAGCTCCACCCATATATACCTATGATATAAACAGCTCTGCAACACAGGGTGTGGTATAATATAGCTCCACCCATATATACCTATGATATAAACAGCTCTGCAACACAGGGGGTGATATAATATATCTCCACCCATATATACCTATGATATAAACAGCTCTGCAACACAGGGTGTGATATAATATATCTCCACCCATATATACCTATGATATAAACAGCTCTGCAGCACAGGGTGTGATATAATATATCTCCACCCATATATACCTATGATATAAACAGCTCTGCAACACAGGGTGTGGTATAATATATCTCCACCCGTATATACCTATGATATAAACAGCTCTGCAACACAGGGGGTGATATAATATATCTCCACCCATATATACCTATGATATAAACAGCTCTGCAACACAGGGTGTGATATAATATATCTCCACCCATATATACCTATGATATAAACAGCTCTGCAGCACAGGGTGTGATATAATATATCTCCACCTATATATACCTTTGATATAAACAGCTCTGCAACACAGGGTGTGGTATAATATATCTCCACCCATATTTACCTATGATATAAACAGCTCTGCTACACAGGGGTGGTATAATATATCTCCACCCATATATACCTATGATATAAACAGCTCTGCAGCACAGGGTGTGATATAATATATCTCCACCCATATATACCTATGATATAAACAGTTCTGCAACACAGGGTGTGATATAATATATCTCCACCCATATAAACCTATGATATAAACAGCTCTGCAGCACAGGGTGTGATATAATATATCTCCACTCATATATACCTATGATATAAACAGCTCTGCAACACAAGGTGTGATATAATATATCTCCACCCATATATACCTATGATATAAACAGCTCTGCAACACAGGGTGTGGTATAATATCTCTACCCATATAAACCTATGATATAAACAGCTCTGCAACACAGGGTGTGATATAATATATCTCCACCCATATATACCTATGATATAAACAGCTCTGCAACACAGTGTGTGGTATAATATATCTCCACCCATATATACCTATGATATAAACAGCTCTGCAGCACAGGGTGTGATATAATATATCTCAACCCATATGTATACCTATGATAAAAACAGCTCTGCAGCACAGGGTGTGATATAATATATCTCCACCCGTATATACCTATGATATAAACAGCTCTGCAGCACAGGGTGTGATATAATATATCTCCACCCATATATACCTATGATATAAACAGCTCTGCAGCACAGGGTGTGATATAATATATCTCAACCCATATGTATACCTATGATATAAACAGCTCTGCAGCACAGGGTGTGATATAATATATCTCCACCTGTATATACCTATGATATAAACAGCTCTGCAGCACAGGGTGTGATATAATATATCTCCACTCATATATACCTATGATATAAACAGCTCTGCAACACAAGGTGTGATATAATATATCTCCACCCATATATACCTATGATATAAACAGCTCTGCAGCACAGGGTGTGATATAATATATCTCAACCCATATGTATACCTATGATATAAACAGCTCTGCAGCACAGGGTGTGATATAATATATCTCCACCCGTATATACCTATGATATAAACAGCTCTGCAGCACAGGGTGTGATATAATATATCTCCACCCATATATACCTATGATATAAACAGCTCTGCAACACAGGTTGTGGTATAATATATCTCCACCCATAAATACCTATGATATAAACAGCTCTGCAGCACAGGGTGTGATATAATATATCTCCACCCATATACACCTACGATATAAACAGCTCTGCAGCACAGGCTGTGATATAATATATCTCCAACCATATATACCTACGATATAAACAGCTCTGCAGCACAGGGTGTGATATAATATATCTCCACCCATATTTACCTATGATATAAACAGCTCTGCTACACAGGGTGTGATATAATATATCTCCACCCATATATACCTATGATATAAACAGCTCTGCAGCACAGGGTGTGATATAATATATCTCCACCCATATATACCTATGATATAAACAGCTCTGCAGCACAGGGTGTGATATAATATATCTCCACCCATATATACCTATGATATAAACAGCTCTGCAGCACAGGGTGTGATATAATATATCTCCACCCGTATATACCTATGATATAAACAGCTCTGCAGCACAGGGTGTGATATAATATATCTCCCTCCATATATACCTATGATATAAACAGCTCTGCTACACAGGGGTGGTATAATATATCTTCACCCATATATACCTATGATATAAACAGCTCTGCAACAAAGGATGTGATATAATATATTTCCACCCATATATACCTATGATATAAACAGCTGTGCTACACAGGGTGTGATATATCTCCACCCATATATACCTATGAATTAAACAGCTCTGCAACACAGGGGTGGTATAATATATCTCCACCCATATATACCTATAATATAAACAGCTCTGCTACACAGGGGTGGTATAATATAATCTACCCATATATACCTATGACTTAAACAGCTCTGCTACACAGGGGTGGTATAATATATCTCCACCCATATATACCTATGATATAAACAGCTCTGCTACACAGGGATGGTATAATATATCTCCACCCATATATACCTATGATATAAACAGCTATGCTACACAGGGGTGGTATACTATATCTCCACCCATATATACCTATAATATAAACAGCTCTGCTACACAGGGGTGGTATAATATAATCTACCCATATATACCTATGACATAAACAGCTCTGCTACACAGGGGTGATATAATATAGCTCCACCCATAACAGCTCTGCAACACAGGGGTGGTATAATATATCTCCACCCATATATACCTATGATATAAACAGCTCTGCTACACAGGGGTGTTATAATATATCTCCACCCATATATACCTATGATATAAACAGCTCTGCAACACAGGGGTGGTATACTATATCTCCACCCATATATACCTATGATATAAACAGCTCTGCTACACAGGGGTGGTATAATATATCTCCACCTATATATACTTATGACATAAACAGCTCTGCAACACAGGGGTGGTATACTATATATCCACCTATATATACCTATGATATAAACAGCTCTGTAACACAGGGGTGGTATACTATATCTCCACCCATATATACCTATGATATAAACAGCTCTGCAACACAGGGGTGGTATAATATAGCTCCACTCATATATACCTATGATATAAACAGCTCTGCAACACAAGGTGTGATATAATATATCTCCACCCATATATACCTATGATATAAACAGCTCTGCAGCACAGGGTGTGATATAATATATCTCCACCCATATGTATACCTATGATATAAACAGCTCTGCAGCACAGGGTGTGATATAATATATCTCCACCCGTATATACCTATGATATAAACAGCTCTGCAGCACAGGGTGTGATATAATATATCTCCACCCATATATACCTATGATATAAACAGCTCTGCAACACAGGGTGTGGTATAATATATCTCCACCCATAAATACCTATGATATAAACAGCTCTGCAGCACAGGGTGTGATATAATATATCTCCACCCATATATACCTACGATATAAACAGCTCTGCAGCACAGGCTGTGATATAATATATCTCCAACCATATATACCTATGATATAAACAGCTCTGCAGCACAGGGTGTGGTATAATATATCTCCACCCATATATACCTATGATATAAACAGCTCTGCAGCACAGGGTGTGATATAATATATCTCCACCCATATACACCTACAATATAAACAGCTCTGCAGCACAGGCTGTGATATAATATATCTCCAACCATATATACCTACGATATAAACAGCTCTGCAACACAGGGTGTGATATAATATATCTCCACCCATATTTACCTATGATATAAACAGCTCTGCTACACAGGGTGTGATATAATATATCTCCACCCATATATACCTATGATATAAACAGCTCTGCAGCACAGGGTGTGATATAATATATCTCCACCCATATATACCTATGATATAAACAGCTCTGCAGCACAGGGTGTGATATAATATATCTCCACCCATATATACCTATGATATAAACAGCTCTGCAGCACAGGGTGTGATATAATATATCTCCACCCGTATATACCTATGATATAAACAGCTCTGCAGCACAGGGTGTGATATAATATATCTCCCTCCATATATACCTATGATATAAACAGCTCTGCTACACAGGGGTGGTATAATATATCTTCACCCATATATACCTATGATATAAACAGCTCTGCAACAAAGGATGTGATATAATATATTTCCACCCATATATACCTATGATATAAACAGCTGTGCTACACAGGGTGTGATATATCTCCACCCATATATACCTATGAATTAAACAGCTCTGCAACACAGGGGTGGTATAATATATCTCCACCCATATATACCTATAATATAAACAGCTCTGCTACACAGGGGTGGTATAATATAATCTACCCATATATACCTATGACTTAAACAGCTCTGCTACACAGGGGTGGTATAATATATCTCCACCCATATATACCTATGATATAAACAGCTCTGCTACACAGGGATGGTATAATATATCTCCACCCATATATACCTATGATATAAACAGCTCTGCTACACAGGGGTGGTATACTATATCTCCACCCATATATACCTATAATATAAACAGCTCTGCTACACAGGGGTGGTATAATATAATCTACCCATATATACCTATGACATAAACAGCTCTGCTACACAGGGGTGATATAATATAGCTCCACCCATAACAGCTCTGCAACACAGGGGTGGTATAATATTTCTCCACCCATATATACCTATGATATAAACAGCTCTGCTACACAGGGGTGTTATAATATATCTCCACCCATATATACCTATGATATAAACAGCTCTGCAACACAGGGGTGGTATAATATATCTCCACCCATATATACCTATGATATAAACAGCTCTGCTACACAGGGGTGGTATAATATATCTCCACCTATATATACTTATGACATAAACAGCTCTGCAACACAGGGGTGGTATACTATATATCCACCTATATATACCTATGATATAAACAGCTCTGTAACACAGGGGTGGTATACTATATCTCCACCCATATATACCTATGATATAAACAGCTCTGCAACACAGGGGTGGTATAATATAGCTCCACCCATATATACCTATGATATAAACAGCTCTGCAACACAGGGATGGTATAATATATCTCTACCCATATATACCTATGATATAAACAGCTCTGCAACACAGGGGTGGTATAATATAGCTCCACCCATATATACCTATGATATAAACAGCTCTGCAACACAGGGTGTGATATAATATATCTCCACCCATATATACCTATGATATAAACAGCTCTGTAACACAGGGGTGGTATACTATATCTCCACCCATATATACCTATGATATAAACAGCTCTGTAACACAGGGGTGGTATAATATAGCTCCACCCATATATACCTATGATATAAACAGCTCTGCTACACAGGGGTGGTATAATATATCTCCACCCATATATACCTATGATATAAACAGCTCTGCAACACAGGGGTGGTATAATATAGCTCCACCCATATATACCTATGATATAAACAGCTCTGCAACACAGGGTGTGGTATAATATATCTCCACCCATATATACCTATGATATAAACAGCTCTGTAACACAGGGGTGGTATACTATATCTCCACCCATATATACCTATGATATAAACAGCTCTGCTACACAGGGGTGGTATAATATATCTCCACCCGTATATACCTATGATATAAACAGCTCTGCAACACAGGGTATAGTATAATATATCTCCACCCATATATGCCTATGATATAAACAGCTCTGCAACACAGGGTATAGTATAATATATCTCCACCCATATATACCTATGATATAAACAGCTCTGCAGCACAGGGTGTGATATAATATATCTCCACCCGTATATACCTATGATATAAACAGCTCTGCAGCACAGGGTGTGATATAATATATCTCCACCCATATATACCTATGATATAAACAGCTCTGCGTTACAGGGGGTGGTATAATAGGTATATATGGGTGGGGGAATATGATACCACATCCTGTGCTCTGCAAAAATGACAATGCAAACGTGAAGACACAGAAAACCCTATCCCATGGAATAGAAGTGTAGCTCATCATTTTTCTCCAGGCAGTCCTGCATCAAGTGTCCCACCCCACGTCATCTGTAACATTCCTGCCTCATTGTGGGATTAAACCATAAAATCTATTGGATTGCCCAAATCTAAAGTGAGGGGAGAGTTGGTGCAGGGAATTGTTGATGGCATGGAATAAGACGTCTTTGGAGGCATGAGCAGGCCAGGCAACCCTCACATTAACCCAATACCCCAAGAATTGGAAAAGAAAGCGTGTTAACCAAAACTGAAGTACTTTGGATAAGTGTTGTACTGAACTGCTTCATTAGCATTTGTTCCTTATCCAGTATAGTCTCCTCTTTGGAGCAAACCAGCTTTAAAATTAAAGCTGCCACGACGCCCGGTTAGCTGCATGTACATGTACATGAAACCAACACAACCCCATTGATAGGTTGTCCCTCAGCTCATATGCCCGGATTTACGCGCCAAACTCTCAAACTCTCCATTCATGTAACAGATCGGTATTCACCTGAGGTTTGGAAGCCTCTTCCTTTACATCCCGTTTTGCTCTCTCGAAAAAACGAGTTAATCTGCCACTGTATTCTTCAACTGTTTTTCGAGATTGCCAATCTTCTACAACAATTATAGGGAGCAACTTGGTCCTCACGCATGATGGATCTGAGAGAGAAAAGTGGGGAGAGATTAATTATCAAATAACAGTTAACATATACGTACAGTCCACTCTCAGTAACTCAAACTCGATTACTTACGACGCTTAAAGCTACAGAGTCCCTATATCAATCGATTTCTTCTTTTTAGGCGTGTCTTTATTTGTAACTTCATGTTCACCAGCTCATGTCGAAATCGGGTATTTAAGCGAGCAAATATAGCGAAGGAAATCATTTACTGTATATACATCGACCAGTGCACATCGTACCTATACACAGGTAACAGTACTTTTTACAAAAAAAACAAGTTAGCTTCTTTCGGGGCTCGAACACACGACCTTCTGATTTCAAGTCCTGTGCTCTATCCACTGAACCACAACGCTACTTGAGAAAATAGTATACGAACTACCATATATTATGAGGCAAAATAACTTAACATATTTGAACGCAGAACTAATGATGGATCAATATGCAGTCCATATTGTCGCAGGTGTAAATTAACATTGCCTGGTGTAATACTGTATCTTATCAATATGAAACTAATAATTCGCCTCAAATCAACCAAATCTCGACTTGTTATTTAGCGGTTGATGAGTTTGTGTGCGCGCTCTTGTTATTACGTATGCCTATTTAGTGTTAAAGATGCTACAAAATACCAATAAATAGCAGTGGTCTAGTGGTTCAGCGTACATCTTCCAAATCTTACAAGTGCAAGGCAGTGGTTCAAATCCCGTTCCGGACAACTATTTTTTTATCACATATAATCTGGAGCCGTATATTTATCGATGTTACCTGTACAGAGGCTAAATAAAAATGTGAAATTTTACGTATCGATTTCTCCTTATATACCGACTTTTGGGGTGTTCGTCGATTTGAAACTACTTCACACGTGACTCATTCATATTCATGAGTTATTACCAGTTAAAATAGGGACTGTACAGCTTTAAGTCGTATTTTTGTCACGATCCCATTTTTATCCCTTCTGTTTTTATGCATATGTAAAATTTCGACAAGTCGAATTATTCACTAATTCACGTGTACCTCTAATGAATTATGTATTTATTGGGTGAAAAAAATTTGAACATTACATAGTACATGTATCTCCAATTTTTGCAAAATTCTGCTCCTAATGATAGTAATAATACTAGCATCATACACAAAATTTTAAGTAGAATTGAATTGAGTTTAAGGCGAACCAACACATGAAAGGTTATATGGCGCCTAACAGGCATGAACATGCCAGACTCATCCTCCATATACATCGAGATAAAATATGGAAAATGGGCCTAGAACCTTCTCAAACTGAACTGCAGAGTTGAAAACCTTCAAAGTATATGTGTGACCTTGACCTTGAAGGACCCTGTCTTTTAGTCACAACACATTGTCTCATGGTGTTGAACAATATGTACAATATTATAAAATCCGATCATCATTCCCAATCTTTGTGGCTTTAAAGTAGAATATCGCTTAAGTGGGTGCAGCTAGGAGGTGTGAGAGGTGTTGCACTTTACATTACCTCTCATGAACAGACTCAATAAAACTGAGTCTGCTACTTTTATCTCTTGTTTGTGTTTGTTGCATCCAATGGTTCCTCTTTTCAGTATTTATACCCTGGACACTAAATTTAAAGAAATAACTTTCATATACGTGACCTTAACCTTGAAGGTATGGATCTGGCTCTTAGTTAGCTATAGCCCGAACAGACGGACCATGAGCAATCCTAAAGTCCCCTCTGGTTACCCTGGTAGGGGATTAATAAGTGGGCTGGCGTGGCCCAGTGGGTATCATGGTGGACTGGAAACTGGAGGACACAGATTCTTTGGGCTAGACATTTTCTCTTAGCCGCGTTTGTCAGATGGAGAGGTAAACAGGGTGGTCCCATCTATCAGAGTCTATCCTATAGGCTTATTAAAGAACCACTGTCAGCTGGGGCACCTCGAAATAACCTATATTGGGTTAAACAACATTCATTGCAATTCCATAATTATATTAATTTTTCAGATAAGATAAGGCCATAATAAATTAATTGCTAGATTCTCATCCCCGCCAGTCCACGTTTTTTTATGCCACCCCGGTAATTTTTATTTCTTCAAAAAAAAAAAAAAAAAAATAAAAAAAATTGCTGAAAGTATGAAACACTATTAAAAATGTGTTTTCAATCTTGGAAGTACTCAGTAGTATGTTTTACTATTTTTTCCTTATGCCGAGGCCATTTGCCATTTGTTGTATAAAATAAAAAATAAAAATTCACCCCCCGCCCCTATTTTGAAGTAAATTTGGATGAGAAACTAGAAATTAATTTATTATGGCCTAAGGTAATATTTATTTCCAGTCGGTTATATACAAACAATATAAACATAAGCTTTCAGCTTTTTTCTGACAAACAAGAAAACAAACACACTTATTTTGATATGCAGTTATCACACTTTTATTTGCAAAGAGACTATTTAAAACAAAGCAGTCTTGTTTACCGTTCACCATTTAAAAAAAAATCAACAATATCACAATTTAACACATGCTGGAGATCATACATAAATATTAAACAAAATATCACATGTTCAAAAGACTTAACCCTTAACCCACTAAGCACGACTATAATAGTCTTTGCGTCCATTGAGAGTAACTCGCATGCTGATCAGGGTTTACGATGTATGGGTGCTGATCAGTCATTTTTTCCCAAAACACCCTTTGTCACATAAATGGAATGGTCTTAATTCAAAGAAAGAACAGTCCATTATATATATGTAGCGGGTTAAGGGTTAATGGATGGTGTTTTATAACCCTTTGTTCATATTGGGTTGGAATGGGGAATAGTGATGAATGAAACTTGAAGATGATTACTGAAAATAAAGCGTTCTGGAATGATGTTTTATCATGTTGATCTGCATAATTCTGCCGAGAAAAAGGGTGCCTGAGATAAAACCTTATCTCGGCAGTTACATTCCTATCCCATCAGGTGCACCTCTTTTGATGATGTCAGCACGTCTTTTGACGTCAGGGTATATTTGATGACGTCTGGGTATTTTTGAACGGAAAAAAATGGGAAGAAAATGGAAAAAAGGTAAATTAAATGATTTTAAACGGTCAACATGATAAATAGAATATCATGTTAGTGCCTGATCGTATCCTGTTTATCAGGTTCGGCATGAAAAAAATACAACCTTTGATTTTAAAGGGATTGGGATGGGGAGTAGTGCAATGATGAGCAAAAACATAATACAAAAATATAGAACTGAAATGAGATTAGATCTTTAAAGTAGCTATCTCGCCAAATAACGACAAAATTACACTACAAAACCATTTATATGAAAATTCTATCCAGGTCATATAATAATGTATATGTGGCGATTAAAAGTATAGGTTTATTGACGGGCTTTTAAAATACCTGTGACTGAATATGCGTAAAATGAATTATAAGTTGGTAACTCTCAATTCGACGCTCCAGTTTTGGGGTTTAGCCTAGCTGGTTATCTGAGCCGTTTATATTGTGTCTATGGATTCTCAAAATAGGTAAATTATATATATACCTTGTTGTCAATTGGTTAAGAATCGGTGTACATATGTTGTAAAACTTGGCGGGATGGCTACTTTAATATTGTATACAGTATACCCCGCCCCTTCCCCGCCCCACAATTGTCTCAAAATGTTACTTTTTTCAAATCATAGGCAGGGGATAAAAAAATAATAATGCCACTCACATCAATAAAATAACAGCAGTGTGTTGGCAAAACAGTTTACTGTTTTCAAATATATAAATCAATTTTCTATGTCAATATCCTGACTAATAAATATTTGGCATTTTGCATATCCCGATCATGAATAATTTGAAAGTGAATTGTTTTTTGTGTGTGTAGAATAACAAAGAAAAATGAAAAATGAACATTTAATTTAATATATGCAAGCAGGCTTCAAGTTAAAATGACACTGGATTAATAAAATGAGGCGCTAATTTTAATGCTTGATAAAAACTTGAAGATTGCCAGGTGTCCCTTTTACCAGAGATCTGGTATGTCTATTATATTTAATAGAGCGATCATAATCATCGACATACCTGTGTTCTCAAATGAACTTTTATTATGGCATTTAAAAAGAACTGTGTGTAAACAGAGATCTTATTACATCTCTGGATAAAACATCCACAAAAGGTGACACTTTAACAATATTATATCATACATTCTATTCAGTTCCCAAAATAATTAATGTGACAATGTGACCTCCATACCCATTTATTTTATACATATCAATATACTTATTGAACACCAAGGACTTCATACAAAAACATGTTTGCATAACAAAAAACAAGATGATGACATTTCAATAAAAATAATTGACGCAATATTATATTTTTAAGAAACCTGTTATGCGTCGTTTGGTTTTTAAGGATTTTATATTTTAACTGTACCATATGTAACATTAGTTCATATTGACTGTAACTAAGGGCTTAAACTTAGTAACCAGGTGTGGGGTGGTGGGGTGGATTTAGTAACAGGGTTCATATCTTTATGCACATATTCTAGGGGTGGGGTGGTGTGGGGTGGGTGGGTGGGGGGGGGGGGGGGGGGGGGGGGGTAGTAACATTACTAACAGGGCCATATAGTTATACACAAAGTTTTATGGTTGGGTCGGAATTTTGTAATTCAGAGGTGGGGGTGGGTGGGTTGGGGAGGGTGTTGGAGTTGGGTTGGAGTTTAGTAACAGGGCCATATATTCATCAACATATCAGTGTGTGTGTGTAGTTTAGATTTAGATTTAGTCAGGCGGAGAATGAATTTTGAGGGTACATCAGTGAAGTGAAATAAAAATAAGGGTTGGTGGAAATCCAGTGGGACTATGCTGAAACAAGAGGGCCATGATGGCCCTACATCGCTCACCTGAGTAAATTTGAACCAATACAAGAGGGCCAAGATGGCCCTACAGCGATCACACGAGTACTGGCACATTATCAAACTTCTTCGAAATCTTAAGGTCATATAAAATCTGTGCAAGTTTGGTTAAGATTGTTCAAGAAATGTGGGCTCTGTTGTGTATAACAACATTGATATAGACAGTTTAAGACACTGACAAAGTTTGGTAAAGATCAACAAAATGAAGGTGCTAGAGAGTAACACCTTGGGCAGAGCCAAATGTGACCCCAGGGCTACATGTAATATATGAGAGCTGTGTGCTTTGTGGTTTTAGAGAAGAAGATTTTTTAAGTTTTTCCCTATACAAGTCTATGTAAAACGTGACCCCTGGGGCGGGGCCAAATGTGAACCCATTTGAACAAACTTGGTAAAGGACCATAGGAGTATAGTAAATCCAAAATATTAAACCTCTGGCTCTTGTAGTTCCAAAGAAGAAGACTTTAATGTGTTTCCTATATAAGTCTATGTAAAACTGTGACCCACAGAGTGGGGTCAAATTTTACCCCAGGGTCACCATTTAAACAAACTTGGTAGAGGACCATAATCTTACAGTAAAGACAAAATATTAAACCTCTGGCTCTTGCAGTTTCAGAGAAGGTTGTTTTTTTCTCCTATATATATGTCTATATAAAACTGTGACCCCCCGGGCCACTGCCAAGTTTGACACCAGGGTCACCATTTGAACAAAATTGGTAGAGGATCATAAGCTTATAACAAATGCAACATATTAAACCTCTGGCTCTTGCAGTTCCAGAGAAGAAGATTTTTTTCAGTTTTTCCCTACACAAGCCTATGTAAAACTGTGACCCCCGGGGCGGGGCCAAATGTGACCCCAGGGTCACCATTTGAAAAAAATTGGTAGAGGACCATGAGCTTATAGTAAATGCAATATATTAAACCTCTGGCTCTTGCAGTTTCAGAGAAGAAGATTTTTTAAGTTTTTCCCTATACATGTCTATGTAAAACATGTGACCCTTGGGGCGGGGCCAAATGTGACCCGAGGGTCACCATTTGAAAAAAATTGTAGAGGACCATGAGCTTATAGTAAATGCAATATATTAAACCTCTGGCTCTTGCAGTTTCAGAGAAGAAGATTTTTTAAGTTTTTCCCTATACATGTCTATGTAAAACATGTGACCCTTGGGGCGGGGCCAAATGTGACCCGAGGGTCACCATTTGAACAAACTTGGTAAAGGACCATAAGCTTATAGTAAATGCAAAATATCAAACCTCTGGCTTTTGTAGTTTCCGAGAAGATTATTATTTTTTCCCTATACAAGTCTATGTAAAACTGTGACCCCCGAGGAGGGGACAAATTTGACTCCAGGGTCACCATTTGAACAAACTAAGTAGAGGACCATAAGCTGATGCTACATGTAATACATGAGAGCTCCGTGCCATGTGGTTCCAGAGAAGAAGATTTTTTTCAGTTTTTCCCTATACATGTCTATGTAAAAGATGTGACCCTTGGGGCGGGGCCAAATGTGACCCGAGGGTCACCATTTGAATAAAAATTGGTAAAGGACCATAAGCTTATAGTAAATGGAATATATTAAACCTCTGGCTCTTGTAGTTTCCGAGAAGAAGATGTTTTAAGTTTTTCCCTATACATGTCTATGTAAAAGATGTGACCCTTGGGGCGGGGCCAAATGTGACCCGAGGGTCACCATTTGAATAAAAATTGGTAAAGGACCATACGCTTATAGTAAATGCAATATATTAAACCTCTGGCTCTTGCAGTTTCAGAGAAGAAGATGTTTCCAGTTTTTCCCTATACATGTCTATGTAAAAGATGTGACCCTTGGGGCGGGGCCAAATGTGACCCGAGGGTCACCATTTGAATAAAAATTGGTAAAGGACCATAAGCTTATAGAAAATGCAATATATTAAACCTCTGGCTCTTGTAGTTTCCGAGAAGAAGATTTTTTAATTTATTTCCTATATAAGTCTATGTAAAACTGTGACCCCCGGGGCGGGGACAAAATTGACCCCAGGGTCACCACTTGAACAAACTTTGTAGAGGACCATCAGCTGATGCTACATGTAATACATGAGACCTCTGTGCCATGTGGTTCCAGAGAAGAAGATTTTTTTCAGTTTTTCCCTATACAAGCCTATTTAAAACTGTGACCCCTGGGGTGGGGCCAAATGTGACCCCTGGGTCACCATTTGAACAAACTTGGTAGAGGACCATAAGCTTATAACAAATGCAAAATATTAAACCTCTGGCTCTTGCAGTTTCAGAGAAGAAGATGTTTTAAGTTTTTCCCTATACATGTCTATGTAAAAGATGTGACCCTTGGGGCGGGGCCAAATGTGACCCGAGGGTCACCATTTGAACAAAATTGGTAAAGGACCATAAGCTTATAGTAAATGCAATATATTAAACCTCTGTCTCTTGTAGTTTCCGAGAAGAAAATTTTTAAATTTATTTCCTATATAAGTCTATGTAAAACTGTGACCCCCGGGGCGGGGACAAATTTGACCCCAGGGTCACCATTTGAACAAACTTTGTAGAGGACCATAAGCTGATGCTACATGTAATACATGAGACCTCTGTGCCTTGTGGTTTCAGAGAAGAAGATTTTTTATTTTTTTTTCCTATATGTCTATATGAAAAACATGCAAAATCTCAATATACAAACTTTGGACCACCGGGGCATGGCCAATTTTGACCCCGGGGACTTCATTTGAACAAACTTGATAGTCTAGGCGTTGGCGATCATTTTAAAAGAAAAACTGTTGAAATCTGTCCAGCGGTACTTGAGAAGATTTTTAAGGTTTCGACCATATATGGTAATGGCCGTCATCTTGGATGTCGCGCTGACCTAATTTTAACAAATCTAAAAAGCATTCATCTAAGGATCATCCATGTGAAGTTTGGTCAAAATTGGCCTCGCGGTTTCTGAGAAGAAGTCGTTTGAAGCAAAAGTTAACGACGGACGGACGGACGACGGACGACGGACGAAGAGTGATCCCAATAGCTCACCTTTGAGCCTTCGGCTCAGTTGAGCTAAAAAGGTTAAAGTGTAATCGAGTTAAAGGATTTTGACAAAAGGGTGGAGCGAAATTATGTTGTTGATGAAATAAAAATACTAGTATGGGGTTGGGGGAAAACTAACTATGGGATTTTAATCTATTAAGCATATGTTGAGTGAAATATTGCTTCTTTTTTTTTGATGAAAATAAACACACCGGGTTTGAAGAAATCAAAACTATGGTATTTTGACAAAATAAACACACCGGGTTTGAAGAAATCAAACTATGGTATTTTGACAAAATAAACACACCGGGTTTGAAGAAATCAAACTATGGTATTTTGACAAAATAAACACACCGGGTTTGAAGAAATCAAACTATGGTATTTTGACAAAATAAACACACCGGGTTGGAAGAAATCAAACTATGGTATTTTGACAAAATAAACACACCGGGTTTGAAGAAATCAAACTATGGTATTTTGACAAAATAAACACACCGGGTTGGAAGAAATCAAACTATGGTATTTTGACAAAATAAACACACCGGGTTTGAAGAAATCAAACTATGGTATTTTGACAAAATAAACACACCGGGTTTGAAGAAATCAAACTATGGTATTTTGACAAAATAAACACACCGGGTTTGAAGAAATCAAACTATGGTATTTTGACAAAATAAACACACCGGGTTTGAAGAAATCAAACTATGGTATTTTGACAAAATAAACACACCGGGTTTGAAGAAATCAAACTATGGTATTTTGACAAAATAAACACACCGGGTTTGAAGAAATCAAACTATGGTATTTTGACAAAATAAACACACCGGGTTTGAAGAAATCAAACTATGGTATTTTGACAAAATAAACACACCGGGTTTGAAGAAATCAAACTATGGTATTTTGACAAAATAAACATACCGGGTTTGAACAAAACTATGGTATTTTGACAAAATAAACATACCGGGTTTGAAGAAATCAAACTATGGTATTTTGACAAAATAAACACACAAGGTTCATACCAGGTTTGAAGAAATCAAACTATGGTATTTTGACAAAATAAACATAATGGTTTGGGAAAAGGTGCTATGGTACTTTGACAAAAAAAAGTGTAAGGGGATGAATGAGTAAATTTACCTCGAGTCTACCAGAATTAGGTACTCAGTTTAAATAATAAACAGTATGAAGGATCAATAAAAACAATTCTTCGTGAAATTTGCCAGGTTGTCATAATGTTTTCTTCATAATGTATTAATGGTTTCAACTTTTAACACATGTTATAGATAAAAATAAATTATACCAAATATCACAGAAATGCTAACCATAATAAAAATCCTAATTAGGAAATATATCACAGAGGTTCTTCCAGGGCTTTTTTTCCTGCTATAACACTAGCCGAAATTCGGCTACTTCACAATTCAAAATAGGTCAAATTTTGTTCACAACTGTGGCCTTTTTCACAATTTTTGGTAAACAAAATGTTCTCCATCTAACTTTCTCAATATTTTTTTGTTTTGGATACATTTACATCAGAATGTTTATCTAAAATAACCATATTATGCTGAATAATTGTAAATTTGTTTTGTAGTGTTCTCCTCCCTCAAAAACAATGTATGCATGTATTGAGTAATATCGCTTTTAACAATTAAGTGACAAATGCCCCCAAAGTGTCCTTGTTCCAGAAAATGTGGTCTTCAAGTTGAAGGTGTGATTTGGACAAAGTGAATTCAGGGAAATGAAAGTGAAATTTCTCTTAACTGTGCCAAGTTATTTAAAAATCCCTGCAGGGGTTTTGACATTACAGTCCGGACACGAAATTGTATACCTGTTGTTTACCTATGAACTGCAAGAGTGACCTTGACTTTTGAGGTATGGACCTGGGTTTTGCGTGCGACACATTGCCTTGTTATAGTGATCAGTTGTGCCAAGTTATTTAAAGATCCCTACAGGGGTGGTGACGTTACAGTCCGGATACGAAATTGCGTACCCGTTTTTTGACCTATGAACTGCAAGTGTGATCTTGACCTTTGAGGTACGGAGCTGGGTTATGTGCGCGACACATTGTCTTGGGAGTGGTGGGGTGGGGGCGGGGTGTGGGGAGGAGGGAGCCCATGCCCCTATATGGGTGAAGTATGAATAATATGCATAATGCTATAAGAAATCCCAAACCAAAATTACAGATATATACATGCTTACATGCAAACCTAGATCTGCCTTTATTGCACATTTTATGGGCCATCACAATTTTGGTTCCATGGGAGCCCATGAATTTGCAGAGGACAAAATTACTTATGCAGCTAGGACATGAAATGTAAGAGATATAGACCTGTAAACAAAGCATACACGCAAAATTTGATGTGAAATAGACACATTTTAAGGGCTTTCAGAATTTGCGTTCCATGGGAGCCCATGGGTTACAGGAACCAAAATTGCTTAAGCAGCACTTAAGATAATGCTATAAGGAAGTCCATGGCCAAATATGATTGTAATAGGATAAGAAATATAAGAGATATAGACTTGTAAACACAGCTTACACGCAAACCTTGATGTGGGAAGCTGACGCCAACGCCGGGGTGATTACATCAGCTCTCTTATTTATCGAATAGTCAAGCTAAAAAGTTCTGTTCTGTTCTTTAACAATATAAGTGCATTGGAAATAATGATTAATAAGCATATATAATAAAATTGTGATTTTAAATCATAAACTAAAATGATGAATGTCCAAATCAACATACAATCTGGTTTCTCTGGATTATTCACAAAATACTGCAAAAATCACTAGTGATTTGAAATCACCAACAAATAACATAAGGAATGTAACTCAACAACGTCGTTATTTCCAGATTATAAAATGTATTAAATAAATCACTTGTGATTTAAAATCACCAATAAACATTTAGAATGTTAAAATCAACAACGTCGTTATTTCCAGATTACAAAATGTACTAAATAACTCACTTGTGATTTAAAATCACCAATAAACATTTAGAATGTTAAAATCAACAACTTCGTTATTTCCAGATTACAAAATGTACTTAATAACTCACTTGTGATTTAAAATCACCAATAAACATTTAGAATGTTAAAATCAACAACTTCGTTATTTCCAGATTACAAAATGTACTGAATAACTCACTTGTGATTTAAAATCACCAATAAACATTTAGTCTTATAGAATGTTAAAATCAACAATGTTGTAAATACTATATAAATCACTAGTGATTTAAAATCACCCTTTAACAAATTGACATAATACAGTTATATAATAATACACTAATGCAAAACATTTGCAATTAACATAATGTGTAGACAAATCTACTTTAAAGGGACGACGAACAATCTTAATACGGTGTTCTCGCTTTCTCTTTTTAAATAACCATCTTTCTATGCTTATAACCTGACCATTTTCTGTAATGTATATTTATTTCCAAAACAATATATTAAAAAAAGAAAGAACTCATTTAATGTAAATTGTATAAAATGTTTAAAGGGACACATGGCAATCTTAATTGTTTTAAAACTTGCAGTTTCCCCTTAGTTTTCTAACTTGCATTTGTTCCATCATTAATATCACTATATTATATTGCACCAGTAGTCTCAAATTGTTATTTAATTATATGCAAGCAGTTGATACAGGATTAATAAACAGTGCTACTAATCTTAATGCGTGATATAAAGATCAAGATTGCCGTGTGTCCCTTTTAGCAAATCACCAAATTAAAGGTTGATCAACATTTTTTATTTAATTTAAGAGCACTGATTTACTTTCTTTATTCAGCTGATGTTTCAGGTGAAACGATAGATAAACAAATGAATCTTGAATGTATGAATAGAGGGATATATAAAGCCAGATGTTTTTGTTCATGAGAACATATATCACATGCTTCAAGAGGGCCGTGTGACCCTTTAACTGTCATTACTGTACACTAGTCCTAACAATAAATATATAGTCCTAACAGTCATTCTATTGTGCCCATACCGATGTGGATGTCCTATCAGTTAAAATATGGCGGAGGGACTATAAACCTTAGAAATACACACACACACACACACACTTACGGGATAAAAAAAACAGACATCATCATAATGTTACTATTTACAAACAAAAATCACCGGACCATGAATTTAAATAATAAATAACTATCAATTTTATTTTGCCAACAATTATGTATTGTGACATGCACTGTTTAAAGTGACATTAAGCATAATTCGAATGATATATTCAGAAAACCTTCAAATGTTTAAATGGCACTTTAACAGAATACTACACACGACATTCAAAAATATGTTTCAGTGACCCTTTGCATTATTCTACACAAGACATTTAAATGTTGAATAATTCTTCATGAGACATTCAAATGTTTGAATAATTCTTCATGAGACATTCAAATGTTTGAATAATTCTTCATGAGACATTCAACTGTTTGAATAATTCTTCATGAGACATTCAAATGTTTGAATAATTCTTCATGAGACATTCAAATGTTTGAATAATTCTTCTGAGACATTCAAATGTTTGAATAATTCTTCATGAGACATTCAAATGTTTGAATAATTCTTCTGAGACATTCAACTGTTTGAATAATTCTTCATGAGACATTGAAACGTTTGAATAATTCTTCATGAGACATTCAACTGTTTGAATAATTCTTCATGAGACATTGAAACGTTTGAATAATTCTTCATGAGACATTCAACTGTTTGAATAATTCTTCATGAGACATTCAAATGTTTGAATAATTCTTCATGAGACATTCAACTGTTTGAATAATTCTTCATGAGACATTCAACTGTTTGAATAATTCTTCATGAGACATTCAACTGTTTGAATAATTCTTCATGAGACATTCAAACGTTTGAATAATTCTTCATGATACATTCAAATGTTTGAATAATTCTTCATGAGACATTCAAACGTTTGAATAATTCTTCATGATACATTCAAATGTTTGAATAATTCTTCATGAGACATTCAAATGTTTGAATAATTCTTCATGAGACATTCAAATGTTTAAGTGATGCTTAACATAATTCACACAAGACATTCAAATGTTTAGTTTAAACTTATTTATTTTACATTGATTGTAACGAAGCTCTATGAACTTATTTGAATCACTCTTGATGTCGTCCTGGGTAGAACCAGTACTAAGCAATGCAGATAAAGTGTCTTGCTCAGGGACACAATGCATATGGCAATGGCGGGAATCGAACCTACGACTTTTGGATCATGGGTCCAACGCTCTACCACTAGACCATAGCGCTCCATTCAAATGTTTAAGAGGCAATTTACATAATCCTACATAAGACATTTAACGTTTAAGCAGCATTTAACATAATTTTACACAAAACACTCAAACGTTTAATGTCACTTACAAATTTCTACACAAGAAATCCATCCAGCTGGAAACAATTCTCAGTAAAAATACTGTTACTGCTAAGTAAAGAATAACTGAGCTCTGTTTTTTGCAATCTACACTCAGTACATGAAAAAGCAACACTTGGTACTTTTTGAAATTCTAGAGAATTCCTCATGCAAAATGTGTTTTAATTGAAAACAGTAGAGCAAATCTTATGAAACTGATTACCGCCATATGTTAACATTTGGGACAAAGAGAATAAACTAATATATTACATATTTGTCTGTGATTTGTATAGGAAATAGAAAAGTTATATCTACTCGTTTGCTCTACTGGGAAATATCTCCCAGTATGGAACACTGTTCGGCCTTTTCCGACAGTGGCGGGAACGCCAAATGACGTTCCGATTGTTTTACAGATGTCGTCGTCAGATTCCGCCAAAGGGATTAACGATTATGGAATTAACCGTTTCAGTTTCACTTGTTTTGTTTGTATGACCTAACGTCGTCTTGGTGTTCTTGTACAAACTGGTGTAAAAAGGCGTGAATCATTAGAAATATTAACAAGAAATGTCACAGTAAGTGACAAATACCCCCGAAGTGACCTGTAAGTGTGACCTTGACCTTGGAGCAATATGAAACCAACAGATATATTTAAAAATTATTAAAAAAAAAAAATACCGTTAAAAAAAAAAACTAAAAAAAAACAATCAATAAAATTTAAAAAAAAAAAAAAAAAAATATTTTTAAAAAAAATCCAAGAAAAAATCAAAAAATCAATCAATCAAATTTAAAAAAAAAATAAAAAATAAAAAAATAAAAAAATAAAAAAAAATAAATAAATCAAATAATTGAAAAAATAAAATAAAAAATAACAAAGCAATTAAAAAATAAATTAAAACAAGATATTTTAAAATCCATCAAGGAATACCAGAGTTATTGTTTCACACAATTTGACCTTTGACCTCTAAGTGTGATCTTGACCTTGGGGCCACAGACCTGGGTTTGTGCTCGACACATCATCTTATTGTGGTGAGCACTTGTGCCAAGTAATTTGAAAATCCGTCCAGGAACGCCAGAGTTATTGACCGGACACGATTTGACCTTTGACCTATGTGTGACCTTGACCTTGAAGCCACGGACCTGGATTTTGTGCGCGACACATCATGTTGTTGTGGTGAGCACTTGTGACAAGTTAATTCAGAATCCGTCAAGAAATGCCAGTTATTGACCGGACATGATTTGACCATTGACCTCTAAGTGTGACCTTGACCTTAGAGCGACGGACCTGGATTTTGTGCGCGACATGTTGTCTGGTTGTGCTGAGCACTTATGCCAAGTTATTTGAATATCCGTCCAGGAATGCCAGAGTTACTGACTGGACACAATTTGACCTTTGACCTCTAAATGTGACCTTGACCTTAGAGCCACTGACCTGGGTTTTGTGCATGACATGTCGTCTAGTTATGTTGAGCAATTGTGCCAAGTTATTTGAAAATCTGCCCATGAATGTCAGAGTTATTCACCGGACACGAAAGCACTTTGTTTTGACCTTTGATCTCTAAGTATGACCTTGACCTTGGACCTGAGTTTTGTGCGTGTCACATCGTCTAGTTGTGGTGAGCAATTGTGCCAAGTTATTTGAAAATCTGTCCATGAATGTCAGAGTTATTAACTGGACACGAAAGCACTTTGTTTTGACCTTTGACCTCTAAGTGTGACCTTGACCTTGGAGCCACAGACCTGTATTTTGTGCAAGACATGTCTTCTTGTTGTGGTGAGCAATTGTGCGAAGTTATTTGAAAATCCATCCATTATTGTTAGAGTTATGAAGCAGACACGATTGTACAGACGAATGGACAACCTTTGATCTCTAAGTGTGACCTTGACCTTGGAGCCACGGACCTGGATTTTGTGCGCGACATGTCGTCTTGTTGTGGTGAGCAATTGTGCGAAGTTATTTGAAAATCTGTCAAATATTGTCAGAGTTATGAAGCGGACACGAGTGAACGGGGACAAACAATCACGAACGGACAGACAGTGCGACTACTATATGCCACCCTTCGGGTGCATAATAAAATATCATTTTAAATTATGTAATATATAGTTTAATAACCAGTGTTTTTGAGATACTGAAAATATCTCCCTCGGTAGAGAAATGGTCCCGATATAAGAACAAGTGCAGATTTCTGCCTCGGGAGATATTTACCGTATCTCAAAAACACTGGTTATTAAACTCTATATAAAATACAATCTTGATTTGAACAAAAAAACAACAGTAAACTAAAAATAATCAAAAATCAAAAATGTTGCGTTTTGAAATGTACTGAGCATATCTAAGAGCCCAACTGAGTTGCTACTGAATATGTTACCTCCATATACAAACACCATCTTGTGTTTTTCACAGGCTGTGGATATCTTTTTTTTTGTCTAGAATTTTTCTGCATTATATCAATTATACTTTAGAATTTGGAAGGACACACCAATTTGATTTGTCAGATGGAATTTTAAATGAACAAAATTGTCTATTTACTTTTCTTCTTTTTTCAGTGTGCATGAAATTAAACTTTTTTATGTCAATACAATTACTCAAATTAAAAAAAACTTAAAAGTTACTAGAATTGCAGATATTAACTAGATCCCTGCCTTTCACTCTGATATTGTTAACACCATAAAACAAACGATACGACACCCAATAATCACTGTGTGAGATAAATGGAAATCATTTCTGTCCAGAAAGCTTAGAAAACAGATCTTTGTTTCTACCAATTTTCATTAAAATATTCCAACTATCCAAACACTATAATTCCTCACGCAGGATGAAATGGTACTCATATCTTGGCAGTGTCAGCCAAACCAAACTATAAGCAACAATTCCACAGTAAGGCAAAACTTTGAAGACATAATCTGAGATCTTTGATGAAAGAACACAATCATATTCTTGGTTTCTTGTATGTCGCTATGAAACAACACAGACTTTTGATTTCTCATTTTTCCTGGCAGGCTCTTGTTGAGCCAGTTGTTCCTGTTTTTTTCTGTCAGCTTCTTGTCTGGCCAGCATTTCTCTGATTTCAGTCAATTCATTTGCAGTTTGGTTGGAACTCTGGAACAGATCAAAGTGACAATATTTTAGAGACTGAATATAAATTTAAACTTGCTTTGTGTCCCTTTAATCAAGTTGAATCTCATCACGTGTTTTTGTTCGACTTTGCCAAGTATTTTTTCTTATCTATTTACACTTAGCCGAGCTTTTTGTTGTTACTACTTATACAATGAATTGCTTGTTACCTCAGGCCATTGTTTGACT
Source organism: Cyrtodaria siliqua (assembly GCA_037043455.1). NCBI lineage: Eukaryota > Metazoa > Mollusca > Bivalvia > Adapedonta > Hiatellidae > Cyrtodaria > Cyrtodaria siliqua. The sequence continues at coordinate 348,182 of JAWPHD010000923.1, forward strand.
TACCTCAGTTCATTGCTTGTTTGACTTACCTCAGTTCATTGCTTGTTTGACTTTCTCAGCCCATTGCTTTTTTACTTACCTCTTCTCATTGCTTATTATCACAGCTTGTTGATTGTTTGACATACCTCAGGTTGTTGCTTGTTTGACTTAGTTCAGGTTGTTGTTTGTTTGACTTACCTCAGGTTGTTTTTTCAACTAACCTCAGGTTGTTGTTTGTTTGATTTACCTCAGCTTGTTTGACTTACCTCAGGTTGTTGTTTGTTTGATTTACCTCAGCTTGTTTGACTTACCTCAGGTTGTTGTTCGTTTGATTTACCTCAGCTTGTTTGTTTGACTTACATCAGGTTATTGTTTGTTTGACTTTCCTCAGGTTGTTGATTGTTTGACTTACCTCAGCTCATTGCTTGTTTGACCTCTGCTCATTTCTTGTTTGATTACCTCAGCTTCTTACTTATTTGACTAAGCAAAGCTATTGGATTGTCCAACTTACCTCAGTGTTTTGCTCTCTTTATATAACATATGTTAATTAGATGCACCTCAGCTATATGTTAATCAGATGCACCCCAATTCTTTGTTAAGCTGATTCACATTTTGAGCTATTTTTGTTTGTTTATATGATTGTATTTAAACAAGCTTTCCTGTGAATTTTTCAGCGTTTTTAGCTCTACTGGCCAAAGGCCAGGCAAGCTTATGCGATCACTTTTCATCCGTTGTCTGTCTGTCCGTCCGTCTGTCTTTCCGTCTGTCTGTCTGTCTGTTAGCAATTTTAAAAAATCGACATCTCCTCTGAAACTGCTTGAAGGATTTTGATGAAACTTTATCACAATGTTACTTGGGAAGGCCCCTCTCAGACTTGTGTTTTTCATGCCGCCAGTCATCCAAGATGGCCGCCATGGCTAAAACTAGGTCAACTTTAAGGAAATTTCAAACGACATCTCCGAAACCACTTAATACATTCCAGTGAAATATCATATACATGTGTTCCTATGGTTGGCCTCTATCAAATTTGTGTTTGTTGTTATCGTCAAATAATCAAAATGGCCGCCGCGATGACCTAAAGTTTACATAGAGTTATATAGGAAAAGACTAAAATTGACATCTTCTCTGAAACCTCTTGAAGGATTTTGTTGAAACTTTATCACAATGATCTTTGGGATAGTGTGCCTCAGATTTGTGTTTTTTCGCAGCCGCCAGTTGTCCAAGATGGCCACCATGGCTAAAACTAAGTCAAATTTAAGGAAATTCCAAACGACATCTCCTCCGAAACCACTTAATCCATTCCAGTGAAATATCATATACATGTTCCTTGGGTTGGCCTCTATCAAATTTTTGTTTTTCGTTATCATCGAATAATCAAAATGGTTGCCATGGTGACCCAAGGTTTACATACCGTATTTTACCTTGTATAGTACGCACCCGTGTATAGTACGCACCCCCTTCTCGGAGGTCAAAACTGGGGTAAAAAAGTTGTTTCCGTGTATAGTGAGCATCAAAATATTATGCTTTCTTTTTCAGATAAAGGTGAAGTCATTTGTTAAGAAACATGAACAGAAGAAGCTTTTCATTTTCATTTGTATAACGCATATTCAGACTGTGATGTATTGTAGTAAAAGTGGTAAAATAAACTAGTGGGAGGGGTGTGGGTGTGTTTATTTATTTGTGTTGACAGTAGTTTTCCTAGATGAACCATTCAACGAAAATAAAAAATAAAAAAAATAAATAAAAAATAAAAATCACGATCGAGATAATTAGCGTACAAAAGAAAATATAATTACTTTAATCATTAATTGCCAATCTTCAGGGGAGTACCTATCTTGTATCATTTCATCAAAGAGCCAAATATAATGCCGCAGATAATTGTCCGTAATCCGATAATTACATCTACTAAAACACAACAAAGTCGTTGGTTACCGTAATCCATTACGCCGATTATACTAACATTGTGTATTCACGGGAACCAGAGTTTATCATAAGTGAATCAGATGTGTAACGCATGATCAGTTACCTGTACCCCGTGGCTAAATCTGGTAAAGGTCACACGGCGTGTCAAAGTGCATCCTCAGAAATAGTCGATACTCGCGGCAACTTCAAAGGATTATAAAAATAGAATAACCCATTCTACCCGTGTTTATAATGTGTCAAAACTGCAGCCGAGGTGCGATATTGTTTGACCCAATTATCAATCATCAAATGTGTACCGGTAAGCATGTTTTCACAAGCATTATTGAATAATTGCCATTTCAAAGTAGGGTGATTCTGCCTTTCTACGCCGTCTAAAATATATGTATTTCAAAATAAAGCAAAAACTTCATTAATTTTTTATAAAATATTAAATAAAATCCTATAAATATAAGAATAGAATAGAACTGTAAAAATACTACATGTACCCAGTGTGTACCAGTCTAAACAGCTGGAAGTCACGTGATATTACGTCACGCGATATAAACAACAAGATCGAGGGACGATTTTTCACACAATTTATTGAAGTTTTACAACAAACATGCAAACATTTATACAAAAAGAAGCATCATAATACACTTTATTCATTTATAAATCGGATTAAGTCAATATATTACTTATATGAAGCGAGTAAATTACGAAAAAATTGTGTATTATCGGTATTCACAATTTTCTGTCTCAATGTCTGTTCGTCGTCAACGTTTTTCTTCCCAGACATCGATGTCCTGCAAGAAAAAAAAGTTCTTTTTATTGTTTCCATATATTGTACGCACCCCCCTTTCGGAAACCGTAAAAGTGGTAAAAAAACTGCGTACTATACAAGGTAAAATACGGTAGTTATATAGGAAAAGGTTAAATATGAAATCTTCTCTGAAACCTTTTGAAGGATTTTGCTGAAACTTTATCACAATGGTAGGCGTCTATTAAGTTTGTGTTTTTTGTTTTCTTGCAATAATCAAAATGGCCACCGTGGCGACCCAAAGTTTATATAGGAAAAGGCTAGATATGACATCTTTACACAGCAGAGCATCTACAGGCCCTCTTGGGCCTCTTGTTGAAGGTTTGTGTCAATTAACATGGTTTAAAAGCTAAATAAACATTCTGTTACAATTACATACATGTGATACTTTCAGGACCTCAATCTGGGAGTTTAGTGATTTTTTTAAGGGAGATTCATGCAAAAATCTGGGAGGTTTTTTCGCGAGATATTTTTAGCTCGCGGGCAGTATTTTTTAACCAAAATACCTGAAAATACACTTTTAAACAAGTTTCTTCATTGATGTCATGGGAGCCGGATAACAAGAAATGAGTAAAAAAAAAAAAAAAAAATTATTTAAATGCTTTTTTTCTTTCTTTTTTTTCATTTCCTTTTTATTATTAATTTATTTTTTAATTTAATATTTTCAACTTTTAATTTGGTCCAAGACAAAGTACGAACACGGAACTCTCTTTGAAGTAAAATCTTTATAAAATTCATTAATTGTTTTAATTAAATCAAACATTCTCACCAAATTCGCGCCAAAAAAGTCTACTTTCGTTTTCGCTATCCGATAATTACTGCGTCAAACATTCATTTTCCAGTTCTGAATAAATGACACCGGCAATTTTTTTTAAGTCGTATCGAACCTGTTTAATTACAGACATCATTAAATACTTCATAAGTGTGCTGCTAATCCTTTGATAAGATCAAGCCAATAAACTGTTTGCAAATAACACTTATCCCCCCAGGCCATCCAGAACAAATACGTCACGTCACGTGATCGACTCGCTAAACAATAGAATCGAATAGAATAGTGCTTACTAAACAAAGGAAATGGACCGATGATTTTCGAAAAATCCATTTTAGCAATTTTACGGGAGTTTTTCATACAAATCCGTGGGGCCGGGAGGAGGGTTAGAATTCCGTGAGATTTCATCTCACGCCGTTAGGTATCACATGTATGCAATTATACAATTGTTTTTATGTAATTAGAATTGAATATGGCTCTATTGTAAGGTCATTCATTCTAGTAATTTGTGTATGAGTATTGGAACTTGCAATTTATCTACAGAAAGTCCCTATCTTTTGAACATAGCTTTCTTGGCAGGAACCTTGACTTTCATCCTATGTCTGACTTGAACAAATGCTGTGTTTATCATATTGTTTATTAGATGTATGTGACTCACCTCAGCTCATTGCTGGTTTGACTCACCTCAGCTCATTGCTTGTTTGACTCACCTCAGCTCATTGCTTATTTGACTCACCTCAACTCACTGTTTATTTGACTCATCTCAGCTCATTGTTTATTTGACTCATCTCAGCTCATTGCTTGTTTGACTCACCTCAGCTCATTGCTTGTTTGACTCACCTCAGCTCATTGTTTATTTGACTCACCTCAGCTCAATGTTTATTTGACTCACCTCAGCTCATTGCTTGTTTGACTCATCTCAGCTCAATGTTTATTTGACTCACCTCAGCTCATTGCTTGTTTGACTCACCTCAGCTCATTGTTTATTTGACTCACCTCAACTCACTGTTTATTTGACTCATCTCAGCTCTTTGTTTATTTGACTCATCTCAGCTCTTTGTTTATTTGACTCACATCAGCTCATTGTTTATTTGACTCACCTCAGCTCATTGTTTATTTGACTCATCTCAGCTCTTTGTTTATTTTGTTTATTTGACTCAGCTCAGCTCTTTGTTTATTTGATTCAGCTCAGATCATTGTTTATTTGACTCAGCTCAGCTCTTTGTTTATTTGACTCACATCAGCTCATTGTTTATTTGACTCACCTCAGCTCATTGTTTATTTGACTCATCTCAGCTCTTTGTTTATTTTTTTTAATTGACTCAGCTCAGCTCTTTGTTTATTTGATTCAGCTCAGATCATTGTTTATTTGACTCAGCTCAGCTCTTTGTTTATTTGATTTAGCTCAGATCATTGTTTATTTGACTCAGCTCAGCTCTTTGTTTATTTGATTCAGCTCAGATCATTGTTTATTTGACTCACCTCAGCTCATTGTTTATTTGACTCACCTCAGTTCATTGTTTATATGACTCACCTCAGCTCTTTGCTGGTCTGATTGCTGCTTTAGCGTATTTATTTCCTCCTGTTGTTTCAGAATTTTGTCGGACTGATTCCTGATCACGGAGGCTTGCTGCTCAAACTCCCTTCTCATATTTTCTTCATTCTTCTTTAACTTGTCATTCTCAGTTTGGTATTTCTGAAAACAAACAACAGCCACTAGTATAGTAAAACATCTGAAAACATGGTACTAAGGCTTAAACTAGTTTTCTGCTTCAAAAAGATCATTTATATGTAAGGTATGTTATATACGTAATATACTTTATATATAAGAACTGTATAATAATTATGTAAGGTATGTTATATACATAATATACTTTATATGTAAGAACTGTATAATAATTATGTAAGGTATGTTATATGTAAGATACTTTGTATGTAAGAACTGTATAATAATTATGTAAGGTATGTTATATGTAAGATACTTTGTATGTAAGAACTTTATATGTAAGGTAATTTGTAGGATACTTTATATGTATACTGTATATATGAAATATACTTTATATGTAAGATAATTTATATGTAAGGTACTTTATATGAAATATACTTATATATATGTAAGATACTCTATATATAAGATGCTTTATATCTAAGATACTCTATATATAAGATACTTTATATATAAGGTACTTTATATGAAATATACTTATATATATGTAAGATACTCTATATATAAGATGCTTATATGTAAGATACTTCCTATAGAAGAAACTAAATATGACTGCTATTGGTTCAGCAGTTTTAAAGTTAATTAAGAAATAGAACATCGTTTACTGTGAATTATCGTTTAATATATCACGGGTTGGAGTTCAATAGTAAACAATACTTTCACGAGCCCTTCGGGCTCGTGAAATTATTGTTTACAATTGAACGACAAACCGTGATATATTATAGATAATTCACCGTAAACGATGTTCTATTTCTATTCTAATACCCCTAAAATGTGAAAATAACGCACACATCTGTAATCTTTCGCATTGCTTTGCTTACTCTCCTAATGTTGCGTACGTTACAATGCGCTATGCGCAATGTGCAATGCTTATTCTCCTAACGTCGCAAAAATTACAGTGATATATAACGAGATATTTTAAACTAGACTATATAGGGCGGGTGTATTAGAAGTACCTTTAAAGCACTATTTCTTTCTTTTTATAATCAATGTGATGCCTGTTGTTGTGCTAATCATGCCTGAGATAATGATGTGTACACACTTTATTTTCCATATTAATAAATGCCTTAGACTGCCCTTATGCTGAATATGATGTTGTCAGAAATTGTGAACTCAATTGCTTATTTTTCTAAAAAATTGTAATAAAAAATGTTTAGCTTAATATGCCTTTAAAATATTTGCAAAAATATAAATCCTATTGATTTATCAGCTTCAGACATGCTTATTTTTTTGCTCACCTGAGCTGAATGCTCGAAGTAAGCTATTGTGACTGCTCTTTGTCGTTGTTCATTGTCGTCCATTGTCGTCCATTGTCGTCCATTATCTTTTGATTAAACCAATTCTCATCATAAAATGTGTGGTCAATTTAGACCAAACTTTACATGGGTGATCCTTAATTGACAAAGTCTGTATCATCTCTGTTAATTTTAAAAACAAGAGCATCAAGAATTGCAGGGCAATCCATAGTCCCCCACCGGCCCAGACAAACATTTTCCAGACATTTTCTATGATGGATGTCAAAGATCAAGGTCAGGGTCACAATGACCTTATTTTGGTACGCGACACACCGCTATCCCAAGATGTATTCACATACCAAGTTTGGTATCTCTAAGTGTTATAGTATTGAAAATACGGTCCGGACAAGCATTTTCTATGACAGAGGTCACAGGTCAAAGTCAAGATGACCTTATTTTGGTACGCGACACACCGCTATCCCAAGATTGTTATAGTATTGAAAATACGTTTCGGACAAGCATTTCTATGACAGAGGTCACAGGTCAAGGTCATAGTGACCTTATTTTGGTACGCGACACATCGCTATCCCAATATGTATCTACATACCAAGGTTGGTATCTTTAAGTGTTATAGTATTGAAAATACGGTCCAGACAAGCATTTTCTATGACAGAGGTCACAGGTCAAGGTCAAGGTCCAAGTGACCTTATATTGGAACGCGACACACCGCTATCCCAAGATGTATCCACATCACAAGTTTGAATTTAATTGAACTGAATTGGGTTTTAAGGCGCACCAACACTTGAAGGATTATATGGCGCCTAACAGGCATGAAGATGCCAGGCTCATCCTCCATGTACATCGAGATAAAATATGGAAAATGGGCCTAGAAGTTTGAATCTCCAAGTGTTATAGTATTGAAAATACGGTCCGGACAAGCATTTTCTATGACAGAGGTCACAGGTCAAGGTCAAGATGACCTTATTTTGGTACGCGACACACTGCTATCCCAAGATGTATTCACATACCAAGTTTGGTATCTCTTAAGTGTTATAGTATTGAAAATACGGTTCGGACAAGCATTTTCTATGACAGAGGTCACACGTCAAGGTAATAGTGACCTTATTTTGGTACGCGACACACCGCTATCCCAAGATGTATCCACATACCAAGGTTGGTAACTCTAGTGTTATAGTATTGAAAATACGGTCCGGACAAGCATTTTCTATGACAGAGGTCACAGGTCAAGGTCATAATGACCTTATTTTGGAATGCGACACACCACTATTCCAAGATGTATTCACATACAAAGTTTGGTATCTCTAAGTATTATAGTATTGAAAATACGGTCCGGACAAGCATTTTCTATGACAGAGGTCACAGGTCAAGGTCACAGTGACCTATTTCGGTACGAGACACACCGCTATCCCAAGATGTATCCACAAATGAAGTTTGGTATCTCAAAGTCTTATAGTATTGAAAATATGGCCCGGACAAGCATTTTCGGAACATTTTCTATGACAGAGGTCACAGGTCAAGATGACCTTATTTTGGTATGCGATACACTGCTATCCCAAGATGTATTCCAATATCAAGTTTGGTAGTCTAAGTGTTATAGTATTGAAAATACGGTCCGAACAAGCATTTTCTATGACAGAGGTCACAGGTCAAATCAAGTTTTTTTTTGGTATGCGACACACCGCTATCCCAAGATGTAGCCACATACCAAGTTTGGTATATCAAAGTCTTATAATATTGAAATTATGGCCCGGACAAGCATTTCGGAAGGACGGACGGACGGACAGGGTGCAAACCTAAACCAACTTCAGGTGTATTACCTGTTTAACCCAGTGTTGAATATCATGGGCCTTTAGTTCCTGTAGGCTGCCATCTCTTCTTACAAACACACCTTGCTTTGTTCCGTACAATTGGTCTTGATTACCTAGATTAGATCCTACCACAGATATCTCTATCACTTTTAAACCACCTGAAATGCAAATGGAAAACATGTCCCCTTTTGTTGACAGTTAAGTGCATTAACAAAAGAACAACAAGAGCAGCACCCGCTGGCATATGCGCCCATCGTTGGCAAGGTTAGGTTCCAGATTAAACCTTTTTCGAAGGGAAATAACTAAAATAAAATAAATCAGGGAGTTATGGGCCTTCATACAGTAGCTGTATTCATTGGATCATGCTGAAGATGTGTGAAAAGCTTCATTGCTGTACACCAAATACTTTGAAAGTTATTAGCCACAATTACATGCTGAAGATGTTTACACAGTTTCATTGTTGTAGATCTTTGAATTGAATTTGGTTTTAAGGCGCACCAACACAGGAAAGGTTATATGGTGCCTAACAGGCATGAACATGCCAGGCTCATCCTCCATGTACATCGTGATAAAATATGGAAAATGCGCCTAGAACCTTCTCACCCTGAACTGCAGAGCTGCAATTCTATCGTAGAAACTCCATTTACGCTGGAGTCACGTTTATTGTTTTTCTGCCACTGCTCTTTTGATGTGAGCGAGATGGCACCTGGAACAATGCAGTGGGGTTTAAAAGGAAGGTAATGTGATGTAGTTAATAAGTTGAAAAGATGAATCACAACTCATAAGTCATTATTGTCATATTCAAAACATCAATGTTTAAGATAACCAGCTTGTTCTCCATTAGTTCTGGCCCATAACCAAGTTTTTGGCTTCTTTTTATGTCCCTGAAAGGAGGGGGCATATAGGTGTCCCTGAAAGGAGGGGGCATATAGTAATAGAATTCCAGCCCTGTGTTCATCCGTCTGTCTATTCGTCTTTCCTAATAGTTTGTGTCTGTTATTTAGGGTAAACTTAGGGCTAGGTTTTTATTAGTACAGTAGAAAAAAGGAATTTCCAAACATGTATGTAGCTAGTTTTATGTTTCTTTGAAGGTCTCACTACATAGTTAGCTCCCTTGAAGGTCTCACTACATAGTTAGCTCCCTTGAAGGTCTCACTACATAGTTAGCTCCCTTGAAACCCACGGTAAGATAATTATTTCACAATAAAAAGTAGTAGTGTGTTGTTCGGTTGTAAATATTTTAAATAATTGCTCACAGATGTGTTTATTTTTGTTGCAGGTAGGATGAACATGGTCTGAAATTGGATGGGCAGCAATTAGACGTTACTCTCACTAATATATGATAGTGTTCATGGATACTGAAGAAGAGTAGGAATTCTGGTCCAACCTCTATAGGGAATGCCAAAGTAGTGTAGAAATTCTGGTCCAAATTCTATAGGGAATGCCAAAAAGTAGTGTAGAAACTCTGGTCCAAACTCTATAGGGAATGCCAAAAGTAGTGTAGGAATTCTGGTCCAAACTCTATAGGGAATGCCAAAAGTAGTGTAGGAATTCCAAATGTTATAGGGAATGCCAAAAGTAGTGTAGGAATTCTGGTCCAATCTCTATAGGGAATGCCAAAAGTAGTGCAATGGATGACACCACCTAAATTTAAACTAGAAATGTGTCCATAGGACACGGATGCCCCCGGTATAAGCTACTATAACTATGAATTCGCAAAAAAAAAGATAAGGTACAAGATAATGTCAAAAGGGGCCCTAACTCATGCATAAATTGAACGATTGATAAATTGAGCAGAAATAGAACTTGACCTGTATTTTATAATTACAAAATGACACACCAAATATGAATTCAAAACATGGACCCTTTCAAAATTATTAAACGGAAACCAATTTGTCGCAGAAAATTAAGTCGAAAAGGGGTCACAACTCCTGCATAAAATGACCAACGTTGACCAAAATCGAACTTGACCTGTATATTATAATTACAAAGTGACACACCAAATATGAATTCAAAACATGGACCGTTTCAAAAGTTATTGAGTGGAAAAGGGGCCATAACTCCTTCAGAAATTGACCGATGTTGACCTAAATCGAACTTGGCCTGTATTTTATAATTACACAGCTACACACCAAATATTAATTACAAACATGGACCCTTTCAAAAGTTATTGAGTGGAAACCAATTTGTTGCAGAAAATTAAGTCGGAAAAGGGCCACAACTACTGCATAAAATGAGCAAAGTTGACCAAAATCGAACTTGACCTGTATTTTATACTTACACAGCTACATACCAAATATTAATTACAAACATGGACCCTTTCAACCCTTTCGGAAGGGACGGACGGAAGGGACGGACGAACAGGGGTAACATTTAATGCCCCTTTCAGCATTCTCGAATGCCGAGGGCATAAAAACAACAAGAAAATTAATGTCACTGTATGTGACAAATGCCCCCGAAGTATTTGTCTGTATTTCCACAAGACCTGGATTTTGCGCGTGACATGTCATCTTCTTGTGGTGAAGATTTCTGCCAGGTTATATGAACATCCCTGAACTGACGATAAAGTTATACGCCAGACAAAATCAATATGACGTCATTCAAATACAGGGTCGTAAAGCATCTTCTAACCTCTAAGTGTGACCTTGACATTGAAGCTACTTTTACATGTGACACATGTCGTCTTGTTGTGCTGAACACTTGTGGCAGGTTATTTGAAAATCCCTCATGAATGTCACAGTTAGTTACCTTATACGAAATACGGAAATGAAAGTACCTCTTTTTTACCTTTAACCTCTAAGTGTGACCTTGACTTTGGAGCCACGGACCTGGATTTTGCGCACAATATGTCATCTTGTTGTGGTGAACACTTGGGCGAAGTTATTTGAAAATGCATCCATGAATGTCAGAGTTATTTACCGGACCTAAAATATGGACATGAAAGTACTTCTCTTTGACCTTTGACCTCTATGTGTGACCGTTACCTTGAAGGTACAGACCTGGATTTTGCATGCGACATGTCGTCTTGTTGTGGTGAACACTTGTGCCACGTTATTTGAAAATCCTTCCATGAATGTCAGAGCTATTTACCGGACACGAAATATGGACAAAGACATACTTCTTTTTGACCTTTAACCTCTAAGTATAATCTTGACCTTGGAGACACAGACCTGGATTTTATGCGCGACACATCATCTTGCTGTGGTGAACAGTTGTGCCAAATTATTTGAAAATTCGTCCATGAATGTCAGAGTTATTTACCGGACACGATGGTATGGACGAAAGGACCGACGGACGGACGATCTGACGGACGGACATACGGCGGGTGTGACTACTATATGCCACCCTTCGTGGGCATATGCCAGGTTATTTGAAAATCCCTCCATGAATGTCAGAGTTATTTACATGGACACGATAGTACTTCTTTTTTACCTTTGACCTGTAAGTGTGACCTTGACCTTTGAGCCATGAACCTGGATTTTGTGCGCAACATGTCGTCTTGTGGTGAGCACTTGTGCCAACTTATTTTAAAATCCATCCATGAATGTCAGAGTTATTTACCTGACAGGAAATATGGACACGAAAGCACTTCTTTTTGACCTTGACCTCTAAGTGAGACCTTGACCTTGAAGCCACGGACCTGGATTTTGTGCGCGACACTTTGTCTTGTGGTGAGCACTTGTGCCAAGGTATTTGAAAATCCGTCAATGAATGTCAGAGTTATTGACCGGACACGATTTGACCTTTGACATATGTGTGACCTTGACCTTGAAGCCAAGGACCTGGATTTTGTGCGCGGGACATCATTGTACGGACAAACGATCAGACGGACTGACGGATGGTGTGACTATTATATGCCACCCTTTGGGGGCATAAAAAATTAACCTGGTCAATGTACCTGGTTTTATACTTTTTTTGTAAGGGCAAATAACTTTGTTTAATGAAAAAATGATTTTTACCTTGAAAACTTACTGTTCAGAACGGCCTAATACACTTTAATGCTAACCAACAAAGTAAAATCGTACTGTGTAGTGAGACCTTAAAGTCCATATCCCAGGCAAATTTTACAACATATGTACACCGTTTCTAAACCTACTGGCAACAAGTTATATCATAGAACTTACATATTTTGAGGATCCAAACTCAATAGTAACAACATAAACAGCTTACAAGCCAAGCCAAACCCCAAAACTGGAGCGTGAATTAAAAGTTACCACCTCATTATTCACCTTCTGCATTTTAAGAACCCATAAATAAACTTATACCTTTAATCTGCACATATACATCATTATATGACCTGGATAGTGTTTGGAGTTATTTGGCTGGTTAGACCTTTAAGAGATATTTTGGCATTTTTTCAGGGTTTATGTGGTTCTTTTTTTGTTTGTTTATGTGGCTCCTAAATACAATTCATCAGCCAAATAGACTCATTCAACACCCGTTCATCTGTTGATCTGTAACAGTCGTGTCTCAGCTATAACTAAGTATTGAAGAGAATTTCATGAAACTTTACAGAAATATTAATCACAATGAGATGTGCCACATGCACAAATCAGGTCTGTACCTCAAAGGTCAATGTCACACTTGAAGGTCAAATGAGTGAAAACGTTTCTTGACAATAAATTCTAAACATATTTCATGGATTTTGATATAACTACAATTTTTGTAGTGTAATTTTGGATTTTGATATAACTACACAGAAATGTTGAGCATGATGAGACGGTGTGTTGCACCCAAGAATCAGTTCTGTACCTCAAAAGGTCAATGTCACATTTAGAGGTCAAAGATCAAATGCATCTCAATTGTGTATTTGCCAACTATACAATTACTTAAGGGCACCTATTTGTGGACATTTTTCACTTACTGGTGACATTTCTTGTTCAATTTTTAATGCCATAGACTGGGTTATGGTAAAACACATTGCACATATCGGAATTACTAATATATACTGAAAGGAAAAAGAATCGCATAATAAAAAAATTGCCTATACTACACTATTGTCATAGACTGGGTTATGGTAAAACACATTGCACATATCGGAATTACTAATATATACTAATATATACTGAAAGGAAAAAGAATCGCATAATAAAAAAATTGCCTATACTACACTATTGTATACAGCTAATTCCACGTAATATTCCAGATATATATCAACGTGTTTTGTACAAACTAGAGGTCAATGACCTTTAAGCTCTACTGATTGATTTTGATTTCAGGAAGTAGTCGCTACAAACTAGTTTTTTGAAAATGTATTTTTAGCCGTGGCGGCCATCTTGAATTTCCGGCCGAACTGAAATTTTGCTAGGATCAATTAGACATCAAGAGCAACATTCCTGTGAAGTTTCAAGAAAATCCGCCAAGTAGTTTCAGAGGAATTATATAACTCTATGTAAACAAAGATGGCCGCTAACAGGCATGTTTAACATCGAATCAAAACGATTTTTGACCAGGACATACATCATGTCATGCTGATCATTTTAGAAAAAGTCCCATATCAATATCACTTATAGTTTTCAAAAAGTAGTCGCTACAAACTTGTATTATGAAAATCTATTTTTAGCCATGGTGGCCATCTTGAATTTCCGGCCGACCTGAAATTTTGCTAGGATCAATTAGACATCAAGAGCAACATTCCTGTAGTTTCAGAGGAGTAGTCGCTACAAGTTTTCATTATATAACTCTATGTAAACAAAGATGGCAACTGGCAGCCATGTTAAATGTCGAATCAAAACGATTTTCGACAAGGACCAACATCATATCATGCTGATCATTTTAGAAAAAGTCCCATATCAATATCACTTAGAGATTTCAAGAAGTGGTTGCTACAAACTTGTTTTTTAAAAACCTATTTTTAGATTTGGCGGCCATCTTGGATTTCACATCAACATGAATTTTTGCTATGATCAACTAGACTTCATGGGCAACATTTCTGTAAAGTTTCATGAATATCCATCCAGTAGTCTGAGCTAAAAAGGGCTACAACTGATTACAGAAAGGACAACTCTGTCATGTAGTAGACATTTTAATCATATACTTTGATTAACATGTCTACTACATGACAGAGTTGTCCTTTCTTTCTTATACTTTGTTACACGAAATTCATAAATGTTGAAAATTCGCTTGAAAAAGTCTAGCCATTTCAGTATTATGTTTAATGTTGTTAAGAGAATGCAAAGTTTAAAGCCTAAGTTTGCTCACCTTCTTGAGCCAAATGCGCATTCTGTCGATAATGAAAAATTAAAGGGGTAACCATTGGAGTGATCGGTGCTGTTTAAACCTTCTTTCCGAAAGGATAGGCCTTATGTCGCCCTGTACCATTCGATTAGCTGTAGCATATTAAACGTACAATATATAGCGGAAATACCCATTAAGTAAGGAAATTCAATTGTAGAAAAAATCGAGATAGTTCTATGGCAAACCAAGGTTGTTTTAAATCATCGAATTCCGATAACGGAATAAGCATTTGTAAATTACTAATTGCATTATCAGAAATCATTTTCGATATCAAAATGCTCGTGCACATAATTCTGTCTTCCTAAATTAAAGGGAATATAGCGACACAGCCGAACAAGCTCTATGATTGAGAGTTCTGAAAAACATGGAAAAAGGTGAAAGAATTATCAAAATCGGATGATAATATATAGAGATTATTTAACTGCTGGGATGATAGGCATGTGGTTCTTTTCACAAACGAGCGTAAGCAAGTGAGTAAAAAAAAAACACGCCTACCATCGAGTGAAGGTTTTCCTACAATCGATCACAACAGTTAAATAATAAATTTATTACATGTTCAATCAGATTATGTATGATTTTAACCAGAATTATTCGCTTTATTTAGCATTATCGGCGGATGACGTCGACGTTACCAACATGTTATTGACGTCATAACTCAACGTCGCATTTATTTTTGTGTTCGGAGTTAGTTAGTAATATTTAGCGATTATGAATATTCTTTCACTGAGAAATCCCAATCTTTCACCCATAGAAATGTAATAAAATCCGATTTTGATAATGTGTTCACCCTTTTCCAAGTTTTTCAGAACTCTCAATAATAAAGATTGTTCAGCTTTGTCGCTACATTCCCTTTAACAAATAAAAAACATTTTGGCGTGCCATATAGTTTTCCAAGTACCGTGATGACTGTTAATCTGATTGTCATACTCATCAACAATTGGTACAAACTGGACGGCATAATCTCGAGGGTGGATCATGGGTTGTACATCCTTGACGCCCTCGTCAATCTGTAACCGCAGTAGCATATTAAACGTACAATATATAGCGGAAATACCCATTAAGTAAGGAAATTCAATTGCAGAAAAAATCGAGATAGTTCTATGGCAAACCAAGGTTGTTTTAATTCATCGAATTCCGATAACGGAATAAGCATTTGTAAATTACTAATTGCATTATCAGAAATCATTTTCGATATCAAAATGCTCGTGCACATAATTCTGTCTTCCTAAATTAAAGGGAATATAGCGACACAGCCGAACAAGCTCTATGATTGAGAGTTCTGAAAAACATGGAAAAAGGTGAAAGAATTATCAAAATCGGATGATAATATATAGAGATTATTTAACTGCTGGGATGATAGGCATGTGGTTCTTTTCACAAACGAGCGTAAGCAAGTGAGTAAAAAAAAAACACGCCTACCATCGAGTGAAGGTTTTCCTACAATCGATCACAACAGTTAAATTTATAAATTTATTACATGTTCAATCAGATTATGTATGATTTTAACCAGAATTATTCGCTTTATTTAGCATTATCGGCGGATGACGTCGACGTTACCAACATGTTATTGACGTCATAACTCAACGTCGCATTTATTTTTGTGTTCGGAGTTAGTTAGTAATATTTAGCGATTATGAATATTCTTTCACTGAGAAATCCCAATCTTTCACCCATAGAAATGTAATAAAATCCGATTTTGATAATGTGTTCACCCTTTTCCAAGTTTTTCAGAACTCTCAATAATAAAGATTGTTCAGCTTTGTCGCTACATTCCCTTTAACAAATAAAAAACATTTTGGCGTGCCATATAGTTTTCCAAGTACCGTGATGACTGTTAATCTGATTGTCATACTCATCAACAATTGGTACAAACTGGACGGCATAATCTCGAGGGTGGATCATGGGTTGTACATCCTTGACGCCCTCGTCAATCTGTAACCGCAGACGATCTTCCTCGTTGTGCGTTACCCCGTAACCAACCACTATGCCTGGGGATGAAAAAAAATCAGTTAGTAAATTAAGTTTCAATAAACTTTTTATTAAAATTTATTTGTTTGTGTTGTTTTTTTTAAAGCCAAGTAGCAATTTAAGGGTGACCACTGCTGAGGTTTTGGATTTTTGCACTTCCGGAAATTTACATTTGTTATATATTCAAAAATTATAATAAAACTGGGAAAAATAATTATACAGTAACAAACTCATGCCCAATAGGGATATTTTAGTGCAAAAAAAATGAACATTTTTTAGATTTTTTTTTTTACCTCACATTTTGTGCCCAAAATTGACAATTTTTAACATAAGCCAAAATGGGGGGTAGGGGTACAAAAGATGGTATTTCTCAAAAACCGTTTAAGATATTCACTTAATTTAAACTTTATTACAAAGACATGTGTTAGGATATACAGAGACAGCAATACAAAGTATTTTCCTATTATTTGTTACAGACCTATGGCGTTATATGTCAGAGCTCGTCGAAATCTAAAAAAGCACATTTTTTCTCAGTTTTTATTGAATATCTTTCTTATATGCAAACCGACCCCCAATTTTTATTTTTTCATTCTAAAACTCAGGTCTTATATATATTGTAGACAAAATATCTCAAAAAGTTAACTGTTCCTTTATCATGAAAAATTGATTTATCACAAATTTAACAAGAGGTCAATGACCTTGAAGCTCTACTGATTGATTTTGATTTCAGGAAGTAGTCGCTACAGACTTGTTTTTTGAAAATCTATTTTTAACCGTGGCGGCCATCTTGAATTTCCGGCCGACCTGAAATTTTGCTAAGATCAATAAGACATTAAGAGCAACATTCCTGTGAAGTTTCATGAAAGTCCGTCAAGTAGTTTCAGAGAAGTAGTCGCTACATGTTTTCATTATATAACTCTATGTAACCAAAGATGGCCACTGGCAGCCATGTTTAACGTTGAATCAAAATAATTTTCCACAAGGACCAACATCATGTCATACTGATCATTTTAGAAAAAGTCCCATATCAATATCTCTTATTGTTTTGAAGAAGTAGTCGCTACAAACTTATTTATTTTAAATCTATTTTTAGCTGTGGCGGCCATCTTGAATTTCCGGCCGACCTGAAATTTTTCTAGGATCAACTAGACATCAAGAGCAACATTCCTGTGAAGTTTCATGAACATCCGTCAAGTAGTTTCAGAGAAGTAGTCGCTACAAGTTTTTACTATATAACTCTATGTAACCAAAGATGGCCACTGGCAGCCATGTTTAACATCGAATCAAAATAATTTTCCACAAGGATCTACATCATGTCATGCTGATCATTTTAGAAAAAGTCCCATATCAATATCACTTATAGTTTTCAAGAAGTAGTCGCTACAAACTTATTTTTTAAAAATCTATTTTTAGCTGTGACGGCCATCTTGAATTTCCGGCCGACCTGAAATTTTTCTAGGATCAATTAGACATCAAGAGCAACATTCCTGTAAAGTTTCATGACAATCTGTCAAGTAGTTTCAGAGGAGTAGTCGCTACAAGTTTTTACTATATAACTCTATGTAAACAAAGATGGCCGCTGGCAGCCACGTTTAACGTCGAATCAAAACGATTTTTGATAAGGACCAACATCATGTCATGCTGATCATTTTAGAAAAAGTCCCATATCAATATCACTTATAGTTTTCAAGAAGTAGTCGCTACAAACTTGTATTTTGAAAATTTATTTTTAGCCGTGGCGGCCATCTTGAATTTCCGGCCGACCTGAAATTTTGCTAGGATCATTTAGACATCAAGAGCAACATTCCTGTGAAGTTTCATGAAAATCCGTCAAGTAGTTTCAGAGGAGTAGTCGCTACAAGTTTTCATTATATAACTCTATGTAAACAAAGATGGCCGCTGGCAGCCATGTTTAACGTCAAATCAAAACGATTTTCGACAAGGATCAACATCATGTCATGCTGATCATTTTAGAAAAAGTCCCATATCAATATCACTTATAGTTTTCAAGAAGTAGTCGCTACAAACTTGAATTTAAAAAATCTATTTTTAGCTTTGGTGGCCATCTTGGATTTCACATCAACATGAATTTTTGCTAGGATCAACTAGACTTCATGGGCAACATTTCTGTAAAGTTTTATGAATATCCATCCAGTAGTTTCAGAGGAGTAGTCGCTACAAATAAAAGTTAACGGACAGACGGACAGACGGACAGACAGACGGACGGACGACGGACTCCGCACCACGGCATAAGCTCTGCTGATCATAAGCTCTGCTGATCTCTGATCAGTAGAGCTAAAAATGCAATTTATAGTAAACTGGGTGGGGTAATGACAAGGGATGTAATAATTGTTCAGATGGTGATAAAAATACCACAACTCTTAATTTTTCGTCCTAAAGTATGAACTATTACATTAAAAAAGACGGAAAATCGATACCTGTTCTGCAAACCACACTACACACATATAAGTTGCCATACACAATTTTCAGCTGATTCAGAATTTAAAACCACACTGTGAGAGTGTATTACTAAAGATTAATTTTGCGAAAAAGTTATATCACCGACCCATCATTATTTTTCCAGAAACTAACTAGTAATATGTTAGTCTTCATAAAAAACAGGGAAATTAAAAATTCTTACTGTTCTGATATTCACCAGAGGGCACCCTTAAAGGGACAAACGGCAATCTTGATTTTTTTGTACTTGCGTCCAGTTATTTCTTCTACATAACTGGCTTTTTTGCAAATCATTATTAACGATTAATTGGTAGTTCAAAACAAATTATTTTTGCATGTTACTAACGGTCGAAGAATGAATACCCTTTGAAAACTCCGAATTGTTTTACGCCTTAATATAATGATGTGCAAACTGAGGTTTAAATTTAAAATAACACTGGATTACTAACGTGATTGAGGTGCTAATTTTAATGCTTGATTAATAATTCAAGACTGCCGTGTGTACCTTTAAAGTGAACTAATAGATTTGCAAAACCGTCAAAGGAGACTGGAAATTCAGACAGCAAAACAATATAGTAATGTCTGACACTTGCTCTCAACATTAATTTAAACACATATTACATTGAGTCATTGGTAGATATTTAATATAAATTAAATTTCTGCATAAGATAATTGAAACTGAATTGGAGTTTATTGTCACACCAACAGCTAAGGTCATATGGCGGCTTTTCATCATCCATAGGTGGGGGAAGACCCCAGATGCCTCTCTGAGCAATTTCCGTGCACGTATGAGCACCTGGGTAGAACCACCGACATTCCGAAAGCCATGGATAGCTTCCTCACATAAAGATTCCTAGGCTGCTGAGCAATCAAACTTACAGTTGTAAGGGACAAGGGATTTCAAGTCAGAGACTCTCGCCATGGATGCCCCTTGCATGAGGTAAAAATTTGCATTGTAAATACACAGGCCGAATACACACATTATCAAACTAAGTTAAAAATAAATATTTTCAGCAGATTAATATTAATAAGTTCCAGAAACTGTATAATTTTTTGACAATTTTATAATTTCCTACCTTTGTCATCTATACCCAGCATAAGTGTTCCATTTTCTCCACTGTTTGCCCAACCACAAACGTATTTTGCTATTTTTTCACGAAAGTCGTGTTGGATAAATCCACTGCCAGCTTTTAATTCACGACTTCGACTTTCAGTACCGATATATTCACCAAGCCTGTTTTTTAAAAGTAAAAAAACAATTTGCTTTGAACTAGTTCAGTCTAATAATTAATATTAATGGCAAGTTACGTAGAAAAACTAACAGGACGCCTTGAGTTTTAAAAAAACATTTTAAGAATAAAGCTGAGGCAAGTAATAGTTTTTAACAAAATAAAGGGGAATAACTCAAAGCTGATAACTGAGTAAAAACTTTGACTTTGAACTGGACCCAAGTAATCTTAAAAGCAATCCCACGCTTCGTTTTAAGATGAGGTAGTTAATCGAAATGAAAATATTGGGCATTAACCAACATTTTAATTTTAATAACAGTGATCTTGACCTTTGACCTATTGACCCCAAAACTGAACCCGACCAAGATATTTTTGTGATAAATATATGGTAAGATTTTGTGTCAATCATTATCTTGGATGTAAATTACAGTCCAGAAACCAATTGACTGGAAAAAAAGGTCATAGTGACCTTTGACCCACTGACCCCAAAATCATAACTGACTGAGATAGTGTTGTGATATAAACAAGAAAACAAGAATAAATATTTGTTGTTTGCAATAAAAATGTATTACAGCACATGCTTGAACCAAGACAGTTTTACAGAATAGCTCTACCACATGCAACTTTTGTAAAATACACGGAATCCTTGAAACATTCAATTCAACTTGAAAAAGTGTCTATTCTTGCGGACGGTGGAGGTATACAATACTGGTTCTACCCATGAAAAATGGGGTGGTCTGCCTCTACCACAATAAAATCGACTGTCATATATGGCCTAAGATGTGCTAAAAATGACATAAAACACCATCAAAAAAATACATTTAGTCTATTATATGTAATACAAGGTCTATGATCTGGTTTTCCATATTATCTAAATCACGAACATTCGGGGCATTGCAATTAACAAATACCATATTTCCCCTAATAAGAGTTAACCCTTAACCCACTACATATATATAATGGACTGTTCTTTCTATCGCATGGTTGATCTGGGTTTACAATGGACGAAATGGCTATTATAGTCATGCTTAGCGGGTTTAGAGTGCTTCCCCTAACAACACCCTCTCCAACATTTAAAAAAAAAACAATAGTAACTAATAATAAAAAAATATATAAAAATTCTATACATTTTCCATCTTTTGTATAGCCCTTTAAAAAAAAATAAAAAAAAATATAACATTGTTTATTAAAATACTCAATGCTGATTGGTTATTGGAGAGGTTTTAAAATTCCTATCAATACCTCTGACTGTAACATCATGTACGTTAAGCGTTAAGACACCATTTTAAATGTCAGATACAATGGAATGCGTTATTTTAAGCAACACTACGTTCAACAACACATTGTAAATAGGATGAAGCTGCATTTTTTTTCCATATATATTGGGAGATGAGCAGACATTTTGTTTAATTTGTGAGAATTTCTTTTTATTTTGTTTAATCTCTCACAAAGTGTGTATCCTGATACATAAAATATCCATGTCCGATAAGAAATATATTTCCAGCCAAGTGGGTTTATATTGTGCGAGATCAAACCTGGTATCGATGATCTTCAAGTCCCACTCACCAGGTATTTATCTCGCATGATATAAACCTTTATCTTTTAAATTTAAATTTTATAAGAGCATTGGTTTTTGCATAGCGCTTAGGGGCTAATATTAGGGGAAATGCACATACTGAGGCGGATTGTCCGTATTTATCATATATTACCTGTAGGAATGTTGTTGTAATGCTTGAGGCTGGTTTGAATAACTTTGATTGTTGTAATTGTTATTCTTCTTTTTACGCCCCATGACAGTTCCGGCTTATCCCACCGCTGCTGGTAATTAGAAGCTAATCCAATGTACACGTTATCTCAGACCATTCTTCAACTTGTTGTACACAATACCCAGCACCTTATCTGTTAAGGCCTGAAAAAATAAATTATTATACAACAAAAATCTAACAATATTAAAATACCGATACTCAATTGCTGATTGGTTATTGAGGAGGTATTAAATTTCCCATCAATATCTCGCACGACGCCATGCGATGTCACGTCCGTTTATGGTTAAGACATCATTTTAAACACCAGTAAACATGCAAAACAAAAATGCAACCCTGTTTATTTAAAGCAACACTAGGTCACAAAAACAAATTTTAATCTTTAATAAGAGCTGTTGGAGAACAGTGCAGTTCGACTTTTCGATTTTTCAGAGAATAATAAATTATATAGCTAAAATATACCATCAGAAAACAAGGCTAAAACAATGTGGGGTGGGGTTGGGGGATGGGGCTTGTATAGAAACTCGGGCCGATATAAAATTATGTGAAATTTTATTATGTGAAATGTATATAAGAAATGTAAGAGATATAGATTTGTAAACACAGCTTACACGCAAAATTAGATGTGAAATGTGACACATTTTATGGGCAATCATAATTTGTGTTCCATGGGAGCCCGTGGGTTACAGGAACCAGAATTGCTTATGCAGCCCTTAAGATAATGCTAAAAGGAAGCCCATAGCCAAATTTGGTTGTGATAAGAAATGTAAGAGATATAGACTTGTAAACACAGCTTACACGCAAACCTTGATGTGGGACGCCTACGCCTTGGTGATTACATAAGCTCTCTTATTCTTCGAATAGTCGAGGAGCTAAAAACCAGTTGAAGTTGCATATGGTATATTTTTTTTATTTTATGTTGAGAGGTAGGCTGAAAATCTAAGTTGTGAGAATTTGTTGTAAAATGTCAGTCCCTGGTAAACTGTGTATTTTATACGTAAAAATCCATGTCCAAAATACATGTGCGAATAAATGAACTATTTCCATCAGGTTTATATTGTGCTAGATCAAAACCTGGCCTTGAATTCACCAAGCTTGAGCTTGCACAATACAAGTCACAAAAAGCTGAAAATAATTATATGTATTTCTTTAATTAATCATGAAAAACATAATACGATAAATTACAGGGAATGGAGGCTAATTGCTGGAAAATTTAAGGGATGAATGTGCAGTTTCACAAGAAATTGCATTATTGATTATTACCTTCTTTTAATTATTAAAATAGTCTATGAAGAAAATCAATAAATTTAGTGAATTTTAGCGTTCTTTTTCAGAGGACAAACAGACGTTCAAAACAATTAATCTGAATTAAATGCACACCACAGACAATTATAATAATTAATATAAGATAATATTCAAAAGATGCAATTTCATGTAAGCAGTTTCATTAACTTTTAGTTTCACTTTCATATCTAATGTGCATTTCAACTAAACGCTAGGTTCCATAATCTGTGCATTTATTTACTGTTATTATACCCATGATAACAGATTGGTTTGAACTTTCTGAACTGCCAAACATTCGTTTTTTTGTCTGTTCCTAATGTAAACAAATGTTCAAATTCACCGGTGTGATGTAATTTTAACAAGTCGTAAGTATCGGTATTTTACTAATCATTTCGTCATCGGCAGGAGATAGGCGAATATATTTCTTTCTGGCAACATAGAAATTTTCTTTCTGGCAACATAGAAATATGTAAACAAAATAATTAAAAAATCCAGCTATGTAAGAATTGACCAAAACAAAAAATAAAAATTAAATATGAATATTCCACTTTCGAGTGGGGGGTGTGGGGGTGGGGGGTGCGGGGTGCAAGTTGGAGAGGCAGAGGGTGTATGTGTAAGAATTTACCAAAACAACACAGAAATATGTAAAAAAAAAAAAAAAAAAAAATACCGGTACTGGTTGTGTACCAGTTATCATCATTCACCAGATTTCGTCATTATCAATAAAACGCTCGATGATGTGATTATTTTTCGACCCAAGTTTACAAATCACTACACACTATCATCAGACGATTGGAGAGGAAAAAATATTTTAGAAATATTAACATGCACTCTCAAACACAATCGGGGGAATCACGCGCTAATGCGCATGCACAGGAAAATTTCCTTTTAAAATAGCTGACCTTTTTACGTCGAACCATTGAATCAATTTGACATGCCCAAAAACTAAAAGCATGTGCTAAACACTTTTCAGCCAAGGGAGACAACTAGATTTACATTTGCGGACAGTTATTTCCTTTAAATTATGAACGTCGAAGTGAAGTAAATTACATTCGATACCTACAGTTGAAAAAAAAATTTAGAATTGTAGATATAATTTTTTTTTAGATATCATTTTTTTGTGTATTCCTGTGCAATGGTATATTAATGTTTCTAATTAATAACTAAACACGCTTTCATCATCTCAAACATGGATTATTCGGTATTAAACTGAACATGACGATAACTACTACATTCAGCTCAGACGACTGCCCCAGTTCAGTCTATATTTAGTAACGGGTCACGTGACACTTTTTACTGAGAATAGGAACAATGTAAACACAGAATATTTACGGCGAAGGGGTAAGCTTCTTTATCGGCAAAAATATTTATGAGATGACTAGTTTTGATTTAGATATATTATAGAACCAACATAAAAATGACGATATCTGTATAACGCCAGTATTTAAGAATTAACCAAAACAACACACAAATATGGTAAAAAAAAAAAATCCAGTTCTGAGTTGGGGTTGGGGAGGGCGAGGATGGGGGTGGGGGGTGGGGGGGGGGGCAACATAATATGTGTAAGAAGCTATGAAAGATTGACCAAAACAACACTGAAATATGTAAAAAAAAAAGTGGGGGGGGAGGGGGAAGGCGGGGGGTGGGAGGGGGCAACATATATATATGTGTAAGAAACTATGTGTAACAATGATTAAAACAACACAGAATATCTAAAAAAAAAAAAAAAAAAGTTTCAAATAAGGAAGGCGGGTAGGGGGGAGGGGGAGAAGGGGTGGGGGGGGGGTGAGATCGGGGAGGGGGTGGGTTAGGGGAGAGGGCAACATATATGTGTAAGAATTGACTATTGACTAAAACCAACACAGAAATATGTAAAAAAAAAAAAGTTGTGGAGTGGGGTGGGTGAGGGGGGAGGGGGGGTTGGAGGGATTGGGGGCGGGGGTGGAGGAGAGAGTGCATGCCCCAATATCGGTGAGTTATGAATAAGATGCATAATGCTATAAGAAATCCAAACCAAAATTATAGATATATACATGCTTACATGCAAACCTAGATCTGCCATTATTGCACATTTTATGGGCCATCACAATTTGGGTTCCATGGGAGCCCAGAATTTGCAGAAGACAAATTACTTACCCCTTTACAACAACTATAAGGAAACCATACCAAATTTAATTCAGCTAGGACAAGAAATGTAAGAGATATAGACCTGTAAACACAGCTTACACGCAAAATTTGATGTGAAACAGCACATTTTAAGGGCTATCAGAATTTGGGTTCCATGGGAGCCCAGGGGTTACAGGAACCAAACTTACTTAAGCAGCCCTTAAGATAATGCTATATTAAGGAAGCTAATGGCCACATTTGGTTGTGTTAGGGTAAGAAATGTAAGAGATATAGACCTGTAAACACAGCTTACACGAAAACTTGATGTGGGACGCCGACGCTGGGTGATTACATAAGCTCTTATTCTTCGAATAGGTCAAGCTAAAAATCGTCTGTGCTCGAGGGTGCGCTCTGTATTTCCAAGACCAAAAACTGATTGAAAACTGCTGAAAATTAAAAAAAAGTAAATTTTTTTGAAGAAAAGGCTTTGTTTGTGAGGCTCTTAAACTCATTTAGACCTTTAAATGTACTTGTAATGAGTTTTAATATTGATTCAATTCATCTGTAGCTAAACTAGATATTCAAAACTTGTGAATTAAAACTTGGGCCAATTTTGTCCCTTATCATACCTAGTTCTTTCCTATTGACATTTTATCTCCAGCATCTGTGACATGGTCAACTGTCCGTTTAAACACTTATTGAAACTGAAATTCAATAGTCCTAATCTTACATTTACTAGGTGTAAAATCCAGATGAAATTACTATGCCAATACTTCACATCCATGTTGACATTACAATTATGTTAAAACAGCAACTATTCGTACAAGGGCATGACATTCGATAAAACTTCCAACAGATTTGACAAGAAGACATTACAAGTAGATTCTTTCCTCAAACAGTCTGAACCTTTAACTTCTTACCAGCATCCATTAATGAATCTCCTGAATTGGTACACGTCAAGCAGGAGCTTGCAAAGATGACATTCTAATGCAGCTGGTCTACGATGTTGAGATGTAAAAATACTTTTACAGTGCATTACTTCATATCAATTTTACATTGTACTATAAATCTTTCTAAAATATTTAAAAAAATACATTTGACACATATTAACTTTCAATACATTTGGACACATTAACTTCAATACATTTGGACACATTACTTCAATACATTTGGACACATTTTACTTTTGCAATACATTTGGACACATTTAACTTTCAATACATTTGACACATTAACTTTCATACATTAACTTTTCAATTCATTGGACACATTAACTTTCGTCATTTTCTACGCCCCGTCATGAGCGATTTATTACTCAGATACTAAAAGCCACAAAGCTTTCAAACTTCATAAACACCTCTATATGACCTCTATATGACCTCTATATGACACAGTGTGTAGGAAAAGTAGGTCAATATGAATGACCTTCAGGGCTCATTCTACATTGTTAGTATTTGTGAGTCTGATGTCTGGGGTCGTACTTATGGCTGTACTTGAGTCTGATGTCTGGGGTCGTACTTATGGCTGTACTGGAGTCTGATGTCTGGGTCGTACTTATGGCTGTACTTGGAGTCTGATGTCTGGGGTCATACTTATGGCTGTATCTGGGGTCATACTTATGGCTGTACTTGGAGTCTGATGTCTGGGGTCATACTTATGGCTGTACTTGGAGTCTGATGTCTGGGGTCGTACTTATGGATGGTATGACTCTTCATATTAGTATTTATGGTGGTCTGGTGACGGTCTGGATTTGATTATACATCTACATATTAGTATTTATGGTGGTTCTGGTGACGGTCTGATTTGATTATACATCTACCATATTAGTATTTATGGTGGTCTGGTGACGGTCTGGATTTGATTATACATCTACATATTAGTATTTATGGTGGTCTGGTGACGGTCTGGATTTGATTATACATCTACATATTAGTACTTATGGTGGTCTGGTGACGGTCTGGATTTGATTATACATCTACATATTAGTACTTATGGTGGTCTGGTGATGGTCTGGATTTGATTATACATCTACATATTGGTGCTTATGGTGGTCTGGTGACAGGTCTGGATTTGATTTATACATCTACATATGGTGGTCTGGTGACGGTCTGGATTTGATTATACATCTACATATTGGGTACTTTGGTGGTCTGGTGACGGTCTGATTTGATTATACATCTACATATGGTGGTCTGGTGACGGTCTGATTTGATTATACATCTATATATTGGTGCTTATGGTGGTCTGGTGACGGTCTGGATTTGATTATACATCTACATATTAGTACTTATGGTGGTCTGGTGACGTCTGGATTTGATTATACATCTACATATTGGTACTTATGGTGGTCTGGTGACGGTCTGGATTTGATTATACATCTACATATTGGTACTTATGGTGGTCTGGTGACGGTCTGGATTTGATTATACATTTACATATTGGTACTTATGGTGATCTGGTGACGGTCTGGATTGATTATACATCTACATATGGGTGCTTATGTGGTCTGGTGACGGTCTGGATTTGATTATACATCTACAAATTGGTGCTTAGGTGTGTCTTGGTGACGGTCTGGATTTGATTATACATCTACATATTGGTGCTTATGGTGGTCTGGTGACGGTCTGGATTTGATTATACATTTCATATTGGTACCTATGGTGGTCTGGGGACGGTCCTGGATTTGATTATACATCTACATATTGGTACTTATGGTGGTCTGGTGACAGTCTGGATTTGATTTATACATCTACATATTAGTACTTATGGTGGTCTGGTGACAGTCTGGATTTGATTATACATCTACATATGGTGGTCTGGTGACGGTCTGATTTGATTATACATCTACATATTGGTGCTTATGGTGGTCTGGTGACGGTCTGGATTTGATTATACATCTACATATGGTGGTCTGGTGACGGTCTGGATTTGATTATACATCTACATATTGGTGCTTATGGTGGTCTGGTGACGGTCTGGATTTGATTATACATCTACATATGGTGGTCTGGTGACGGTCTGGATTGATTATACATCTACATATTGTGCTTATGGTGGTCTGGTGACGGTCTGGATTTGATTATACATCTACATATGGTGCTTATGGTGGTTCTGGTGACGGTCTGGATTTGATGATTTGATGATACATCTACATATTGGTGCTTATGGTGGTCTGGTGACGGTCTGGATTTGATGATTGTGATAAATCTACATATTGGTACTTATGGTGGTCTGGTGACGGTCTGGATTTGATGATTTGATGATACATCTACATATTGTACTTATGGTGGTCTGATGGTCTAGGAATGATTTTGGGTTCGTTTTTCATAGTAAGTATTGATGGGGGTCTGATGGTCTTGTGGTTAATTCAACATTTTAGTAATTTATGGGGGTCTGATGGTCTGAGGCCAGTTCTACAAATTAGTACTCATAGGGTCTGATGGTCTGGGGCCAGTATCTAACATATTAGGTACTCATAGGGGGTAAGAGGGTCTGGGGCCAGTTCTGACATATTAGTACACATAGGGGTAAGATGGGTCTGGGGCCAAGTTCTACATATTAGGTACTCATAGGGTCTGATGGTCTGGGGACCAGTTCTACATATTAGTACCCATAGGGTCTGAGGGTCTGGGCCAGTTCTACATATTAGTACTCATAGGGGTCTGATGGTCTGGGGCCAGTTCTAAATATTAGTACTCATAGGGGTCTGAGGGTCTGGGGCCAGTTCTACATATTGGTACTCATAGGGGTCTGAGGGTCTGGGGCCAGTTCTACATATTAGTACTCATAGGGATCTGAGGGTCTGGGCCAGTGCTACATATTGGTACTCATAGGAGTCTGAGGGTCTGGGGCCAGTTCTACATATTAGTACTCATAGGGGTCTGAGGGTCTGGGGCCAGTTTCTACATATTGGTACTCATAGGGGCCTAAGGGGTCTGGGGGCCAGTTCTACATATAGTACTCATAGGATCTGAATGGTCTGGGGCCAGTGCTACATATTGTACTCATAGGGTCTGAGGGTCTGGGGCAGGTTCTACATATTAGTACTCATAGGGGTCTGAGGGTCTGGGGCCAGTTCTACATATTGGTACTCATAGGGGCCTGAGGGTCTGGGGCCAGTTCTACATATTAGTACTCATAGGGCTCTGAGGGTCTGGGGCCAGTTCTACATATTGTACTCATAGGGGTCTAGGGTCTGGGGGCAGTTCATACATATTGGTACTCATAGGGGTCTGAGGGTCTGGGGCCAGTTCTACATATTTGTACTCATAGGGGTCTGAGGGTCTGGGGCCAGTCTACATATTGGTACTCATTAGGGGTCTGAGGGCTGGGCCAGTTCTACATATTAGTACCCATAGGGTAAGAGGGTCTGGGGGCCAGTTCTTACATATTAAGTACTCATAGGGGTCTGATGGTCTGGGGC